>JAQMCW010000008.1:14123097-14134690 GCA_030068335.1 Chrysichthys cranchii | reverse complement strand
CCCCCCCCCCCCCCCCCCCCCCACACACACACACACACACACTTTGGAATGAAAAGTGACATGGCAGTAGTTACATGCGTACGTAATACCAAAGATTCTAAAGCACTACGCACAAGATAGATTACTGGCCGGAAAATACGTTCATAATTAGGAAGTGCGGAAGTTCGACACTATGGGCGCCATTTTTAGTAAGCTGACCTCTCGTCACAGAGGCCGGATACCGTGCGAAACTTGTGGCATTTTTCTGAAATCGACTTGTTGTTTTTTGTTTTGATGTATTTGCCTTGTTTGCATTATGAGAAATTATGACATGCTGTGTTCAGACGACATCAATAGATTATTTGAGCGGATCGTTTGATTTTTTTCTCAATAATTGGAGCCCAATTGAGGTAAGTTCAACTATATGCAGCTACACTGCAAAATTAGCCCCATTTGATTTAAGCCTCGGATATCGATTAACATCGTGGATCGCATTTGACTTCAGACATCGATTTGTTATCTCAGATAGTATTGACAACAGTTAACCTCCTCATGACTGCTTGAATAACTTTGGACAGTTTAGCGCATGTTTTCCAAGAAGTGGCGCTAGCCGTTGTTTGCCGAAACAGATAAGTTACGGTGGGCTTATCGAAATGGCGTCCGCGGTGGTACTTCTGCTTATTGCGTAAGTAATCCATCTTGCTCCGCTTTAGAATCTTTGGTAATACCTAGCTAGCTCATCACGTTTAAGTTGTTGCGCGAGGAGGATGCCAGGGATGCCGGCGCATTCTCCGTAGCGGCTTACCACGTAACTGATCTCCCTCCGTCTATCGGCAGATCGAATATAACGACTCCCTGAAGGCCTACCACAACTCCCCGGCGTACCTAGCATACGTGAATGCTAAGAACCGCGCTGAAGCGGCTCTGGAGGAGGAGAGCAGGCAGAGACAGTCTCGTCTGGATAAAGGAGAGCCGTACATGAGCATCCAGCCAGCTGAAGATCCCGATGGTGAGAATCCCGCAATGTCTAAATAGCTCGGGACACGAGGAGCAGTTCTGTTTAGCAAGAAAGCATTAGCAGCTACAGTGTTTGATTACTGCCACTAAATTACTGAACGAAATAGCAGTCTTTAAAATGTCATGTCTGGTCCTTACCTTTTACAGTACAGCATGATTAGATAAACTGCTTGTGTGTGTGTGTGTGTGTATAGATTACGACGACGGGTTCTCTGTTAAGCACACAGCAGCCGCTCGATTCCACAGGAACCACCGTCTGATCAGCGATATCCTGAGTGAGGTGGTGGTGCCTGACGTGCGCTCAGTGGTCACTACAGCACGCATGCAAGTGCTCAAACGCCAGGTCCAGTCCCTCATGGTGCACCAGGTAGGTTAGACGTGCGCGCGCAGGCTCCTGGCTGTTTGGCACGATCAGATTGGTGCTCTAGGATTGCGAGTAGCTCTTACTCACAAACGGAAGACGTATGGGAATCCCTTCAGCAATGTCACGCGGGTGTCTTGTGTGTTTATTCAGAGGAAACTGGAGGCGGAGCTGCTGCAGATCGAGGACAGGCATCAGGAGAAGAAGAGGCGGTTCCTCGAGTCCACCGATTGCTTCAACAACGAGCTCAAACGGGTAAAACGTGATTTCCTGAATCACTGGGGTGTTTAACAGCAGTGTGGAAAGCTACTTTGCGCACTTATTGATCATGGAGGGCAATGCTTCTTAGACTTCACAATGAGCAATAGGTTGCCCTTTTAGCAGTGTATATCTTATGCACAGTGTCCAGTTAGGGAAGTAGGGTGTGGTTTGGGCAGATACACAGTGACTGAAGACATCGGTGTGTGGTATTTGTGAAGAAACGATGAATCCACTTCAGCGGATTAGCATATTACTGTGTGTTGTGTGTACATACGTATAGCTGTGCAGTCTGAAGGTGGAGGTGGACATGGAGAAGCTGGCCGCGGAGATGGCGGCGGCGGAAGAAGCCGCGAGGCGGAGGGCGGAGGAGAGGGAAAGGGAGCGAGAAAAGGAGAAAGAACGAGAGAAGGAGAGAGAGGCGGAGGCAGAGAAGACCGAGAGAGCGGCGGAGGAGGATCAGCAGGGAGCAAGTGGACCGAACAGCAGCGAGCAGAACACCAGCACTGACAGCAAAGAGCAGGATAAACCCAGTCCAATGGAGACAGGTGAGGATGGAGACCAATGGTCAAAGGTTTTCCCACATACACCAAAACCACCAATCTCTTTCGTGATGTTTGCTTCTCTGTAACACGCGCGCAAATGTGTCCTGCAGACGAGGCTCGTGCTGATGTGTCCGAGGGCCAGCAGGAGTGTGAGGAGCACACGATGGAGAAACCAGAGCAAGCAGAGAGTGTCCTGGAGGAGGGGGCAAGCGACAGTAATCCTCCACTAGAGAGAGAAAACAGCTCCGAGTCTGCACCCTCCGACACCGCGCCGGAAGAGAGAGCTCCTGCTCCCCCACAGTAACTGCGCGATGCCCACACACCTGCTCGTGTGCATCCTCTGAAGCTAGGCTTACAGAGAAATCAAATGCTTTTAGAGGACACAGTCACTTTTTGTTTTTTTTTAAATTTACCCCTTGATCCTTTAGTGATATCCCCCCTAAGCCCCCACAGCTGTAACAGATTCACTGATTTCATTAATTAAAAACGGCCTCTGAGATTCGCTTTAATAAAACAGGTGATGTCTAGACCTCGTACTTCACACATTTCCGTATTGGGCCGACAGAACTTTAATTATGTATGACCTTTAGCACTGCAAGTTAAAAAGGTTGATGTATAATTTAAAAGGACCGTGTGACCTAAGCTAACAGTAAGTTGGTTTTATTATTAGAACGTTACTTCGTTAAGGAAAAGTAAATCTCAGTTTTTGTCAGGGCTGGGTTTTGTGAAGTCAAAGAAAAAAAAAGTTTTATTTTGCTCTTTCTGTGCTCTGAAAATTCAAATATTTTCTGTCAGGATGAAATCTTGATTAGCTGTAGATTGTGTTTAGGAGGTCTTTTTTTGCTTTTCTTTTTTTTTGTTTTTTTTTTACTTTTCCCCCTAATATGCTTTCACTGAGCTGGATTCCGTCATAAAGCGCAGGTGAAATGGTCACCAATCTCCCTAGGTTGTTAGCATATGTATTCTCGTTAAACGCCGCCGTTTTGTACTGTTACGTTGTATTACCCAATAAAGTGGTTTATATGTCTTGACTTCCTGTCTCTGACATTATTTTGACTTGTCCAGCCAAGAGGGGGTGGGCTACAACAGCACAAGACCACACCAGGTGCTTCTACAAACTGTTCCGTTTCAACACAGTTTCAGGTTCCATGCCTGGGCCTACACCAGGGTCATACGCATGCTAGCTGGCACTAATCTGCTAAAATATTAGCACAGAGCCACCAAATAAAGTGCAAATGAGTACCGTGGGACCTAATGAGACTCGTTATGGCAACCTAAATTCTAGCATTGGATCTCTGTAGCTGTCTGTGTGTGTCTGTCTCTGTGTGCAGAGTCTGATTTCTGATGTCCAGCAGGGGGCAGTGCATCAGCTTGGGTGAACCACACTGCTAACCAGTGTAATCATATCACATGTACGTGTGTGTCTTTGAGTGGGAAGTTAATTTGCTCAAACTTAATTTATTTTTTGTCAGATTTTCCCCTCATGTGTCGGGTTACTGTCTGATTAAGAACTACATTCACGCTTCTCATTCACAGACTCCGTAAACAACGCGAACCATTTGCACTCGACTGTCTCCCTCTCTGTCTGTCTTTCTTATGGCTTACGCTGCTTTTTCTTCCATCTCTCACCCCTGATTTTCTCACTTCTGTTTCTGCCTTTGTCTTATTCTAGCTTTCTCTCTGACTCTCTTTGCCCAGCTGTATCTCTGTGTCTCTCTTTAACATCCTTATTCAACGTCTTGTGAATGCTGCTTATACACATTCACGTGTTATTCTGTAAACACTAGTGTTTGAGTGAGTAATGGAGGGTTTATGCACATGTGCAACGTTACAGTAGGTGATGGCGGCTCTCTCAGAGAGGCTGCTGCTCTGGAAATGAGCAGTGTGAGGCCTGACCTGACTCTTGCTTCCTCCGTGCACTCACACGTTCAGGGGTGAACCAGAGGAAACACTAGTCTACAGACCACTAACACCATGTTCAGCACAGACGGCACGGAAAAAACAAAAAACGATGTTGTAACTGAATACAAGAGTATACCATCATCCACCCTCTGGTATTACTATCTTTGTTGGATTCTTCCACTGATATATAAATGATTGCAGCTAACCTTAACCTTATTAGCCAACCGGAAAAGATAATATATAACATCTGGTTCTCATAAAGGTCAAAAACCCTACTCATGGTGATATTTAGGAAACAGTGAAGATTAAAGACAACATGTAACATGAATCCTCTCACCTATGATGCTTCAGTTATTTGCCGAGCAAAGTTTTTCCACTGTTGAGTTTCATATAGAAAAGGTGATGCAGTTTATGCACAAAGCACACTGTGCTAGTCACTTCGCTCACCTTTTCAGAACACAGTAAAGGCTCCGTTTGTATCTTTATAGTTATATATATACCGGTAGTTCATTTTACCACCTCCCTTCTCCCACTGAACATAATTTGGTACACTATATTCTGTATATTCTCTAGCCATCTATGATAAATTTACTCTTCCAGTGTTGAAGGTAAAACCACGTGGCTCTTTGTAAAGGGCAGAATGCTAGCTAGCTAGATCGATACACTATACCACCAAAAGTATTTGTATGTGGACACCTTTAGCAGGGTTGGGGTCAGAGCCCTGTTCAGGCCACTCAAGTTCTTCCACACCAACCTTGGAAAACCATGCCTTTATGGATCTTGCTTTGTACACAAAGGGCACTGTCCTGCTGAAACATGATGGGTCTCTCCATCCACCATTGTATGCTTTTCCTCCTCCACCATTGATTTGTCCATCATCGCTCAGAATTCTGCCGTTAGGACACAGAGACTTGCAGGTTGGCAAGACCTTAAGTGGAATCAGTTGCATGAATGGTGTTCCCCTTACCAGCTGGATCTGGTGCATTGTCTGACTTTCTAAGATACAGTCGTTTCTTCAGATTGCTAGACATTACCTGTGACCCATGGTATTATTTAGATCAGATTGTAACCATCTGGTTTTCAGACCATCAGTTTATCTGCCACAGGCTCCAGTGTCTAAGCACCAACGGGCTCACTGGGTGGTATATACATATATCACATAGAGCCTATAGACTTGCTGGTAATCCTCACCTGTGCCATGCCACTCTGAAGAACATCTCCTGCTCAGGCACATTATTTAGAGGTGTGCCACTTCAGGACATCTTTGCTGCTGAAACCTGGGTTTCACGGTGTACTTTTTCCAGATTCCAAACATCCATCCACTTGGGGCGGCACAGTGGCTAAGTGGTTAGCACTGTCGCCTCACAACGAGAAGGTCCTGGGTTTGAGCATGTTTGCGGGTTCGGCACGGGTGCCTTTCTGTGTGGAGTTTGCATGTTCTCCCCGTGTCCGCGTGGGTTTCCTCTGGGTACTCCGGTTTCCTTCCACAGTCCAAAGACATGCTCATTAGGTAGATTGGCTACCCTAAATTGCCCATCG
The DNA here is from genome assembly GCA_030068335.1 of Chrysichthys cranchii. NCBI lineage: Eukaryota > Metazoa > Chordata > Actinopteri > Siluriformes > Claroteidae > Chrysichthys > Chrysichthys cranchii. Next base: position 14,129,089 of record JAQMCW010000008.1, on the reverse strand, counting down.
GTGTGAGTGTGCCAACGTCAGATGGAGCTACACGTCGGTTGAGGTGTTTCCATGGTCGCAGCAGATGTCACAATGCCGAGATGGCTTGTGACGACAGCGGACCCTGCAGGGCGCGGGACTAATGCTAGGAAGAAGAAGAAGATACATCCGTCCACTTATCACTCAGGGTTTCTGGAAAACTGGAACCAATCCCAGCTGACTTTTGGGCGAGAGGCAGGGCACACCCTGGGCCGGTTGTCAGTCTGTCTTAGGGTTAACACAAAGACGAACAACCTTCCACGCTCATGTTCACATGTATGGGTTGTGTCTGGTAGGCAGATGGCCTAATCTGCAGGTCTTTGGGCTGTAGAAGGAAACCCACACAGGCATAGGACAAGCATGCAAACTCTGCAAAGAAAGGCCCCAGTCGGTCATCAGGTTTGGACCCAGAGTCTTCCTGCTGTAAGGCGACATCGTCCAGGTGTTTCACCTGGTTACCAGATGTGAAATATAATGCCAGTTATGAATGTAAATGGTTTTGGGAACCTCCGATAATTGCCAGTATTGCATATCATTTGGAACAGGTGCCAGCTTGGTGAGAAAGTTTCAGGCAGAGATGGGGGATCTACATGCACGGGGCTTTTAGCACTATGGTGGATCGCGTGATGAGGCATCCAGGTGTCACCCTGTCCTTGTACTGTGCCCCATTACCTGTATTTTGCACACTCCCTCATTTGCTCTTTCTCTCCCTAAAGTTGAAAATTCAGGAAGCCATTAAGGGAATGATGGAGAAAGTGAAGGGTATTGGGTGCTATCAGGACACCCTTGTAGCCTTGATGTTATGTGCGCCTGTTATGTACGACGTCTTTGCTGAAGCAGGCTGAAGGTGGACCTCTGTTTATGCTTATTCTCCTTCCAATCAGTGCTTCCCTCATGTGTGGTGTCACCAAGGGTGAACATCTCTCCTGCAAAATCTGCACTCGTATACTTCTGGCATGCCTCCAGTGAAGGGGTGATTTCAGCAAAAATCAGCCCTCCATCCCTCGCCCCCTAAGGTGTTGGGATAGCACTTGAACATCTGTATTTTGGAGAACATCCGGTGGTAAGGAAGCCATTGAGGGAGTGTGCAAAATGATGGGAAATGGAGCACAGTCACAGAGGTTATCTGGTTTTAATGTGTTTATAGTATTCAGTGCAGCCGGCAGGTGGCAGTATGTGCAGTCAAAACAACAACAACAAAAAAAACCCATCAATCCATCAATTGTGCCATGGTTAGTTTTGACCCGAAGGAGAAAGTGGAGGAGAGAAGAGTGACTCATGTTCAGCACTTACTCATTCCTGTATAATGTGTGTGCGTGTGTGTGCGTGTGTGTGTGTGTGTGTGTGTGTGAGAGAGAGAGAGAGAGTTCCAAGATTTTCAGATCTTTTCATATTCTTTCTTTACATAACATTTGAGACAATGCATTAATTAGCCCTGTTGTGTGTGCGCGTGCACGTGTGTGTGTGTGTGTGAGAGAGAGATTTATATGACTGTCCTATGTATTATGTATTATGTTCCAGACGTCTGAGATGTTACACAATCAATTAAATGTAAAAAGAAAAAAGAAATGGCGAGAGCCCCAGTTAGAGAAAAGAAGTGAAAGAAGAATTGGGGAATGTGTGTAAAGGGAATAGATAGATAGATAGATAGATAGATAGATAGATAGATAGATAGATAGATAGATAGAGTGAGACATAAGAAAGGAGGAATGAGTGACAGAGGTAAGGAGTTTGGGAGGTAAAAGAGTGATAAACAAACAGAGACAGGAAGAGAGCAGGAGAGAGGGATAGATGTGGAGCGATAGACTGAGTGAAGGAGAAGGGAGAGAGAGAGAGAGAGAGATTGAGTGATGAGGGAGGAGTTTGGGCGCTAAACTCTCCTGCAGTTTGGGTGAGAACGCGGCTCGTGCGGAGCGGAAACTGAAGCTGTGGCTGACACCCGCGCGCGCTCACACTCCGTTAGCCGAGTCGCTCAGCGCTGCGTCCGGACCTGTTTCACACACACACACACACACACACTCGTGTGTTTATCAGAAGTCGGTGGTGTGAGTTGGCTGTAGTTGCGCTGGTTAACGGTTTGTTGTGGCTCATGGCGGACGGCGCTCCGAGCGGCAGCGGCAGTGATGGCGAGGAGAAGGGCGCGCGCCTGCGGGGGTTCGCGCGCCAGGGCGCGCTCCGGCAGAAGAACGTGCACGAGGTGAAGGACCACAAATTCATCCCGCGCTTCTTCAAGCAGCCGACCTTCTGCAGCCACTGTACCGACTTCATCTGGTGAGAAAACACGCACTCTGACGTCCGCGCGCGCGCGCAGTAGCCTTGTAGCTCGGAGACAAAAAAAAATCCTACAAAACACAAATAAATAAATAAATAATTTATGAAACTAATTTGTCAGGTCAGTAGGCGCTTTGTTTTGTTTCTTGTTCAGGGTCGCGGTGGGTGTCGGGAAAACCGGGCGCGAGGCGGAAACACACCCTGGGTGGCACTTCAGTCTGGCACCTGGAACTCGTTTAATTAGTTTAAATAAATTCATATTAAAATAGTTCAGCATATTCAAATAAATAAATAAAAATAAATAAATATTAAATTTTTTTTATTCAAATAAATCTTAAAAAAATTTTAAAAATTCTTTCTTTTTTTTTTTTTTTAAAAAACAAACCCAAAGTATGCAACTTCAAACCTGCGTGACTTATTAAGTGTGAATAAACGTACAACTGGTGTTTTGAGTGTGCGTACTGCAGCTAAAGTATGATTAAAAGTATTTATAGTGCGTTAAAGTATAGACTTGGATAAAATTATGATTGTGCGCCATCTCTAACGTAAAAAAAAAACAAAAACAACAACCCAAATTAAATGTATGAATAAATGCATGGGTGAAACAGTGGTGCAGTGCTTAGCGCTGTCACATCACCGAAGAGAAGGTTCCGGGTTCAAACCTGCCAGCAGAATGTGGGCTTTCTATATGGAGTTCACAAGTTCTCCCCATGCCTGTGTGGGTTCCCTCCGGGCGCTCCAGTTTCCTCCCACGGTCCAAAGACATGCACATTCCATTAACAGGTTACTGTAAATGGCCCATAGTTGTGAATGTGTGTGTGTGTGTATGGTCGTTCATCTCTGTGTTAGCCATGCGATAGATCGCTGACCCGCCCAGGCCTTACCCTGCCTTGCCCTGCTAATCAGCTGGGATTGGCTCCATCTTCCCTGGGAAAAGTGAACAGACCTTTCAGATCTGATTAAAATCTGTGCACTCACCATTTCTATTATATAAACGTGGAGCGATTTGTAACGTTCATGTTTCTTAAGCATGACAATGTAAATACTGTATAGGCTAGTATTTTAAACAGGCATTTAAATATGGCTAACGTTTTCATAAAACTCAAAAGAAATATACAGCAGCTAAGTGGAAATAAAACAGTACGAATAATGCATGTTGTCTATTTTGAGAATGAATATCTAACTGTGTATATCTATATTGGGAATTACTGAATTACTGAATAATGAGGTTGTGTGGACTATGTTAAAAGTACATGTATCATTTTGAAAAGTTGGTAAACGGAAATACTGTGCTCTTAGTGTGTACATATAGTATAAGAAAGGCAGAAAGAAAGTGCACGCATTTAGAAATGACATAAAAGCAAGGTTCAGTATTTTAAGTGTGTGTTTTTCTGAAGGAAAAATAAAAGTCCTCTGCAGCATTCTGAGTATGGACCTTTTGTCTTTGTTCCAGGGGTTTCGGGAAACAGGGATTTCAGTGTCAAGGTAAGGAGCGAGTCTTCGCCGGCCCAGCTTGGCTCCCTGTATACACTGCTGAAACACTGACCGTGTTTAGACGAACACTCCTAATCTGCTCATTATAATTTTTAAGAAACTGCCTCCCATCTCCCAGACCACCCCTTAGAAGCAAGATGTAATTAAAAATAAATTAATTGAACCGTAGCTCATTAGCCATATTATTTATATTATAACATAATGTATTATAATATATTACATCATTAGCATGATGATGTTTAGCTGCCATTTCCATTAGTATTATTTCAAGGAAGGATTCTGACCACTGAATGAGAGACTGTGGTGGCTACGAGTGCAGAGGAAATGTATTTTTTGCCGCAGTTAAAATATCACGCTCTCTTTCTCTTTTTTTTACATTTTTTTAAAAAAAGGCAGACTCAGAGGAGTACGCCAAACTGCAAAATCGTTCAGCCATAGAACAACTTTAATGTATAGATGCAACAGCTTGGGGAAATGATATGTTAGATGAGGCTTTGTAGGGGATCCCTAAGGCTAATATTCAGATTACTCCAAACAGCAAAGCTAGTCAGTTTCATCAAGTCAAGGTCTCGTCAGTTCCCATCAAGGCTGGGAATTAGAGAAACAATTTTGGATCCCAAGCATCTAGAGATGCTATGATAGAGAAATTCACCCCATAGCTCCCATGTTTCAGATGGGTGTAGAAAAATGAAATTCTTGGCAAATTCTACACGTAAAATGTAATCAAAACAATTTACCATTGCCATGCCGTGCATCCAACCAATCGTGGGCCACTGAGGCTTTAATGAGGATGTGAATGGGAAAATGGGGCACTATGTATGCCATGTTTGAATTTTTCCTTTTTCTACATGCAGTATAAAAGACATTAAGGCACCCAGTCTGTGTTGGGAGGTGTGCTAAGTGTAGCAAATATGCCGTAAGGTCGTAATGGAAATTCTGTCTCTTTGCAATAACTTAAAGCAGTTGGCTCACCAGTAATGCTGCGTTCAAGGTGAAGTTGTAATAGGTAATACCCTGCTTACAGTCAGTAAGAACCCATGAAAACAACCCCTCAACTTGAAATGTCATCTTGTCAGCTTGGGGTAGTATTCTCAACTGCCAGTTCCTTCCCCGTTTACAGTCACATCAGCATGACTACACACCCTGTGAGCAGTGTGAAGTACCACTTCTCTATAGCAGTATTATCTTTAGCTCAGTTAATATACAGACCCAGTACTGGGTTAAATCTGTAACCTTGCCCATACTAATCATTGTTTTGCGAAGGTAATCATCAATATTAGAGTTATCACTAACTTTAATTAGCTTGTTGCTACCTCTAATTGCTGTTGTCTGTTCACTAGGTTGTTGCAAATCTACCCATTAGTGTCAACTGTGTAGCTTGTCACTAAGCTACTCGCTATTGTCTGCTGCTTTGATCCAAAAATTTGCATTCATTTTGAAATTCACCGTACCAGTAGCCTCTCAAGATCTGTACATGCTCTCGCAAAGCAACAAAACCCCAAAAAAACATGCTTTCACGGACGCGTGCATGTTTTTTTTCCCACTTAGCATGTCTAATACCCCGAGGTGGGAAATAACTTGCAAATTACTATTTTATGAGGTCCTACAATTGGTCGACATTTTAAAATCCACCCAAAATTCTCGGTTCTTGCCTGTTTATTATCTAAACTATTTAATCAATTCCTCTTCTAACTTTCGGTTAACAAAATAACATTATACTTTGCATCATATTTGTTATAGGACACATTTAAATAACCAGAAAAACGGCCCAAAGTCACACGTTAGCATTCACAGATTGCACGGAACGTCAAGTTGAGTAGAATTTGAAGTGGATATCTGTCTGTTTATCCAGCTACACACATTCAAAATGTATTATGCTACATATATATTATTACAATAAGCAGCAAAGCAGTCAGATCTTCTGCCTCCATTGTGACCAGGACGAGTCATTCACCAACTACTGGGAATAGTCCACATGGGAATAGGCAAGATTCTCTTCAGTATGCTTCAGTGAAACTGCTTTATTAGGATCAACCAGGATTTATGTATGTATGTATGTATGTATGTATTTATTTATTTATTAATTAGGGATGCACTGATACCTCTTTTTTACAAACCAATACGAGTACGAATATTTTTATTTGTGTACTTGCCGATACCAATACTTCTTAAATTGGATTTCCATGAAAGTGTAATCAATTTGGAGGCA
>JAQMCW010000008.1:14077949-14092314 GCA_030068335.1 Chrysichthys cranchii | reverse complement strand
TTATGTATTGTAAAGCTGCTTTGTGACAATGTTCTGTTGTTAAAAGCGCTATACAAATAAAATTGAATTGAATTGAAATGTCATGTAGTATCGGACTTGCACTTATTTGGTCTTGGTCTTGACTTGGTCTCAAGCCCTCAAAAAAAAATTTGGGTTTTGTCCTGGTCTTGATACACTCTGATCATGATCATGACTTGGTCTCGGTTTAGGTGGTCTTGACTGCAACACTAGGTGGAACCTGTAGGACAGTCCAGAGAAGTCCATGTGCTTTTTGTATAGTAATTGCTGCCTTCCGATGAAGAAGTCATGATGCATAAAGTCATGAAGCAGTGCAAAAGAGGGCTATAGATTTTTAAGCATTACCTTGGGGGTTCCTTGAAAATCCATGAAATATTACGTCGTGTTCTTAGAGTCAGCTCTGGCTTGCTTCACACCCTGGACAAAATCATAAAACAGAAGTACCCCAAGTATAGATCTGCCCATCCTGCATCTTAGAGGGATTTTCATTGGATAACCACTCCTGGAGGTTGTAACAATTTGTGATATACCCTCCCCCCCATTTGCATACAATATATACAGGTTAGCAGGTGTGATGCCCAAAATGATCCCCATGTTTATTTTCCCAGAAATCTCCTTAAATCAAGACATGTTGTCACCTCACAGTGTTAATGTGAGGAAGGTCAGATTCTGATGTAAACTGAGTGGTTCAAACTGAAGTTTTCCTGCATAGGGAACCTGATTAGCATCCAAACCAATTGGAACTTTTAATTTGAAGTATTGAAGCACAACCCATGTTCAAAAGCAGTACAGGTCATGATTTGGATGGACATGATGGACTTGATGGACTGATCTCCCAGGAGTCAATTTAATTAGACAGAGACAGAAAAAAATCTAAAAGGGAATAATAATTTGCATTTGATACTATTTTCTTTTCTTTTTATGTACAGATTTTTACCAGAATGGTTTTGTTATCATAAATGAGTCTATGAAATTTAAGATGCTTTAAGAACCACACTGTCAAGTGCTAATAATACACTATTATTCATTGCACTCTGGTCTCTTTTTTGTCTCTCTGTCTTTCTCCCAGTTTGCTGTTTTGTGGTGCACAAGCGCTGTCATGAATTTGTCACCTTCTCCTGTCCTGGAGCAGATAAAGGCCCGGCGTCAGATGTGAGTATCTTTTATTTTTCTTTCCTCCTGTCTGGCTGTGTCACTGCTTTCCCAAGCTGTGTATCTTGTCTCAGGGATGCACAAGGTCTGTGGTTCTTCTTCTGCTATCAGTAAGGTGGACAGTGCAGTAGCCTGTTTGAGAACGACCGCTGTGATCCGTACGTTTCCTGTCTGAACCAGTCACAGTGTTCCACTTTCAGCTCTTTCTGAGCCTTAACAGTTGACCCCTGAGTTACACTGCAAGTTTGCAGTGTAAACAGTCAGTGTCTGGATCAGTTCCTCAGGGAGCACAGTACCTGCAGCCTAACTAGAAGTAACTAAGCAAATATGCATAATAAATACAATTTGAGAATATACTGGATATATGTATACAAGATGTATAGAAACCTCTTCTGGATAGATTCAAGAGCCATAATCGAAAATGTATTTCTGCAGAAGACTGTTTGTTCTTGTGTGGTTATTTAAAAGAATTGGTTTTAGTTTTGGTTTTAATTTTGGTTCTAGTTCTCATTTGTGCTTTTGAGTCTTTATTTTTTTCCCAGGTTCCATTCCAGTCAGTCCGTGATCTTTTTAAAGTACCGAAGGGTGAATGTGTCAAAGATACGTACACAATCAAAGCGCAAGCAGATAAAATACCTCACTGAAAGTGTTTTGATTAAACTGTCAACGTTTTATAAAACTTGAGTGACATTTAGTGTTTAGCAGCACATTCATGCCATGTCTGCTTTAATAACAACATTTATCATTTGGCCATTAGAGAACTAGAGGACCACTGGAGATATCCAGTAATGGTTATCTAAAAATATCTGTGGAGGTCTTTAGTACTTAAGTGTTATGATGTTGACATGTTGACTGTCCTGTTGTTAGCAAGCTCGTTCACGACCGTCGGCTTTGGGATCGGCAGTGGCAGTCGATTGCGCTTGAAAGATCAAAACCTCGTCTATATTGGATGAAACGCACCTGGTTTGCCACCTCTTATAGTTTAGTCTCTCGATAACGCACTGATTGTAGAAGCACCTTTTTCAGGCCTGCGACTGGGGCGTGATGACGTATGAAACCTCCCACCAAATCTGACTCGAGAGCTCTGACTGAGAGTTACTAATGCAGGATTTCCAGGGCACCACATCGATATTTTCTTCCTTGACTCAAAAGTGCTGCTTCTTTTTTTATTCCTATCTTACGCTACTGCAGTTCTGAAATACAGAGATTTTTTTTTATATAGAAGCGTGCAAAACATCTTGGGCAGCCGCTGTTTCTTTTTTTTTTCCTTTTCTTTTTTTTGCCCTGTCTTAAACATAGAAACACACTCTAATAACCACCCTAGTGCACTTGCTCTCTGTGATGAGAGGACTCTCAACAACACTTGCTTTCTTAAATATGCTGTTAGCCTACCTGAAAGTGCTCAACCGCTCTTAAGTGTGCCCTTCCTACTTCACTAGTGCCCTACTCTCCTGCTTAAGCACTCTTGATTCTCTGCAGGGCCTCGCTTACAGCGAATTCGAGAAAGTTCCAGAAAACACGGCGCAGCACTGGACAAGTTTCTGCAATAATAACAATAATAAGGCGGTTAATTATTATGCGAATGAATGCATTAGATTCAGCTCATCTGTACATTTTCTGCTTTGCCCACCCTCACACACACATACACACATACACACCTGCCCACCTGCAAAGGTGTGTTTGACCATGCCCCCACTATGCTAGGAATGAGACACCTCCTTCGGAAAGGAAGAAATGGGAATAAAAGTCTGAACTCTAATCGCTATTTCATTTAACGCCAAGGACAGAAGGAGAGAGAGAGACAGAGATACACAGCAGTGGAGAGGGAGACAGAATTTTTGAGAGAATGAAAACAGAGAGAGTGAGAGAGATGTTAATAGAGCCAGACAGAGAGACTTGGATCCCCTATCTTGAATAACACACACCCACACGCAAAGTGGACACTGTGATAGTCGCTCTCCTGCATAACGTCCGTGGTGAATTTGGATTTAATGAGAATGCATCAGTCCCTAGATAAAGGCGACCTAATTAGCCCACTTCTATAATTGAAGCCATAAGCGAGCCCCTCTGATTTGCCGCTCTCCTGCGTCTGACTATTTATACCTGTAACTGCACAGAGGCACACACGCACACACACACAAATGACAGTGTCAGAGGGCGGCAGATTCATTATTGCTCCGAGTGAGAACTGCGTTCAGGGCGAAGCCTCTAAGGAATTAGGGGTGTTTTGTAGGCCACTAGAGAAGAGACAAAGAAATGGATATCAGTCGTTCATCAGGAGTAACATCTCAAATCCTTGGAAAAGGAGCTAACGTATAGGCGTTAGTGCAAATTAGGAAGGATGAAACACCAAAATGACTAATCAGAGTTCTTCGTAGTTTGTCTAAAGTTTGCTATATTTGCAGAAGCTTGCTTTTAATCACTGTAGCCTCGGATTCCTCATCATGGCTGACAGGATCGAGAGAAGCGTATGTCTCCTGCGGCTGTTGTAGCCCCTCAAGGTCCAATGTGTTGTGCATTCTGAGGTGCTTTCCTGAGCACCATGGTTGTAAAAATGGTCATTTTAGTTACAGATGCCTTCCTGTCAGCTTAAATCATACTGGCCATTCTTCTCTGACCTTTTCTTCTCAACTAGCTGTTTCTAGCAGGAGATTTACTGCTCTCGGCATGTTTTTGTTTTTCTCACCATCCTGTGTGTAAACTCTAGAGATTATTAGGCGTGAAAATCCCAAGAGACCAGCAGTTCCTGAAACACTCGAAACAGGCCATCTGGCACCGACCACCATGCCACGGGCAAAGTGACTGAGATGAAATTTTTTCCCCATTCTAATGTTTAGCATGAAATTACCTGAAGCTCTTGAGTTTATGGATTTTTGCATATCATGCTGCCAGATGACATGATTGAGCATATGTTCCTAATAAAGTGACCAGTGAGTGTATAATACATATTTAATTAATCTAAACAATGATTAGGTACAGTAATTATTCATTTATCTTAAGTAACTGTTTTATTTTTTCTCTCTCTCTCTGTCTCTGTCTTACACTCTCTCATACACACACACACACACACACACACACACACACACACACACACACACACACACACACACACACACTCATTCCAAGGGCAATTTAGCAAAGCCATTCCATCTGTTTGCAGAAGGTAGAAAGAAATATAAAATATTATACTGGTGATAAAGGTGGAGAGCAGCACAGAGTCTAACACATCACTCCAAATCCTTTCATAGGCGTTAGACTGGGTTGCGTTCTGTTGTCTGTGCCAGACCAAATAAAAAAACATCCTTTCCTTTTCATCAAATCCTTCAGCGAGGCCTGTTCTCTCTGAATGGGGGTGGAGTCAGCTGGAAGAGACCACGCCCACTCTCATAGACTCCACCTCCTAAAGAAACCATCCATCAATCAGAGTGACAGACTTTCTGTCCTTTCCCATTCATATACAACATATAAATAACAAATATAGCATTTGTTAAATAAATCAATTAAGTTAAATTAATCAAATCAAATCAAATGAATGTTTATTTTCCTCCTAGTTTAACCCTTTCTCTCACAATCTGTGGTGTTAATTTGTGTTAAATCACAGCACACTCTAAGTGGGTGGAAGCTATAAATAGTCGCGCGTTTGTCAAGCACTGATTGGCTGCTGCTGATCTCTGTTTGACTGACGGAGGAGTGTAGTGTTCCAGTTTCTCCATGGCTCCATCCCAAAATTGCACACCACCATGATAAAATAATATGACCATACAGCAGTGTGTGGATTTGGGACAAAGCCGCTGACTGGTTTGCACTGAGCTGCGTGACTGACAGTGCAGTGCAGCGAACACACATTAGCCACAATTCTCTGCTTCACCTTAAGCGGGTGACACCGAGACGAACAAAACAGAGAGATAGAGACACGAGAAAGTATAAAGCAGGTGGGGTGACAGACAGACAGCTGTTTTATGCTGTATCTCACTCTTTGTCTGTCTCTATCTGTCATTCTTTCTCCCTCTCTCGCTGTCTCTTACCCATAGTTGTTGGCATTTTGCTAGCCATGGGCTTTACCCGTCACCATGGTAACACCTTGAAGGCCACAGGGTTGGTGGATTTTCCATCCTGCTATTCTATTGTGTATATGTGCGTATGTGTGTGTGTGCTTACGCGCGCGCGCGCGTGTGTGTGTGTGTGTGTGTGTGTGTGTGCTTGTGTGGGCAGCTCTTACATGAAGTGAATCGTCACACTACACACACACAGACACACACACACAAACACAAACACACACACACACACACCTTGACACACAAATCAATATAAAATAATGGAACAGCCCCAAGAGTAAACAAGTGAACAAGGAGAAGTGTTAAAACAGGATAGGAATACATCGTCTACTTTGGCGCCTATTTCTTTTTGTGCATCTTCGTGTCTTCTTGTCAGTGCGCTTATATGTTAGAGCTTGTGTTTTAGATGTGTAGGTTTTTTTCTGGCATAGATTACCCAAATGAATAATCAGTCATGCTGTAACATCTACAGGCCTCATTTATCAAGTGGAATATGAACAGATTTATTTGGTAATTTAGTACTCATGAAAATCCAGCAAGTTTGGAATCTAGGGGCTTCCTGTATAGAAGTGCTTTGTAGTAGCTAATATAATAAAAACACATCCTCATGCTAGTTTACTAGTTCAAGGACTAAGAATAGCAACAAAAAAACTGTGAAATCCAGTCATTTTATATTCTAGGCATTAATTAAAATATGTGAGGCAATACAAATTCAGAAACTAAGTCAAATAAAACTAGTCATTTAATTGTACCACAAGAAACGCTGCATTTTAATTGAAGGATTGGTTGGACTGCACGTATCCATGAGACATAAACATATGCCTCAGCTGACAGGATTCTGTGCACACCATGCTTAAAGACCAGTATGATGTATTTTTTTTCAGAGGATAAAAGCTGACTTATAAATCGGTTCCGTTTGCCATGGCTTTTTTCCCCTTCTCTGCACGGTGCAAACCCAGCACGTTGACTCGGTAAAATAGCGCTTTCCCTGTGTGACATGCTTAGTAATGTCCATGATCACCAGGGTACATTGTAGATCTCTTTTTTCCACTTGTTTCCATGTCATGCCATTTTTTTAAAATGAATCTTTATCTCAATTAATTGACACCTGATTCACCTTTTTATTATTCGTGGCTACATTTTGAGGTGCTGTTACACTGCTGAATATTTTTTTTATCACTATTGGCATAGAAATTACTCGTAATAACCACGTTTTCCTTTTCTGTCTCTGTTTAGCAGTCATTTCATGTTTCTTTTGCACTTAACCTTTTATGGTGCTTTGTGGGTGTTACTAAATGCAAATGAGTTGTGTTAGCAATGTGCCTTGCACTTTAAGGGTGATTTACACACACATTTTCGAAAAGATTGTTAAGTGAGGCCAAATATAAGCTAATTTACAACTACCTTTGGTATACACATTACCAGGGTATCAAAATTTACCACCTTAGTGTGTAAATATTAATGTACTGTGGAAATTGAATGTTTTATTTAGGTTTTTTTTTGGTTTTGTTTGTTTACCCTGTAATTAGGTTGTGCCAGTAATGCATGTGTTACAATTTACAATTACAATTTAATAGTTGCAATGCAGATATAGCCAAGAACTCTAGGTTTGGCTTTTTATGAAAGTTTCAATTCATCTAGTTATTCTACCAGGCTACTATTTGAGATACTTTGAAACAAAAGTGGTTTATATTAGTGTGTGTCTATACAAGCATGTATTTCTATTAATGTTTGTCATATTAATGTGTTATTTCCACGCGTGCTTTTATTATAGGGTGTGTGCTTGTGTGTGCTAGCACGTAGTTTTGTGTCTATTTACATTAGCACCATTTTAGACTGATGTGTGTATTTTTCATGGCATTTGGCAACAAGGCACCATGCGCTTTTGTTTTAGTGTCCGTTTTGTTCCTGTCTCTGCCAGCGTTTGTGTGGAATTGAGTGCACCTGTTCTTTGTCGCTCCTAATTTGGGTGTGTATGTATGCACCCCTTTGAATTTGCTTTCCTTTGAATTACTTACACAGAATTTCTATCATGAACCCAAAAACCCAAGCAAATGTCATGCTGAGTGCACGCACACACACGAGCACACACACACACACACACACACACACACACACACACACTCTTAATACTCCATTAAGTAGTGAAGCTTTAACACTTTTCCTGTGTCTTCATTATTATTTCAAAGAAAAGAAAATGAAAGAAGCTCTTCTATGTGCACTTGTGTCTTATATTAGTGTTTACATATAGTGTGACATACATATATTATACATACAGTGATCTTATTCACAGTGAGCTTATTCACTGCGAAAAGTGAAAATCCGTGAAGTAGCGAATATGTAATATGTTTATTTTATTTTATTTTTTTATATTTTAAGCCTTTATAAACCCTCCCACACTCTTATAACCATTACCTGCACAGTTATACAGCATAAACCCTTTATATTCTCTGAGATATCTCAAAAAAATACTCAAATCAGTTTTAAAAGCATTTTTTTTTTTTTGGTAAAGAACATTGTGATAGGCAGTTGCTGGCGCTGTCTTTTCATTTGACTCAGGAGGTTTTTATACACTTCCGTTGCGCCATCAAGAGCATTTCTGAACTGCAAAGAGCAAATCATTTGTATAATGATCAGGGCCCGGGGTTTTTGGACTTGTAGATGAGCCCAGGCTTCAGCAAAAAGCCCGCAGCATTGCCGCCCATGAGTAGCGTGACATGGTCCTTGTGAGCCTTAAAGCCCGGGCTCTTGCCTCCTCCTTCGTGATGAAGGTGTGAGAGGGCATCCGCTTCCAGAAAGGGGCCATCTTGTCCATATTGAACACCTGCTCCGGCTGATATCCACCTTCTTTAATGTTGTTCTTGAAGGTGCCGCTGACATAAGTTTCTGCTGCAGCTTTGTCTGCGGAGCCAGCCTCTCCATGGAGACTCACGCTGGCCAAGTTGAATCACCGCTTGAATTTTTCAAACCAGCCCTTGCTGGCGGCAAAGTCACTTTTCTTGCTGGGGGAATCTGCAGAAGTTCCAGGTTAAGGGTCGTCCTCCAGCTCATCCCCGCCATCCGCAAACATTTCATGAAGCTGCTTGGCCTTCACTCAGATTATACGGGTGTCTACGGGGATGTTCGTCCGGCAGTCCTCAATCCAGAGTCCTAATGCAGATTCCATCCGGACCACAGCCTTATTCCACCCGCTTATAACTCGTTTAGCGCCTTGGTTATAAGACACTGCAGTCATAGCTCTTAGCTTCTTTTCAGCCTTCGTTATGTAGTGAACCGTGGACTTGTTGATGCCGTAATGGCGTCCTACAGTGGTGCAGCACCTCCTTTCCTTTAACATGTCCAAAAGTTTTACCTTTTTGACGATTGTTAGCATCTTCCACCGGCGCTTGGGCATAGCCCCGGAACAAGTAGAAGGCGCAGGTAGCTTTTGGGGCATAATGAAGGGCTTTACTACTCACAAAAAGCTCAGCGAAACTTGATGCTGAACGAGCGAGCCGCTGGCTAACACAAACCAGAATGACGCTCTTCGCTTAGTTCATAAGCGCCCAGGTATCTGTACTTAGGTATGCTGATTAGCCATAGGCCAATGGCAAACGAGGAAGCACGTACCCTACTATAAAAGGTAGCTTTTTGTAACCAGCTGAAAAGCCACAATTTTAGACCAATTTAAACGAAAACCCGCGATAGAGTGAAGGCGCAAAATTTGAGGTGCGATATGGTGAGGGATCACTGTATACACACAGTTGAACCTCTCATCTACAGACACCGCTTTAATTGATATCGGATAAGTTTAAAAAATCCCGGTTGTCGCAAACTGAGTCCAGTAGTTCAGCAATTGGCCTCTAGGTGGCGGTGGCATGCGTGCTACTAGTTGCTTACAAGCGTTGGTTGAGCTGTGATCCTTGTGAAGCTGTACTGTTTTTTCAGCGATTATTTGGTGTTTTTCACCTCAATGCTTTCTCAATGTAGTTACCTATTTATGTTGGTCATTATGCTGCTCGTCATGTGTACAGTACTTGGGTAGCACTTTTATGGACCTTTGTGGTGTTTTTCCTTGGATTTCCATTTTTTGAACCCTTGCACACTAAGACACTTCACGTCATCCGGCTATTCGAGTCAACGGACAACCTCTCCCCCAATTAGTCCGTTAATGCGAGGTTCAGCTGTATAGTGTATATGTGACCCTGTCTCTCCAGTCACTTTTCTTTCTTTCTTTCTTTCTTTCTTTCTTTCTTTCTTTCTTTCAGTGTCTAGATCTTTTTCCCTCAACATTTTTCTCACTCCCTCTGTTTCTTTGTCTCTCTTTATCCATATATTGGTCATTCTTTTGTGCACATCTCTCTTTGTCTATCTCCTTCCTTTCGTTTCCTTTCTTTTCTTTCCCTCATCCTCCCACTCTCTCTTGCTTTATCATCACTGCTCCTGTGCGGTGCTGCAGTATAAACGTACTCCTTTGGCCCCTTTCGTACTCTTGTAATTGTGTGTGTGTGTGTGTGTGTGTGTGTGTGAGAGAGAGAGAGAGAGAGAGAGAGAGAGAGAGACAGAGAGGCAAAAAAAAGATGTCATTGTCATTATCTCTTTGCTGAATGGAGGAATATTAATTCAGTTGTGGTAGAGACGGTGCACCAGAGCGATTTCGTGTTTGAACTTGGCGTGTAAGAGTAATCTGTTATGCAGTGATTAACAAGCACAACATTGTTATCATGGACTCTTCACACTTCCAATCAGGATTACACTGGGTCCCTTATAAACATGTCCTCCTGAAGAAGGCAAGTCCTCAATTCTGCTGATAAATATCTTACATTTGATAGTGTTCTTTAACATGTCACCTAAACTACAACATTGATATATAAGGCATTATGGCTTAATGGTAATGATTCACAATCCATTATCATGGAAATCAACAGACTTAATTATGATCCAGAACAACAGAACTCTTTATCTGAGCTCCCAAATACTAATGTAGTTATTTTGCCGTTCTTTGTGTGCATGTATGAGAGAGAGAGAGCGAGAGAGCATTGTAATGCCTGTGAAAGCTTAATATTTGTCTAGCATATGTTACAGTAAATAATATATGAATAAGATTAGAAAAGTCAGTACTAATTTCAGAGTTTCACAGAGTTCTCCTCATGTTCCTCTGGTGATTTCTCCCACCTCCCACCTTCCAAAAAAAAACATGCCAGAAAGGTGGATTTGGCCTCTAGGTGTAAATGAGCGTGCATATATTTTTGTGCAACCGTATTCATGACTCACGCCTATGAAGCTCCAAGGACCGGCTCTGGATCCATCACGACCCAGACCAGGATAGAGTGATTACTGAAGATTAACGATTGAATAAATTTATGAATATTGAACAGTGTTTAATGGTTCTCTGTGTCTCTCTGCAGGACCCACGCAGCAAACACAGGTTTAAGGTCCATACGTACTCCAGTCCGACATTCTGCGATCACTGTGGCTCCCTGCTGTACGGGCTCATTCACCAGGGCATGAGATGTGAAAGTGAGTAACACATTGATTTGGGTCTAAGAGAGCAAAGCAGCGAGTGTGTGTCTGTGTGCGTCTGTGTGTGTTTGTGTTTGTGTTTGTGTGTGTGTGTGTGTGTGTGTGTGTGTGTGTCTGTGAATCCCCACCCTGAATGCCTATTTTTTAGATTTAGACTCTTTTTTTCAAGAACATCCTAGATATCCTTGTTTTGCCAATGCTCATTACAAGGGTTGCCAGGTTTCAGCATAAAACTACAGCAGGAAAAAAAACACACATAAAAAACCTTGAAACATATGTTTGGGAAAAGCCGGTTGCCTTTTTTTTTTTTTTTTTTACTTTTTTTTTTGCTTTGTCTTTTTGGGTAAATAGGATAATAGAGCTACAGTTTTGATTTGCATGATCAGATATCCAGAGGGGCCCAAAAAATGTATGCACACTTCAACAGTGGTTATCTATGCCCATTTTCTAAAATCCGAATTGAATTATGGCATCAGTGCGTAGAGACGTGAGAGCAGTGTGTAGAGTGTGGAGAGATGTGTATACAGTAGTACAACTTTTATGCAGATATTTTTCATCTTGAAGTGTGTATACATTTTTTGGGGCCCTCTGTGTACAGCAGTTAAACACAGGGGTTGCTGCTGGCCGTTTGAGTGACCTATGCTTTATTGCTTTGTGGTGCCACCCCGTCTCAAGTTGCTATAATATCTACCAGTGTTTTAATGAGGGGATTGATTAACAACATCGCAAGCTATTCCCTAAAGCTCCTCCCCATCCTGGGTTTAAAAGGCAGTACGATGGTCACAGCTTCTTCCTCTGCTATAGAGCCCGTGCAGCTGTCATCAAACCATGTTTAAAGCATGGAGACTGACATAATAATGGCGATTTCATGTTGGACATGCTGCACGAATAGCACGAAATGTTTCGTTTCTTCCCAAGCTTTTTATCATAATTTTTCACACTAGATAGAACGTTTCCATAGCATTTCAACTGTACTTCAGTTGTACAGTTTCAAGTAGTTTACTGTACACTGCACCAGGCTACTGCTAATGTGAAGTAAATACTGAGGCTATTACAGACTGAGGATGGATTCCCAAAAGTCAGTTATGTTTTCAAATAACCTTAATAGCACAGACACGTACAGGACCGACTCACCTTCGAGGTCACCAAATAATTTCCAAATTTGGATTTCTGTTATCCATCTTGACATCAAATAATCGCAGGCTTGCAAAATTGTTTAAGCATTCAGTGATTATTGTTTTCTGTATAGAACGATAGCCGATTCACCAAATAATCACACATCATGGTAGCAGTCTGGCAAGTCAGAAATGCGACAGTATTGCATTGGACTCAACAAATTTCCTGGCAAAATGTATGGATCCTGCAATATATCGGTCCATAAAGACAAGTGGTTAGCACTGTCACCTCACAGCAAGAAGGTCCTGGGTTCGACACGGGTGCCTTTCTGTGTGGAGTTTGCATGTTCTCCCTGTGTCTGCTTAGGTTTCCTCCGGGTACTCTGGTTTCCTCCTACAGTCCAAAGACATGCACATTACGTGGATTGGCTACCCTAAATTGCCCATCGGTGTGAGTGTGCCAACGACAGACGGAGCGACACGTCGGTTGGGGCATTCCATGGTCACATCAGATGTCACAATGCCGAGGTGGCTTGTGAAGACAGCGGACCCTGCACGGCGCGGGACTAACACTAGGATGAAGAAGAAGAAGAAGTGTTCAGCATATTTGGACACGCACACACATTAGTGCATCCGCTGTTCATTTTGGTTTTTTTTTTCACCAATTCCTTCACATGAATGTATACAACACGAGTTCAGGCGTACTGTTATGCCATCTGATATGGCATGCGAAACAATGCAAAGTCATGTGACTGCACGGGCTCTGTATGCACTCCTCTAAAACTAAAGTAATTCATCATTATGATTATTTTAATGATTTAATGATCCAGCCATTCATCAAAAAAACAATTCTGCTCATATATTATAAGACAGCAATTGTTGCCAACTGTAGCTGAAATAACCACTTCCTGGTTTGGGTGTTATGTTCTGCAAATTGCTATTTGTTGTTAGAATTTGTAAAGGAAAACTGATATCTTTTTCCAACACCACCGTGTTTTTATTTACCAGTGTTTCCAGAGCGTGTTGATGGAGGGATTTTTTTAAGAAAAGAAAGAAATGTAGACAGTATAGACAGATAAAATGAAGGACATCTAGAAAGAAATCTAGATAGATAGATAGATAGATAGATAGACTGACAAAGAAAGATGAATATAGACAGAAAAGATGGAAAGAGAAAGAAAGGCAGGTGAAATTGTTATGGCTGCAGACTGGCAAAGCTATAATTAACCTTGGTTAGTTTCCCCTATTTCTACTCTGTCTCTCTCTCTCTCTCTCTCTCTCTCTCTCTCTCTCTGTCTGTGTGTGTGTGTGTGTGTGTGTGTGTGTGTGTACACCTCTCTGGGCCCTCCACAATGTTTACACTCCAGCTAGCACTCGTCCTTCAGCTCTCTTCTGCTTGAACTGTGGAGGAGTGTTTCAGTACCTCAGGAAGTAAAGTGTGTGTGTGTGTGTGTGTTTGTGTTTGTGTGTTGGGGTGTTGTGTGTGGTGTTTGTGTGTGTTGTATGTGTGTGTGTTTGTGTGTGTCTTGTTTGTGTGTGTTGTGTGTGTGTTTGTTTGTTTGTGTTTATGTGTGTGTGTGTGTGGTGTGTTTGTGTGTGGTGTGTGTGTTCGTGTGTGTTTGCGTTTGTGTGTGTGGTGTTTGTGTTTGTTTGTGTTTATGTGTGTGTTTGTTTGTTTGTGTTTGTGTGTGGTGTTTGTTTGTGTTTATGTGTGTGTTGTGTGTGTGTGTGTGGTGTTTGTGTGTGTTGTGTGTGTGTTTGTTTGTGTTTGTGTGTGTTGTGTGTGTGTGTGTGGTGTGTGTGTGTGTGTGTGTGTGTTTGCGTTTGTGTGTGGTGTGTATGTGTGCGTGTGTGTGTTTGCGTTTGAGTGTGTAGGGATTTATGGAGATTTATGTGTAACTGAGTGGCAGTATTTGTATTTAAGCCTTTATCTTCTGTGCATTATGACTTTTGCCTCAGCATCATTAACAAAACCATCATCTTTGCTAAGAGTATACCTGATCTCATATCATAACTGTGTACCAGACAGATATGATTCGATATCCGTTATCTTAATCACTATCGCTATGAACCATGATTATTATATTTACTACACCATATTTAGCATTTTCCCCACTATCCAAATCACCATAATCACTGTCATTATATACAATCCACATCACCCTTATCTGAGTCTCCATTACATGGACCATTATATGATAATCACTGTCATGGCCATGACTATGATCATAATCGCCATCTTTACTATAATTCTAGTGTCCACCACTGTCACTGTCAGTAATCAGATTCATCCCATGACCATTGTCGTAATCACCGTTATCATCACTGCAATAATCAGATTCATCGCGTGA
Organism: Chrysichthys cranchii; assembly: GCA_030068335.1. Classification (NCBI taxonomy): domain Eukaryota; kingdom Metazoa; phylum Chordata; class Actinopteri; order Siluriformes; family Claroteidae; genus Chrysichthys; species Chrysichthys cranchii. The sequence continues at coordinate 14,078,121 of JAQMCW010000008.1, read as the reverse complement.
CCGTTATCGTAATCACGGCTATCATCACCGCAATAATCAGATTCATCGCGTGACCGTTATAGTAATCACGGCTATCATCACCGCAATAATCAGATTCATCGCGTGACCGTTATCGTAATCACCGTTATCATCACCGCACTAATCAGATTCATCGCGTGACCCTTATCATAAT
>JAQMCW010000008.1:14033270-14058709 GCA_030068335.1 Chrysichthys cranchii | reverse complement strand
GGGGTGTTAACGGGTTAAAATGATGTAGGTTTAGAGAATATAGTGTTGAACAGAGACAAGTAAAATCAACAGATGATGGAGACAGAAAGACAGAGCGAGATCCAGAGATAAACTGAGACAGAGATAGATAGATAGATAGATAGATAGATAGATAGATAGATAGATAGATAGATAGAGGAGAATGGTGTGTGTGTGGGGGTGTGGGGTCTTCCATTTCAAAAGCTGGCAGTTGCCATGGGAACAGGCATATTGAATGCTGCTGGGAGGCAGAGGGTTTTGTGTGTGTGTGTGTGTGTGTGTGTGTGCGTGTGTGTGTGTGTGTGTGTGTATGTTTGTGTGTGTCTGTGTGTGTGTGTGTGCGTGTGTGTGTGTAACAGATGTTTTTCCAAATTTCTCAATTACAGAGAAAATGTTTCTGAATCGCCTCACTGCTACCATTCTGTCTTTCTCTATTCCACACTGTTTTTCTCTACTTCATTCTGTTCTTCTCTCATCCATCCTGTCTGTCTCTATTCTCTTTCTCTCCATTCTATCATGTCTCTATATTAAATTTCCCTCTCTCTCTTTCTCTCTCTCTCTCTCTGTCTCTCTGTCTCTCCCATCTATACTGACTGGCTCTGTTTATGCCTGTTTGTCTTCCTTCCTTCTTCTCACAAATACAAGCAAGATGAAAACGTCAGAAATGATCAGTTGGACAGAGGGGAAGATTTTTACCATCTTCATGCTCTCAACAGAATTTCTTTTCTTAGAATTTATTTATGTCAATTAAAGATTAGATCTGGCTAATATGTTCAGTGTATGTTTAAGCTAATTAACCACACAGATATTTTTCATAGGGCGGCGTGGTGGTGCAGTGGTTAGCGCTGTCGCCTCACAGCAAGAAGGTTCTGGGTTGAAACCTGGAGGCTGACTGGGGCCTTTCTGCTCCAAGTTTGCATGTTCTCCCTATGGCTGCCTGCCTTTCCTCCAGGCACTCTTGTCTCAGTCTGTAGACATTACTTCATATGGTTACTCTAAATTGCCCATAGGTTTGAATGGCTGTTTGTTTTAGTCCGAAAATAGATTGCTGACCTGCCCAGGTCACCTCACGCCCAAAATCAGGTGGGATTAGCTCCAGCTTCTCTGATGGATGGATGAATATTTTTTGTAATCAAAATCTTTACCGGGAGTGCCAATAATTCTGGGGTTAACTGTATAGAATCCTATATATGGAGTACAGAGTCATTGTAGTACTCCCAGAACTCCCATTCTGTATGCTGTGCTTAACAGATTTGCTGCATGAACAAAAACATTTGGTTTGTGACAACAGACCACAGAGACACATAAATATATGGCCAATGTCTGTGGACGTTTGATTATAACCACAGTATATTGGCCTTCTCAAAACTTCTTCGTCAAATTTGGAAGCACACACTTGTATAGCATGTCTTTGTATGCTATAGCATTATAATTTGCCTTCAGTGAAACTAAGAGGTCCTGCACAGAGCCCCAATCTCAACCCAACTGACCTGAAACTATGGGATGAACTGGAATGCTGACTTTATTGAAGGCCTCCTCGCCCACCATCACTGCCTGGTCTCACTAATTCTCTTGTGGCTAAATGGGTAAATCCCTGTAGCCATATTTCAAAATCAAGTGAAAAGGGGTGCTGTCCCCAAACCTTTGGCCATATCCACTTGGCCATGGAACACAAGCAGTTATTCCACTTTTTATGTCATTAACAAAATGACGTACCACTTCAGGGTCCTCTGAAGGGTGGTCACAATGATCTTTGACCTGGTCCTAAAGACGGGGTCTGGTGAGCTCTCTCCAGGCTAGGCGTGTCAGTGAACACCTCGGGGCCCAGTACCTCCATCAGAAACTCCGACATGAACTTGATCGGGTCCTTGCCATTTTCACTGCCTTCAGGGATGTTTAATATTCAGAGGTTGGCTCTCCGCGATCGGTTCTCAAGGTCGTCGAGTTGGTCTGAAAGGGTTTGGTTTTGCTTTTGGAGCTTTTGGATGGTAGTCTCCGCTGCTGTTAGGCGATCGAAGTTTTCACCTGCTATGGATTCCATCGAGGTGAGTCGGTTCTGAAAAGAGTTCACTGTCACCTGTAAGCCAGCAAGCGAGGCTTGGAGTGGTTCCATGGATTCCCGGATCAGAGAGGAGACGTCCTCCTTTATCAAGGATCTCAACTTTACAAGTTCCGCGGACAATTGGTCCATCAAGTAAGGCGAAGTTGTTTCGGCTTCTTTGGATTTTGTCGGCGAACTTGCAGTTAGCAGCGGGTTATTGGCTGCAAAAAGTGATAGCTTACTAGCCGCACTAACAGCAGGACGTGTTGCTGGAGTATGAGCGCTGTTAGTGGCTCATTTTGTATATAAAAGTCAGAATTTATGTTGTTTACACCGAACAAAAAAAAACAAACAAAAAAAAAAACTAAGGAAGAGGTTTCGTTAAATAGATAAAAGACAGTAAGTAGCCTGGGAGCTCTCTCAAACGCGTCCGTTTCCTACATTGCAACCCGGAAGTACCCGGTCACAATGATCTTGCTTGTGCTTGAAACACTAGGAATAAATGTTAGAAAAGAATCACCATTATAAATAGTCGCAATGTTGAGATGGGCAAGTAACGTCTTGATGTGGGCAGTTGCATAACTTATTTCTTTAAGATTAGCCTACCATGCTTTCTTGCAGTATTCCTGTGCCAGACAGTGATAAACTGGCACAAGGAGATAGTTCAGCTACAGTAATTTGGAATGCATCCAGCAAAGCTGATGATGATCTGCTTGCAAAAAGACAGACAACTTACTGTCCAGTGTGATTCATGGATATAGCCTGAATGCACTAGCATACAAATACCCAAATCTACAGCTGTATGTTTTTGCACTGCTATAATCTGGCAGACTATGTAACCAGGGATGATCATAGCCCATTCTGACCATGGGAACCACATGTTACCTCCATTTTAGCCCAATTTAATCTTTGGCCCCCACCCACCAGCTGACTGTCCCCAGTACACAATAGGGTTGGTGAAGCAAACACTGCTTCTTCTGGTACACGTGAAGCCACCTTCCACACATTTTAAAACTGCTGCTCATGCTGCATCACAGGGCAGTTTAACACACTCTAAAGAAAGTGCCCTCTGCCCTTTTTCACATATATGAGCTCACCCATGATTGGCCACCATTGCTCTGATTGCCAGGGGAGAGAGTTCCTCCACCCCCCCACCCACCCCCCATCTTAGAAAGCATGGCCATTTTTGCTCTCTTAACATCTAACCATAAATGGCTTTTGAATCATCTGAATTCAATCTCACAATTTCCTGATGATTAGGTGAACACTTTTATGCTGTGCAACTCGGGACCCGGTTTCAGGCACTATCAAGGCATCTGGACTCTGCCTGTTTTTCCTTTGGTCACTTCATTTCCACATTTTTCAGTTTTTACATGCATGTTTGTGACAACGTCCACATACACGTGTGATTTCACTATGGAGCTCAAACTTGCACAGAGAGCAAACATCAAGGTCAAATTTGGCAAATCAGCAATCGAGACCCTTGACATGCTGCGGCAGTACAACCCTCGAAAACGTTGTAGAAATTGAGCGCATTGTGCGTCAGGATATTCGGACCTGCTAACTTCTGCCCCTCTTGAAGTGCGAATGCCACTCACAACATTTCGCCCGGCTCATTGCTTCATTGCCGTAGGCTTGCTGAAGCATTTCAAGGATCTCAGTTGCCAATTTCTATAATTTGCTATCTGCTGTCTGTGTGAACTCACAAATGCAAACGTGCACATTGTCACAAAAATGCATGTAGTACAGGACCCTATGGTGACAGCATGATACAACATGGCATACTGATTCACAAAATTACTGCTTGCTCTTGCTGCATGTGTATGACTATGCCACGTGTCTCTCATTAGCGGCAGGAAGAGTCTCGAGAATTTTGTGTACTAACATCCACAATACCCTATGTTACAGCCCATTCTTCTTTGCAGAACCTCTCAAGGTCCATCAGGTTGGATGGGGAGCATCGGTGCACCACCATTTTCAGATCTCTCCAGAGATGTTCAATCGGGCTCTGGCTGGGCCACTCAAGGACATTCACAGAGTTGTCCTGAAGCCACTGCTTTGTTATCTTCGCTGTGTGCTTAGGGTCGTTTTCCTGTTGGAAGATGAACCTTCGCCCCAGTCCGAGGTCCAGAGTGCTCTGAAGCAGGTTATCATCACAGATGTCTCTGTACATTGCTGCATTCATCTTTCCCTCAACCTTGACTAGTCTCCCAGTTTCTGCTGCTGAAAAACATCCTCACAGCATGAGGCTGCCACCACAATGCTTCATTGTAGGGATGGTATTAGCCAGGTGATAACCAATGCCTGGTTTCTTCAGACATAACGCTTGGCATTCAGGCCAAAGATCCCTGTCTTTGTTTCATCAGATTAGAGAATTTTATTTCTCATGGTCTGAGAGTCTCTCAGGTGCCTTTTGGCAAACTCCAGGCAGGCTGTCATGTGCCTTTTACTGAGGAGTGGCTTCTGTCTGGCCACTCTGCCGTATAGACCTGATTGGTGGAGTGCTGCAGAAATGGTAGTCCTTCTTGAAGGTTCTCCTCTCTCCACAGAGCAATGCAGGAGCTCTGTCAGAGTGACCACCGGGTTCTTGGTCACCTCCCTGACTAAGGCCCTTCTACCCTGATCGCTCAGAGTGGACTGGTGGGCAGATCTAGGAAGAGTCCTGGTGGTTCCAAACTTCTTCCATTTAGAGATGATGGAGGCCACTGTGCTCATTTGGATCTTCAATGCTGCAGCAATTTTTCTGTAGCCTTCCCCAGATCTGTGCCTCGATACAATCCTACAGACAGTTCCTTGGACTTCATGTCTTGGTTCGTGCTCTGACATGCACTGTCAACTATGGGACCTTTTATAGAAAGGTGTGTGCTTTTCCAAATCATGACCAATCAACTGAATTTACCACAATTGAACTGCAATTAAGTTGTAGTAACTTCTGAAGGATGATCAGTGAAAACAGGATGCACCTGAGCTCACTTTTGAGGGCCATGGCAAACGCTGTGAATACTTGTGGAAATGTTTTCATTTTGTTTTTCATTTTTAATAAATTTGCAATAGTTTCAAACAAACTTGTTTCACTTTGTCATCATGGGGTATTGTGTGTAGAATTTTGAGGTAAAAGGTACATTTTATCTATTTGGGAATAAGGCTGTAACATAGGATATTGTGGACAAAGTGGACCGCTGTGAATACTTTCCGGATGCACTGTATAGAGAGAGAGAGAGAGAGCGCTAACCCATAACCACTAATTAGCTCAATAGCTAGCAAGCTATTGCCTATTTGTTATGTAGTCTAGAAAAAGGGAAAAAAAACTTTGTGAGCAAGTGTTCTTTGTGATGTGAGATCTTCTATGCACACTGCACCATGCCCACTTTTCTCTGTCTGTCTTCCTGTCTCTCTCTTCCAGGTAATGCTGGCTGAGATGAAGGGAACAGACGAGTTATTTGCAATAAAGATTCTGAAGAAAGACGTGGTGATTCAGGATGATGATGTGGAGTGTACCATGGTGGAGAAGAGGGTGTTGGCACTTTCAGGAAAACCTCCTTTCCTCACCCAGCTGCATTCCTGCTTCCAGACCATGGTATGGAAACATGTGTGCGCACACACACATGCACACGCACACACACACACACGCACACATTCATTCTTCAGAAGGTCTTCATTTCTTATTAGGATGGTGTGTAAATAACTGACACACGTACATATATATATACACTCCTGTGTATGCCATGTCAGTTTGTATTTTTTTCAACTCACAGCACATGACCTAAAACACACATGGGCACACACATAAAGAACACACACACACACACACACACACACACACACACACACAGTGTAAATAACAGAAAAGGGAGGGCAGCATGTCAGACAAATCTTTGGGTGCAGTGGAGCAGCGGTGGATCTGACAGCATGCTGAACAGACACACACACACACACACACACAGAGGGAGAAAGAGAGAGCAGCAAGAGAGAGAGAGACAGAGACTGAAAAAGCAACATTAGTGGCACACACGCACACACATGCTCATTTCATGTAGTGTAAGCAGTCTACCAACCAACATTTTTGGAGATAGAAAACACAGACTCACAAAGGCATCTGAACCCCATTAGCCGGCTCCTCTCACAGCAGCAGAGCTGGGGCTCAACTGAACCTCCCCTGGATTACCAAACTTATCATTTTATCCTAAATCCGGGAACTCGTGGACTTTAACTCACTTCCTCATTCCAGTCCTGCTGTCCTTGCATTTCTGACATGATCCTGCCAAACTGCTGAAGTTTAATAGGCAAGACAAAAACAAATTCTCTTATTTGTTCTACATGCAGAATGAGGTTGCAAAATGAATGTATTCACTGTACATCATTGCAGCAGAAGGTAAATAATCTCAGTCAAAAATTGCAACCCCCTGACTACTTCTCTCAAGGATCATAGTCCCTCTCTTGCTCTTAGCAGTCTTACCCCCTTTCCCTCATTCTTCTCTGTTCGGTCTTCTCTCTCCCTCTCTTAAGCATTGTAGCCAATCACTGAAAAATCCCTGTTTCTCTTTCAAGACCTGCAACCCATCCCTTCCTCTTTCATAGGGTATAGTTGCTTCCTCTGTCTTTCTCTAGAGTCATGCAGCCCACATCATCTATCACGAAAAGTGCGAATACTTTCTCAATAATTGAAGTTCCTGTCTCTCTGTCATAAACAACAGCAAGCCCCTTCCTCAGCTCCATCCACGAATGAAGCACAACCTCTCTCTCTCTCTCTCTCTCTCTCTCTCTCTCTCTCTCTCTCTCTCTCTTTCACGTTCAAGAATTACAGACACTCTCTGTCAAGGATTACAGCCCCAATGTTTTTCTCTCCAGAATGCACCTTTTGTAAATAATCTCACGTTCTTCTGTCCTAGCCTCCCCACCCTTCCTTTGCCTTCCTTCACATCTCTTTGCTTTTAATGCAGCCTATTTATTCTACATCTGACTCTCTTCTTTGCAAAACCTCACCAATTCATCCCATCCCCTCCCTCACACATTCAGTTTATTTGACTCAGTTTACACATCCCAACCCTTTCTTCACAACACTCCATTCCTGCCATATTCCTTCTGACCATCTTTCCAATTTACTCCGTCGCATTTTCCAACCTGCATTTAATTCCAGGTTTTTAGTGCCAACCAGAGGTGGATGTGTTCTCCTGTTGAGCCTCAATTTCTTCCCAAAGATTCTTCCTTCTAGCCATATCCAAGGGAGGTTTCCTTGCCTCTGATGCCTCAGGCTTGCTCACAGTGGGTTAAGGCACTGTCATCAATAGGATCTCCTTGGGACAAATTTGTCATTGAAGCACTACAAAAGTACAGTTTTTGTGTGTATTTTTGTTTGTGTGTGTGTGTGTGTGTAGGATCGACTATACTTTGTAATGGAATACATTAATGGAGGAGATCTGATGTACCAGATCCAGCAGGTCGGAAAGTTCAAGGAGCCACATGCAGTGTGAGTACAGGCACTGCACTGTCACTTTTAGCGTTTTAGCTTTTCCACTCCCACTTACAGCTTTTAGTACACATTTTTGTGATCAAGTTCAAGTTTTGTTGGACATATCAGAATAACAAGACAATTGCACAAGAACACCACATCAGATTTCTTAGTTATGCTTCCTAAGCTGAACATTTTCTTCTTCTTAATTGTAATTTTGTAGTTTGTATTTACTGTATTCTCGTTTTGTGTGAATGTAGCATTAGCGTTCTGTTCGCATCAATAAGTTTTCTCTTAGCATACCCTTAACCCTCTTGATACCCTTAGCCTTGCCTTGCTACGTAGAACTGTGCACACCCAGAGACCTACAGTGGTGTATTTATTTAGTTTGGGAAGCTGAAGGATTTATCCTGGCGCTGACAGAAAGTGTTCAGACATATGAAACCGTTTAGACACTGAGACATCTAAATCCATCTCATCTTTTTTGAACTAATGTTCTTGACTTGTCAAACTTGTTAGTAAAAAAGAGAGAGGGACACTAGACCATTTATCACACATTTACAGTGGTGCTTTTTTCACACTCATGGCCACAGTCGTCTGTGGCATCTTCAGGATCCGAACTCGCAGCTTCCCAACAACAAAGCAAACTTGTCAAGAGCAAGACATTGCAAATTTAGATCAGAAATCAATATGAAGAACGGCATGCACCTATCTGGGTTGTTACAATTCCAGTAGCACAGTATTTGCTTACTGTTGCTATGAGCTAGTAGGCTGTTAGCCTCCTGTTAATATTATTGCTAATGCAACCTTTCTAATAAGAACTTATGAAGAACTTAACTTAGCGCTAGCTAGTGCTAGTGCTTAGTGCTAAGGATAAAGACACATCAGGATTAAAAGAAAAGTGACAAAGCAGAGAGAAGACATAAAGTAAAGTCAATGATTGTAACTCAGAAGACTGCAATATTTAGGAACAATATAAATATGCATCTTTTAGTCATGGCAGAGCTAAATTGAGCCAGTTGCTTAGAAAGAAGTGGTGCTAATGGCCATGAAAAAATAACATTTAAAATAATTGTTAAAACAACTGTGTGCTTTGACTCAAAACCATTCCACTTTCTGAAGACAGTTTCCAATGGCCTCACTTCAAATGAAAGTAATGCATCTCTACCAAGTACTGTAGTCTGGTTTTTGTAGATTGAAATATTATTTCTAATGATTTCATCATATCTAGATAATCAGTCTTGTCACGTAACATGGAGAGGTTCAGTTTAATCACCTTAACCCTTTCGGTGCTGAAAATTTTTTTTTTACTTTGCCCCCACTGCTGAATATTTTGTGCGAAAATTTGGGCCGTCACTTTGACTTTGCACCAGTAAAAACTATTGAGGTGGTGTTATCTTCACATGATGCGGCAGAACGAGTGGAAGCTTGACGAGTTTTCCCTTTGTAGAAGGCCCTACAGTTTCAGTTTCAAGATTATTAGAAGCCCTTGCAGTTTCGGTTTCACTCTCGCTGTTTATCTCCGCATCGTCAAAATCATCGTCAGACAGGTCACATATATCAACCATCACTAATTTCAGAACCTCCCCCTTGCTACACTTTCTGTTCCATGGCATTTTTACTGCATATTGTAATATAGTTTGTCAACAATGTGCTCCAGATGGCACTCTTATACACAACAGTAACAGTATATTACTAAAAATTACCTCGTGTCGCCGCCTAGCGAGTACAATTGAACTATTTAATTTTTTATTTTTGTCGACGTGTATGCATGGCCGTAGCACCAAACCCCTAAATGTCGACTTTAGTCGACTCCCGCACCGAAAGGTTGAACAATGAAGGCTTCCACGGGGTCAGTTCTTGGCCCACTGTTGTTCTCTACCAGATCACTAGGCTCAGTGATCGGCTATTGTATCAATGCTACACTGAGTACTCATAGCTTTATCTCTCTAGTTTCTTCACCTATTTGTAACCCGGAGAAGTACTTGTATGTAATCTCCTATTAAGACTTCCTTTTCCAGCAAAACTCAAATTCAAAGCTCAATGCAATTTTTTCCAGGAGACCATAGAGTTTTCTAATATTATCTAACATTATTCCCTGGTTTACAGTTACACATCTACAGGCCAACATAGGTCTTCATTTGTCTGGCAAGTCCATTTCTAACTTTCGTATATGCTTGTAATGCTAGCACTGACTACTTCACTGTCCTGGCTTCTCAGTGGGGGAAGAGTCTCTCTCTCACTATGTTGAAAAAGGTTTTTATTTTCAAACAGTATTTAGGATAAAGCTATTGTTTATCTTGCAATTACTTTGCATTGATTGCCTTTTGTATTATGTTTTTTGTTTTGTTTTGTTTTACTGATTTTAGTTTTTCTTACTAATTGTCTTTTGTGTTCTTCAGCTTGGGTTTCTGAATTTTGTATAAGTGCTTAGGTATGAAAAAAGTAGCTCGAATAAGACAAGGTGCTTGAGACAATATCACACATGAAAAAAAGACTGGATTCCGAGGTTGGGACCGCACCCAGTTGAGACACCTTCTGATTAAACTCCACCCTGTGCCACAAGTAGCACTAGCACTATCTGCACTTACATCTGAGGTCTGAATACTGATGTGTTCACTTTCAGTATTAACTTTTCCCCTTATTCCCGCTTAAATCAACTCTGAATACGGCTCGTCTCGCCTCTCTGTGTCCTCTGCCTCTGTGTGTTTGATTTCTCTGTCTCATCCTCTCTATGCCTCTGCTGTTCTGTTGCCTCTGTTGTTCTGTCTCTCTCTTTCTCTGTTTCTGTTGCAGTGCACGCTCTTCCATGCTCTTCTTCATCAGTGTCTTTCTGACATTTTCCCCGTTTCGCACTGTCTTGCTTTTGAAGTTGGGCAGAGACCGAAATTGAGAGAAGGACAAAGAAAGAGAGAATAGATATATTCAGACCCCTACAGTGCCGCTCTTACTGCTACTGCGGAACGACCTTCAGTTAATGAGGACACACACATACACACACACACATACACACACACACACACACACACACACACACACACACACACATCTCTCTCTAGGCAGGTTTCTATTTGAACATGTGAAGCGAATTTCTGAGAAAATTAACGCATGCTGTGCCACATACTAATACACTCTGTTATTCAGTACATCAGATTTTGGATTATGGATTGACAGGTGTGCCGAGACCCCTTAGTCCCCCTAGGGTATAAAAAAAGTTAACCACCACATTTAGCTAAGCGAAGAGTCTGACCACCAGTGCTGCGATAATATGTCTAAAATAATACTGCAAAACACCTAGCATCTGTCACTAACCAGACCATGTTCTGTCATTTTGCCATTTTGAATATCAGCATCACATCTAAACTTTGAGTTGTCTGAAATCTTTGCCTTAAAATGCCTTGCATATCAAAAACTCACTACGTAACCTTTAAAGCCTGTTTGTTTGTTGAAATTGACCATTTTTATCACTTTATCACTAGAACAGTTCAATGTAAGTCTGTTCTCTGGTCTATATATACACTGTGATTTTGAATTATGGTGTTTCTGTCAGGTGATGATGATGATGTGTGATAAAGCCTGTGAATTGTTAAACACAGCTTTAGTAAGAAATGTCGCATTTTTTCCATGCAATTTTTTTTTTTTGTCACAACTTTTGGTCAGACAAATTAAAATGACAGCTTTGTCCTAAATCACTTCTAAGCTCTGTGGCCCTCTTTTAGGTACACACTTTGTTAACATTGAGGAGGTACTATGTTAAATAAACCTATTGACAAAATTAGACAGTTGTTTACAGTAGCCTTGTATCAAGTAACATGCAGGCAATCTGTAGAAAGAAATTAGGTACTTGAACAGAATCTGTTATTTTATCATTTTTGTTGCCATGCTGCTCAGTGAAGATACTTTGAGCTGTATTCAGAGTTGAGTTAGACACAGGGAATTAGAGCTTAATGCCAAAATTATGCATAGCAGTATTCAGAGCTAAGACAAAACTAGCAGACAAAAGTACTAAGGACTAAGACAAAATTACTATTCAAAGGTTATGCAAGAATTATGCATGTGGAGTGCCTTTTACTTAAAACAGGTATGTGTCAGCCATGTTATGTTTCAACATAAACACATAGTTCTTGCTTGATATTTTCTCAAGTGAGAAGTCCAACCCACACATTATGGTTGCATAACCTCAGTTTAGTGATTCATGGCTTCATTAAGATGTGGGCCCAGTTAACGTACAACATAAAAAACAAAATAATAAAAATGTGCTGGATCAAGTGCTATTTTACGATTGGGGTGGGGTGGTAAATGCAACTAGGACTATTCATGTATCAGTATTTTGTCAATGTAATAGATTCCTGTTAGATTTTTTTTTTTATATTTCAGTGCTTAACATCTACATTTCATTTCTTGACATTTGTATCTAATTGTTTAAATTGTCTCTTGCTTTTACATCATATTACATTTGATGTCAAAAATCGACTTCAGGAAAGCTTGTATATCCCATCTCTGAATACATATAACTTATAAATCCCTGTATAAATATTAACATATCTTTTGGACTTTTTCTTCCTGACTTAAGTCACTAATTCTGAATATGGCCAAATGAATGAAACTTTATTCTAATAGAGTTGATCCTCGCATTAACGGACTAACTGGGGGAGAGGTTGTCCATTGACTTGAATAGTCCAATGATGTGAAATGTTTTGGGGGGGCGGTGTTAAAATAGTGTAAATACAAGGAAAAACACCTCTAAGGTCCATAAATCTGCTACCCAAGTACTGTACACATGACAAGCTGCATAATGACCAACATAAATAGGTAAGTACATTAAATACTAATGTAAATAAATATGTAAATACAATTGTAATTGTCATTTACCTTACGTGTGTTCACACCATACTCCTCACAAACACGGGAGACAGAAGCCCTAGACTTCTTAATGAGCTCTAATTTCTGGCCAATACGATTGACATGCTTTCTTTTACTACTAGACTTATCTTTGGGTGGCATAATGATGGCACTGGGCAGAAAAACAGTGAAAAACACCAAATAATCGCCGAAAAAACAGTATAGCTTCACAACGACCACAGCTCAACCGACGCTTGTAAGCAACTAGTAGCACACACGCCACTGCCACTTAGCGGAAAATTGCTGAACTACTGGACTCAGTTCGCAACACCCGGGATTTTTAAACTTTCATATCAGACATTCTGGCTAATGGATCATGTATTCAAAACAGCGGATTTCGTCCATTGCATCCGATATCCATTAATGCGATGTCCGTAGATGAGAGGATCAAGTGTATATACATTTTTTAAAATCTATTATTGACAGTAACCTAGTTTTTCAATGTTATAAAAAAGTTCATTCATTTTAGTTGGTCCTAGCTAATAATTTCAAATGGTTTGGGATCAGAAACTGAATGAATTAGTTGCTGAATTTACATCGGTATTGTTTTCACGTAATGGTGTATGATCAACATTTTGAACACTAGAAAGGAAAAAAGTGGAGCACAGAACTTCCAAGCATATGCAAATATGGACCACAAGATTTATCCAAATTTATCCAAGACTAAGGATCAAGTACAGCCGTATGAGGTTCGAGACAAGGCCATTGAAAGTGCATTGCCACCAGGAATGCTTGGTTTTACCTCCCTAAGACTTCTTGCTGTAAGATATATACCATAATTTGACCCACAATTTGGGACACAGCCAATGAGAGTCTTGAACTCTCTTTGTCTCTCCCTCAGTCAATATGTGTGTGTCTGTCTCTCACTCTTTTTGCCTGCCTCTCTCTATCTGTTCTCTCTCCCTCACTACTGCTGGTTGATTAGGTGTGAATGAGGACAAGTGTAGGTAAAGAAAAGCCATTTTCTCTCTCACACACCTCTAGTCAAAGCCATTTATCCCTCACTGTTCTTGTTTATTTTCGATTTGAACCATAAATTACTTCCTGAACGAAAAAACAGAGCAAACAGAATGACAACGAAAGAGGAAAAGAGAGAGAGAGAGAGAAAGAGAGAGAGAGAATGAAGGCTATGTCGATATGCAGGGTGACTGTGCTGACCTTTATTCTCCCTTCAAATGTCTCCCTCTCTTTCCTTCTTTCTTTTTCATTTTTTTTCATCATAGGTTTTCTCTTGCTCCAGTGAGTTGATTTCTCACATTTATTTCTTCTGTGCTGAAGAAGCTTTCCTCTTCTCATTCTCTCAGGGAATCAAATGTAGATAGAGGGAGAAAATGAGATAAAGGCACATGGAGAAAGAGGAAGTTAAAACATAGAGGTGTTCTTTTCAAATTCAGGTTGAAGTTCTTTTAAAACGTTCACTAAATTTGTACTTATTATGATACAGAGTATTTTTCATTAATAAGTCTACATAGAAATGGGTTGGAGCAGGATGCAATTGCGGTTTATTACGTGCTCACTCTGGCACACAAATGAGAAACATCAGGGGCAAGTTCATAATCAATAAGCAGGCTTAGATGATCAGCAAACAACACAGTGAAGGCAGAATTAAAACCAACAAAATGGGTTTGGCTATATCAGGTGAAACATACTGAGTGATTAGGTTTCACAATTTGTGAAGTAAAGTCCCTAAATCCCGAGGGGTGGTGATGAGCTGAATGAGAGACAGATGTGAGTGATTAGAAGTCAGCTGAACTTGAATGTGTGAGCTGTCAGGATTTGTAATTTGTGGTGGCCATGTTTGTATGCTGCAACAGTTTCTGGGAAATGTAGTCTGAGTTGGACATTGGTGCTGGTATGGCGGGGGGGTGGGGGGGTCTTGGGAGTCTGATGCCAAGGGCCCTGAAATGAAAGGTGTCAGGCTCCACTGAAACCATAGGTGCCTTTGTTAACGTGGCACAGGATGTTATAAGGGCTGATATATTGGGCTTTCAGTTTTTTTCATTCAAGTAAGCCCCTGATGTCTCTGGTGACTAGCTACACTCGGTCCCCCGTTTGATAACTGAGGATAATCACACCTCTGTGCCAGTCAGCAAGTTATTTGTTTTGGCTGGCAACCATACTTGCCGGGGAGTCAGTGGGACTGGTGCTCCTTAGGAACAAGGGAGGCTGGAATCCCAGCACACACTGGAATGGACTGGAATGGGTAGCAGAGTGGGGGGAGAGAGTTCTGGGTCTGGTCACCTTGGTTATCCACACACAAGGTCCTCAAGAGGCAACCTGATTAACCCAGTTCACCTGCCCATTCACCTCAGATAAATGAAAGAGAGGCTTACAAAGACTCCCAGGTTCCCCATAAAGCTCCTTCAAAGCTCTTCATGTAAATTGCACTCCCCAATCACTTGCTTGAGGATACCAAAATGTTGGAGCACATGATTGAAAATGATTTTGACTGTTTCAAAGGTTCTGGGCAATACAGGTTAGGGGAATTAGAAAGCATAACAAACCTATTGATTACGACCAGAAAAGTGGTTTTACCCTGGGATTCTGGGAGATTGATGAGAAAACTTTTTCTGAGAAGTGGGCAAGGACACTTTTGACATGCTTAACACAAATTTCATGGGAAGGGTAGTAGAATAATGTCATTGATGTACGTGATCACAAAATGACCTAGCATATTGCTCAACATATCATTATAGAACACTGAAACACGGGGGGGGGGGATACAGCATGACAGAATACTTCTAGTGACTGGTGGCGGCAATGAATGCATGAATTTTTCACACTTTTCCTCCTGGACATGTCTGGCTGGATTGCACAGATCAGGTTTGATAGAGATTTGAGCAGAGCAGTCTTGTTTGAGGACAGAAGGTACCAATGGTAGGAGATGGGGATATTTTACAGTGATCTGATACAGCCCATGATAATCAATGCATAGACTAAGACCACCTTTTTTTCTCCATAAAGACGAAATCAGCTGAAATGGAAGGCCCATACCTATTCTTTCATGGCTTGCTGTTCAGTGAGTAATAAGTGATATTTACTATTCTGAGGCATGGAATCAGGATGCAAGTCTATGGTGCAGTTGTAGGGGCGGCGAGGAGGTAAGCTGCTTACTGTGGTTTTGCTAAAAATGTTAAGGAATTCGAGATGCTACTTTGGAACAGTGCAGGCAGTGCTGATTAGGGCTTTCCGTGGCAGTGAAGGTGATCATTAGACAGGGGCACTAAAGGTAGTGATGGTAACAGAAATGTGACAATTTAGTAATTTCTTTCTCTGGCCATGATATATGGGGATTGTGAAGTTGCATCTACAAAAGGCCGAGAATGAGAGGGTGTTTGGGTTGACAGTGACAAGTAGGGAGATGGTCTACTGTCATGGGGTTGAGCAGGCTTGGTGCTGTGGGTTATGGTTCCTGTGCTGATGGGGCCTCCGTCAGTGGAGCTGATTTGTAGGGGGTGCTTTACTGGCCATAAGGGAAGGTTGAACTGGATAGCATTGTCATGATCTATGAATTTAGCTGCCACTTTAGAGTCAATCAAAACTGGAAGGACAGAGGAATCATCTGATTGTTTGATCTGAGCACGCAGGGTAAATGACTGGAGTGAGAGAAACTGTTAGGACTCACTGGACTGTTAAGTGGTTGCTAGTGATTTCTCAGTTGATGTAGGAGTTCATGGAGCTGTTGGCAATGGAATGACTGGGCTCCCTGCAGTAGGAGCACAGCTGTTCCCATCTGCTCCTCTGCCATTCAGTGAGACTTAAGCTGACACAGCCAGTTTACATTAGCTGTGGTGTCTTGGGCATGGGAGTCAGACTGACTGAATTGAGGTATCCGGTGTGGTTCTTGGTTAGGTGATCGAGATGAATGGCTAGATCTATGCACGAGTCAAGGGAGGCCTGGTCATACCTGCATGCCAGCTCTGTTAGCACCTTCTTATTGGGACCCTGGAAAAATGCTGCATTGCAGATTGGGACAACTGGCTACTCTGAATTGCCCATAGGTATGAATGTGAATGCGAATGATTGTTTGTCTCTGTGTTACTCCTGCAATAGATTGGCGGCCTGCAATGGGTGTACCCCACTTCTCAGCTGAAGTCAGCTGGGATTGGCTTCAACTTTGCCACATCCCTTAATGCCTAAGCAGTTTAGATAATGGATGGATGGATGGATGGGTAAACGGATAGATGAACTTATGTAATTAACTGCCCAGTTGAATGCCATTTGACCTTTAGCCACAGGAAGGAAGTAACTTCATTAAGTATCTATCTATTATACATACACCATATTATTTGTTTTCAATCTATAATTAGAAAATTAATACATAATTTAAATAAAAGTGGGCAGTAATGTTACCTTTTCTAATCAAGTGCTAAAAAAGGGAAAAAGCAAGGAAATTTTATTCCTGATTTCCCCCCCTCAATATCCTTCAGGGTCTGCATTGCATTACAGTGTTTATAATCCAGAACTTGCTAAAGCCACACCTGTATGGTTGTAAAAGAAAAGTTTTATTAATTTACTATGACATTGGTTTGATGTTTTACCCACATGCTTTATGAGTCTTCAGCCTAGACTCCAAATCATGAGTCAAGCCGTGAGCGACTCAAGTGTGACTCAAGTCTGAGTGCCTAATTTATGTTTGTGGTCCTTGGTGTCGGTACACTTAGCTACTAAAAGCAGAACATGAGATTCTAAGCATGTATTTGAATATATTAAAATCTAAGTGTGAAATTAATTTTAACAGGCTTAGTACTAAGTAGGAAACAGGTATTAGATCTTCAGGGCTGTATCCAGACATGGCCACTTACTTTCAAAAGCTATTTTAATGTTTTTATGGGCAAAGTTCCTCATATTCACGCTGGCTTTTGCAGGTGCATGAATTTTTGACCGACCAATCCAAATCACTAAACTGACTTCTGTGCGGTCCATGCCTCCAGTGTTGCCAGTTACTTTCTTGGGTTGAGCTCTTGGGATAGAGTTTTTCAGCTGTTTCTGAATCACTGCTATTAAGCCTGATAGAAAATATGGACTGAAAAATAGATTGCATTTTCCCCATTTGCTGTCATTTGCTCTACAATGTGGCATAAAATGAGATTTTAAAAATACAATTTAGTCTAACATACAATAATATTAATTAATAATATACAAATTAAAACTATTCAAAGGCTCAAATGTGGTACTTGTCTAATAAATTGCAAATATAATAAAACTGCCATGAAAATGACAAGGATGCTATGCTAATCATGATAATCACTGCAAATATCTCCATTAAAAAATATGGATTCACAATAGTCCTTGATACAGCGTATCCTATGTTTTGCATTAAGAACTGGAAATAATATTTTACACTGACAGTAGCATAAAGAAAGCTGAGGTAGGAATGAAAAAGCAGAAGTGAGTGATCCATTCATGCAAACAATTATTCTTTTGTGTGTGTGTGTGTGTGCGTGTGTGTGTGCGCGCGCGCCAATGTAGTAAATTAGATGCACAATTTATATTGACAGTGGCATAAATCAACAACATGAAATTGTAGTTTGTGTGTGTGTGTGTGTGTGTGTGCGTGCGTGCGTGCAAAAGTTCAATATACTGTTTTTATGCTTTTATTATACTATTTTGAGTTTTGCACACACACAGGGGAAAGTATGTATGGTGTCTATTTGGGTTGTGTAATGGGCAGTTGTTCCTGTAGAAGTTATTTAGGTGCAGTGATTTGATTCATCATGCTTTGATTTATGCCTATTTAGTGCAAAGAAGTGTTTGATTTGAGATATTACTTTCCCTCCCTCAGGTACCATATAGTCACGTAGTAGTACCATATAGTCAAGTAGTCTTAAATGTAGTAGTAAAATGTGTGTGTGTGTGTGTGTGTGTGTGTGTGTGTGTGTGTGTGTGTGTGTGTGTGTGTGTGCGTGTGTGTCTGTAGGTTTTACTCTGCAGAGATTGCCATAGGCCTGTTCTTCTTGCACCGGAAAGGCATAATATACAGGTAAGTAGATATGTACATACAGTACATATAGACATATTTCATTCATCTTTTTACTGAAACATTAATTCATTTCTTAAGTATGCAGCATAAACAGGAAGTATAAGCCCAGGAAAATATGAAGTATCTCTAAACAGAAGGTACACAGATAAACAGAAAGTGCATCTTCAGATAAAAAGACACTGCCTATTTAGATAAACAGGAAGTTATTGTCCAGATAAACAGGTGGTGGATAATGTTATGCGGATTGCCGCCATCTCTGTCTCCTCTGTAGGGATCTGAAGTTAGATAATGTAATGCTGGATGCTGAAGGTCACATCAAGATTGCTGATTTCGGGATGTGTAAGGAGAACATGCTTGAGGGAGTAAACACCAAAACTTTCTGCGGCACCCCAGACTACATCGCTCCTGAGGTGTGTGTGTGTGTGTGTTGTGTATGAGAAATGGCTGTTCCAGATTCACATAAACATTTAGCACTTAATGGATGACATTAGGAACCGGAGCTGTACCAGACAACTGCTTCCAGGTGGAAATAACAAACATTGGTCTAAATTGCATAATAGTGGTGGAGGAGATACCACAGAGTGAAATTTCAATGCAAGTCCATTGGCAAAATGCATTAGCACTAGGGATGTCCTGAACGACTGGAATCAGGACAGAACAAGGTATTTTTTTAATAGATATGCTATCTGCTCTATTAAGACCCTATTTGATTATATGCCACCTAATCCCACTGTGCTCTTGTTATAGCGGTTTGGATGTGATGTAGAATGAACGTCCACAACTTGTGGCAGAGAACCTCACTAGGTGAAAAATGACTCAGTATGTGTACATCATGGAACTGTCTTATCTTAAATAATAACATATATGTTATCCAGTTTTGAATTTTTTAATGGTAACCCTGATGAAATCAACACCTCTACCTTGATCCTTGTATCCATGAACAAATCAAGGACAAACAGAACATTTGTTATGTTCATAAATTATTAAGCCAGCGCTACCTGCATAGGTACTCCTGGGAGATTTCTTGTGTTTTAGGCCAAGGTAATGCTGCAACTTGAAGACAAATGTCTGACTCGTAACCCTAATCTGAATTGGAAAAGGATTTTTGTTGTCGAAAGTTATTCACAACAGAAAGATATGTTTTTTACTTCTCTTTCAAATATGTAAACACTCAAATGACAGGTTGCATTCATTGGTGCTTGCGTGGCTAACAACGAAATGAACCACTATATTCTTAAACACAACTATATCTATATGGACATCTCAAAAGTAAATAGACACCCTTCATTACGTTTTATCTATGTGGACACCACCTGGAGGTTCAAATTTGTTAACAGTACATTAATTGTTTATAACTAGCCATGCCACGAACACCGGAAGCAAAAGAGTTGTCGGACTTTCAAAGAGGGCATATTGTGGGCAAGTCTGAGGGTGGATAATCAACCGAGTGATTGTACAATTCAAAATCAAAGGAAAGGAATAAACAGAATCCTGCTCAACCTTTGCCTTTGGCCCTCGACCTGGGCCCTCTGAAAGGTGTCTTTGAACTGTCAAGCAGATTGTTAAAAAAAATGGTTGGTGATCCAAGTGAGCAGGAGTACCAAAGGAAGTTTTTAGAAATACATTTTTAAAAAATGATGGCATCAATGTACTTTATATATATATATACACACACACATCAGAAACATAAGGGACTTCAATGTAACCAAGCGTTCCTTACAATAGAGTCGTCAACAATCAGCACAGAACGCTAATTTGCGTCTTGCCCCTGAATTTCCTACTCGAAAACGCTCATGATTCTTATGCTCAATTATCATCATCGTCATCACCATCTATTTTAAAGGCTGCAAAACAGTTTCCGTAACAGCTTAGGTACAGATGGGGAGTGGTGAGCCCCTGAAGCATTTATCCAAACACTTCTAAGTGGCTCTGAAGCATCCACAGCTGGGTTAGGAGTAACACAAAATTCACACCAGGCTCCTTGCATAAGGCTTGTGAATGCAGTGCAGGAGTGACACATCACATTCTGCTCATGCTAAAGGCCTAAGAGCTTCTACTTTTTTCTTTCTTTTTTTTTTTAATAAAAAGGACTAAATGTACAACCGTGTCAATGAAACAGGAGGCATGGGTAAAAACAAACGTAATAAATTATGACATGAAACAGTGCAGCAGTGAATAATCTAATATATATATATAATCATGCTAATCAGCATGAAAATAACAGCTATTCATCGTTTTTTTCTCCTGGTAATCAATGAGCTGTAATCACTACATACAATCGCCTTTCTTTGAAACTCCTCATCACACATCATTTTAGATGTCCAGTGTGAACTGATTTTAACAGTAAGACTATACTTGTGCTCAGATGCCTTTTTACAACAGCAGTCAGTATCAACAGTGAGGTTAGATTTTTAAAGACTTCATAAATAAGCAGATTTCGCCTTCAAAAGCATCAAAGTTAATGAAAACTGCTTGGGTTTAATGCAAACATTTACATATAATGCCCCACACACTTTCTTCTTGTCAAGCAATTATCTTATCAGATATTTCTATTATAGAGCTGAAACACAATTTCTCTCTGAGACACATTGGCATTTTTGTTAGGGCCATAAACTAAGGCTATTATGTTAAGTGTTTCTATTCCCTAAGCTAATTACGGTTGTGTGTCAGCTATATTTATTTTCGTTATATAATCACGTAATTCATTCATGCCACAGCTTCTATACTGTAGCAATTAGGAAGAAATCATACTGTATGTGCTTAAATTCTCTAAGAAAATACATGTCCTCAGCTTTTTTTTCTGTTTGCTCTCAATCAACATCTTTATCAAATATTTATGTAGGTCACTACGTTGGGTGATCGATTTCAGCACAGTGGATACATTTCTGATGTTACACAGGACAGATATGATAGATTATGTAAACATTGTGTTTCAGTTATCAGGGGCTTCCTAATGCCAGGATTAGATTGCAAAATATGTTTGTCTTTCACGATGGGCACCATGTCAGATTAATCCCTCATTGTTTTCTGATCCTGATTTTTTTATATAAAAACAAATCCATAGTACTCAGTACAACTGAAGTACTAAAAACTACTTCTGCAGGTGTGCTGCATTAATTTCGCTGAATTAACCTGCAGTTAAAAAGGTCTAAAGGACAAAACAAAAGCTCACAGTGCTATAGGAGTACACAAAGAGATGTGGTACCTAACTTCAACAGCCTAAAACTGGACGAGAACCTATACAACATTTCCTCTCAGGCTAAGTGCCCCTGTTAGCTAAAGCTGAAACAATTCATGCTAAAACGATGTAAGATTCCTACACCGGTTAAAGCTGAAACAAGTTAGGCTGTAATCAATTTAAGCTTGGAGCCTCAGTTAGCTAAAAGTGAAACAAACGAAGTTCACACAGTTTAAGCTAAACGCCTCTGCGCTAAAACATAACAGTGCTAAAAGAATACAATCTAAAAGGCATCTAAAATGTATTTATGCTACACATCAGATTATAAGTGCTGACGCTGAGCACATCTTAAGGAATTTTGCTGGTTGCAAGGGCCTGATGAAATGCTTCACGCTTTTCACAATGCTAAACAGTAGTAGTACATCCTTATCTCCCCGTATGTACTGTATGAGCCCAGCTCTGATTCCACATGCTGATTATCTAAAGCCGAAGTTCTTGTTTCATTGAACCTGCGCTTCTTTTATATTGTACTGTTATCTGCTTCATTGGAATTAATGAGTGAGTGAAGGATAAAGTGTACATTTCCAGCCTGGTGCAGTCCCCTTAATGCACAGCAGATTTTAATCTGCATTGTACTCGTTTTCTGCCTTCTCTTACAAATGATATCTGCATATTTGTGCTAGATCATCGCGTATCAGCCGTATGGGAAGTCGGTAGACTGGTGGGCCTTTGGGGTGCTGCTGTACGAAATGCTAGCTGGACAGGTAAAACCAACACGCGCTCTCTCACTTTACCATAGTGCTTTATTATTATTATTATTATTATTATTATTATTATTATTATTATTATTATTATCAACATCATCTCTTTCTCTCTTTGTCCCCTAGCCCCCATTTGATGGAGAGGATGAGGACGAACTGTTTCAGTCCATCATGGAACATCACGTGTCATATCCCAAATCAATGTCTAAAGAGGCAGTGGCCATCTGTAAAGGAGTGCGTAATCTACATTGTCTTTCTGTGTGCTAATCAATTTCTTGAACCCCGGGAACTTAGGACACAGGGATCTTAGGGGTACGAGAACATCGGTCCTTGAATTATAGAGTGGATCCTCTTTTCAAACCAGTTATCCGGCATACTAGCTATTTAACAAACCCCCTTCTTAGCATTGTAGGTGGGCTTCAGTTCTTTAGTTAAGATGCTAGTGAGTTACTGAGTAAGGAAATAATTTTTCTTGCTACTGAGTTTGAGTGTATTCAATTCCATTTCCCTGTATGGATCACTCCTAGTGATATGCAGTCAGTATGTAGATTGCACAGTATGTAGAATGCTGAAATTTTAAAAGCACAAGGCGACAAGATATTTCTTCTATGTATTCTGTGCAAAAAGGACATACTTTCTGAATTGAGGACAACAATGGGCAAAAACTTTTTAAGTGGCCAGTCACAAACTTCAAATTTGGCTTCTGTACACTTTGGCCTAAATTACTAGTGTTAATTACACAATAAGCATAATAGCAGCTTTTAGCTATTAGCTAAGACTGCCATGTTTATTGCTGTGTACATATACCCAAGAGCCAAGTTCACTAATACAATAATTAGTACAATGTAAAATAGTATATTCTTCTGTAATCATGACCAATAGGTAAGTTTCATAGCAAGCCAGCTAGTATTATTTGCACTGTGTTATCAATACCATCTGCCAAATGAGGCAATGTCAGGCTCACTATTTTACTGTATAAATAAATCCTTAGCCGTTTCTAGCATCATTAAGTAAGGCATTTTATTTTTTGTGGTGGGTTTACAAGTGTGTCCTCTCCATGTATATTTGTGTGTATGTATATGTGTGTGTGGGTGTGTGTAGCTGATGACGAAGCACCCTGGAAAACGTCTAGGATGTGGCCCTGAGGGAGAGAGAGACATCCGAGAGCATGGTTTCTTCCGCTACATGGACTGGGAGAAGCTTGAGAACAAAGAGGTTCAACCACCATTCAAACCTAAAGCTGTGAGTCTCTCATACACACACACTCACTCACCCACACAAACACCCACACATACATAATGTATACCCATATACAAATATGCACATATCTGCCATATCACATATCAATATTATTACTGAATGAACTACTAATGTATGAGCATTTCTACTTTAGGAGCTCAGCAATAAATACAAAATTCGACCATATCATAAGCACAGCAAGCCAGTGCAGAATGCAGTAGGCAGCCGTGGTAGCATGGATGGGATGCGGATAATATGCAGTTATCCTCATGCATCCTCAACTTTTAGGGGATTGAAATAATAGACTAGCATCAAAGATTATGCTGAGGTCTTTAACTGAAGCTTTCACTTTCACAGAATCATCTGAATGTCTTTTAACACCGTCTTGCTTTTGTGTAGGAAGGCAAACTGATAAACATACAGTAACTGTGCATTAGCACTTTTTTCAGTGCTACCAAATAAGTGCTACGAAACCTGGAACATATCCAGCAGTAGGTCTCTGAGCACTTCAGCCAGCTCTGAATCTGTAGATGGATTCTGTAGATAGATCACTCCACAGTGGTTGGAGTGATCGAATGGGTCAAAAGAGCGGCTTATCACTGGCTGTCTTGAAAAATTTAGATGGTATTGAGTCAAGTACACACATTTAGAGGAGATTTTTAAGGTACAGAAGTTGTAATACAGTTGTAGTAGCTGGGAAACAACTCATTGAAACGATCCTCTGCTGTAACAACAGATGGCCTTTGTATACCTTTGTATTCCTATGACATTAAACTACATGGTAGGTGTCACCTAATCAACTTTCAAGTCTACACACACACACACACACACACACACATACACACACACTTGCAGAAGATCATTTAGACATACACATACTTATACCTACATGCACAAATCTCTCTTTCTCTCTTTCCTTCTTTCAGTCTTTTATCCTGTCTTTCCATTTCTGCTTCTACCTCTCCTTCTGTCTTTCTGCCTGTCTTTCTTACTTCCTTTCTTTCTTTCCGTCACATGTGTCTGATTAGCCTGTCTGCTAGCTGTTTTTCTCCCTGTACACTGGATTCTTTCATTGACTCAAACTTAAAAATTGACTGTTTGACTTGTAAAAGTCAGGACTAATTATGAGTGTTTAGTATAACATCCCTTTTCTATTTTTCCTCTCCTTCTATTTTCTTACTTCTCTGTTATGCCTCTCGCTCCTTTATCCCTGTGTGCAGGAGGTTTGTCAGAGATATGAGGGAAATCCAGCTTTCTCTTGGGCAGGCTGTGAGAGTGAGATAGCTGTGTGTGTGTGTGTGTGTGTGTGTGTGTGTGTGTGTGTGTGTGTGTGTGTGTGTGTGTGTGTAGAGCTGTGAATGGCTGTAGTTCTGCTATATGTGTAAAGCGGTGTGTCAGTAGTCCAGCTATAAGAGTGAACAGCGATACTCTGGCTAATGACTGCATAGTCATGAAAGACAGTCCAAGATGAGCAGACGGGATAACAAAGAGAGACAGGCATAATTATTTTACACAAAGGCAGACAGCATATGTTTGTGCTACTGTAGCTTCCTAACTAATTAAATTGGCAGTTAGCATCTGAGGTAGTGTTCTACAAAAATATACCTGATCTGATGTAATAAAGCTTATTACTCAGTTTGGTTTTTTCTTTGCACCCGACTTTTAAAAACAATCCCTAAATAAATGCACTGCATATTATGGTATTAAAAAATACTCACGAGCAGTAAGATTTTGACATTGCAATGATGTATGCAGTTGATCCTCGAATTAACGGACTAATTGGGGGGAGAGGATGTCTGCTGACTTGAATAGTCCCATGATGTGACGGGGGGGGTTAAAATAGTGGAAATGCTAGGAAAAACACCACT
>JAQMCW010000008.1:14015407-14031721 GCA_030068335.1 Chrysichthys cranchii | reverse complement strand
TGTGTGTGTGTGTGTGTGTGTGTGCTGTTTAAATACTTGGATGAAAATCCTTTGCAGACAATGACTGCTTGAAGTCTGGAACTCATGAATATCACCAAATGCTGAGTTTCATCCCTTGAGATGCTTTGTCAGGCTTTTACTGCAGCCAACTTCAGTTGCCTGAAAAAAAAAGCATGCTCGTTTGGGTTGAGTGACTTGGCCATTTTACAACATTTCATTTCTTTGCCTTAAGAAACTCTTGGGTTGCTTTCTCTGCATGTTTTGACTCATTATCTCTGCTGTCCTGTCAATTTTGCAGCATTTGACTGAATCTCAGCAGAAAGTATAGCTCTACACACTTCAGAACTCATCCTGTTACATCCATCTGCAGACACATCATCAACAATGGATCACCTATGACCGAATTCCACACCTGCCCACATCTACCATGTTTAACAGATAATGTGGTATGCTTTGAATCATAAGCCCTTTCTTTCCTTCTCCATACAGTGCAGTAAAAAAGTATTTGACCCCTTCCTGAGGTCCTCCATTTTTGTTTATTAACAATACGCAACTGTTTCTGATCTCCAAATAAATTTTGTACAAGACAAAAGGCAACCTGAGTAAATACTGTCAACACAGTTATCAAATGATCTTGTGATTTATTGAAGAACAAAATCTCCCCAAAAACCTATTTCACCTATGTGAAAAAGTAATTGCCCCCTAAGCATAATACTTGTTTGGGGCACCTTTAACAGTGACAACTGCAGTCAAATGCTTTCCATAACACAAGATCAGTCTTTTGCGTTGCTGTGGAGAAATTTTGGCCAACTCTTTTCTACCAAATTGCTTTAATTCAGTCACACTGGAGGGTTCGCAACTTTGAAGTGCCCTTTTCAGGTCCTGTCACAATATTTCAATGTGGCTCAGGTAAGGATTAGGCTACTCCTAGATGATATTAATTCACTTTGCCATTCAGAAGTGTTAACCAGTTACGCTTGAGCTTCAGATCACAGATTGCTGACCAGACATTCTCTATTAGTACTTTTGGGTAGAGAGTGGAATCTTAACCCTAACCCTAACCCTTCCCTCAATTATGGCAAGTCGTCCAGGCCCTGAAGCAGCGAAGCATCTCCACACCATCACATTTCCACCACCATGTGTGACTGTGGGCTTGATGTTCTTAGTGTGGAAAGGTGTATGAGCTTGATGCCAGATGTAACAAGATCCAGGTCTTCCAAAAAGTTCCACTTTTGATTCCTCAGTTCATAGAACATTAGCCCTAAAGTTTAGGTAATCGAGATGTTTTTGACAAATGTCAGATGAGCCTTTATGTTCTTCTTGCTTAGCAGTAATTTTTGCCTTGCCACTCTCCCATGCAGAACATTTTTGCCCAGTGTCTTTCTAGTGGGAACATGAACATTGACATTAACTGAGCTAAGAGAAGCCTGCAGCTCCTTAGGTGTTCTTTTGAGGTCTTCTGTGACTTCTTGGATGAGATTTCTATGTGCTCTTAGAGTAAGTTTGCTAGGTCTACCACTTCTGGGCAGATTTACCACTGCTCCATTTAGAGATGTTGGCTTTCACTGTGGTTCTCTGGATTCCCAGAGTTTGGGAAATTGATTTGTAACCATTTCTGGACAGATATATTTTAACAACTTTCTTTCTCAGATCTTCTGGAATTTCCTTTGATCGAGACAGAGTGTGCTGTTTGATGAGGTTTTCAGGGAACATCACATTGCTGGAAAAGTTGTATTTAAGTGATGTCTAGATTCAGAAGGGCTGGCAGTAATCATTATTGGGAGTGGCTAGCCTAACTGAAACCTTTTAATAATTCAGTTTGGTTCATTGAGTGCCTAAGGGGCAATTACTTTTTCACACAGGTGATATAGGTTTTATATTGACAACTGTGTATTATGTTTATTCAGGTTGTCTTTTGTCTTATAATAAATTTGTTCAGAGATCAGAAACTATTAAGTGTTTTTAATAAACAAAAATAGAGGAATTCTGGAAGGGGACAGATACTTTCTCACGGAACTGTATATTCTCTTCCCATCATTCTGCTCCGAGCTAATCTGTCCAAAGGATCTCGTTAAGAGATAAACCCCCTGTATTTATATCCATGAAGAATTCTCTTGATTGTAGACTTTAATAGTGATATGTCTACCTCCTCGAGAGTGCTCTTTACCTGGCTAGATGATGTGAAGTGTTTCAGCGATCATCAACTTTAGTCATCTTCCGTGGTCTCCCAGGCCTTTTGGTGTTGCTGAGCTCACCAGTGTGTTTCTTTTGTTAATGAAAGTACACATTTTTTTGATTTGGACACTCCTTAAGGTTCTGCTACCTCTCTAATAGGTTTTTGTTTTATTTTGTTTTGTTTTTCAGCCTAATGATGGCCTCCTTCACTTGCATTGTCACCTCTTTGGACCTCATGTTGAGTTCCAACAGTGAAAAACGGCTGTAATTTCTGAAAGCTTAATGTAATATCTTTGTTAAACCCCTTAAATGAAAGCTGAAAGTCTGTACTTCGGTCACGTCTTGAGTGCTTAATTTCAAACCCATTGTGGAGGTATATAAAGAGAAAATTACAAGAAAAAAAGGTATAAAAAAAAAAAGAAACTTATAGACCTGACTGTATATAAGAGTTGATTATAAAGTGTCCAGTGAGAGTATGTGAATGTATTCAACAAGAAAAGACATAAATTCAAATAGATGGGCTGTTCAAGGGAACAGATTTCTCAGATGCATGTGATCATAGGCTGTAAATGTTCGATTACTGCCCGTATGATACATGGTAGCACTGTCCCTTCAGCCATGTGAAATAAATTCAGTTCCATATGAAGCAAGTGACCTGGCACCAAGGCACAAGACACAACAATGACTTTGCACCTTTTAACTATTCATACACCTCTTAAATACATGTCTTTAATGAAATTAGAAACTGGGTTGCACAGCTATATTGTGTCGACCAAAGGAAGATCTAACTCTCATTTTTCCTGCACAGCAAAACCCCAGTGTTGATTTAACACCCAGAGTGGTGATTTAACACCCTGTGTTGTTTACATATGTCCCGTTGGACGCAAGTGAACTCCGAAACTGATCAATTAACACCCGGAGTGTTAACACTTAACACTAGGGATTTTACTGTGCATAAAAGAAAGACCAAATGAATCATATCTGTCTCTGTATGAAACATTCCAAAGGGATGCTGGACAGTGAAAAGGGTCAAAAAGCAGAAATGGCTGACGATTGCACTTCAAGGTTGGCAGGACTTGTTTTACTGAATAGTTGTTCAAATATTAGGTCCTGTTTATCAAACACGATATGAAGTACTTTATTTGTAAAGAGCTTTTACAGATGAAATATAGTCTTCATGAAAATCCAGTTTCAATCCTGTAGGAGCGCCTGAGTCTGTCGAAATTTTCATCCAAATTGGTACGAGTTATGTAAACCACTAAATGTAAATCAACGGTGTCATGAATATGTCTGGTCATTTACAGGTGATTGCCATTTATTAAAAAATGTTACACTGTATAACTGATTATCTGCACATGACCACATTGCTCCAGAAATGCTGCCTCTTCTGAAATACAATGCGATCTTATTTGTGTCAAATATCGCAGTATGTTGTGTACCCAATGATCGGCACATGCCTCATTCACTGGTTCCATCACTCCATTATGTTGATGGTGTTCATCAGTCAAATTTTTATTTGTCCTCCATGTTTCTGTTCTCCTCTCCATCCTTTTCTCCCTCCATCCATCACTCGGTTTCCTTTTTGTGTTCTTCCTTTTTGCAGTGTGGCCGAGAGGCGGAGAATTTTGATCGCTTTTTCACACGTCACCCTCCGGTGCTCACTCCGCCTGACCAGGAAGTCATCATGAACCTCGACCAGGACGAGTTCGAGGGTTTCTCCTTCATAAACCCTGACTATCCTAGCGCAGAAGCTCAGAGCTAATTAATATTAGCTGTTAAATGAACTCTGCCCCCCCCCATCCTGTCATTTTAGCCAATCATTTCTTGCTTCTGCTGGTGCACGCCCTGCTCCCTACTGGCCACTTGGCTGAAGTGCTTATGAACATAGATAATGATTATTAGCTAATCAGATGCATGCAAAACTTGCTCCTTGCAGACCACTTGGCTGTAACTTACTATATGCGCATATACTTAGATGCATGTAGAACTTCGCTGTAATAGCTAGGAAATTTAATAATCCGGATTTCATTAAAGAAAAATATGTCTAAATAGTACACAGAACATCAGTACAGGAGTATCTCCACTTCCTTCAGGAATGTGCCCGTGTTTCTCAGTTCTCCACTTCCTCCAGGAGTTCTCCACTTCCTCCAGGACGCATGAGTGACTTCCTGCAGCCACACAACAGTGTGTGCTTCCATCCATCTGTTTATAAGGCAACATAGAATTAGCTTATAAGGAAGTAACAGTGTGAAAGAAAGAAAGGACGAAAATGCAAATAATGTGAAAGAAAGTTGGGCAGGCAAATGAAAGACAGGAAGACAGATACAACAAAACAGGAAGGAAAAGAAATGAAAGTGGCTAGAACGAAAACTAGCTAGACAAAAAGACAGTGAGAAAAAAAAGATAGGTAGATAGGTAGAAAGTCAGATAAACAGAAAGTCAAAATATTAGCCAGAAAAGGAGCCGATGCAAACAAAGATTGCATAAACATTTGGATGGAAATTGACCAATCAGCTCACTGCATGTCTTTTACATCATCTGTGAACGTGATTCATTATTGTGATGCCACTGACTTTTATTTTGCATGTCTGAATTATTATTTGAATGCATAACCTCCATAAACAGCATGCATTCTGCTACGATTGCATCTTGAGTTTATCATATTTACAAATAGAAATGAGCTCTACAGTGATGAGTAGATGATTAGTATTCCTGCTTTATCCACAAATAAGCTGATGACAGGCAACCTTAGCTCTTATTTAAAAAAAAATCAGAATCAAAAAGGCATGTTTAAGAGTAATACTTATGCATTTTGGCTACATTCACGTTACAAACCTAAACTGTTCGAAAGTCAGGACACAGGACACATGGAAAAGGGATTTGCTTTGCTTAGTTCACGTAGATAAAAGTTATCCTACAGATTCACCCGTCGTGGAAGTGTGAGCCAAAAGAAGAGCAGAAAGCAGGGCTGTGATCTCTTATTTCAAGAGAAAAAGAAGAACGTTTATTATTTACCAGCCTTCACGCTGGACTTTTCGCCACATTTTCTTCTTGTTGCTTTGTCGCTCCTAGATGCAACTAACCAAACCAGCTTACGTTTCCCTAGAAGGCTCTGTGCTAGTGTGATAACTATATTGCTCTTTATGTAGTATTTTTTTGCAGTAAAGACCCCTTTAATCTTCAACAAGAACGTTATTTCAAGAATTTATCCCAAAATATTTCCTTTATGAAACAAAATATTAATTAGTGAAATGCACTGTATGGCCTAAAGTTTGTGTACACCTGACCAGCACACCAATATGTGAGCCTTCCTCAAACTGTTGCCAAAAATAGGAAGCATGCAGTTTTATAGGATGTAGCATTACAATTTCCCATCACTACAACTAAGGGGCTCCTTGAAAACACTGATAGCCCGGGTGGGTATGGAAGAACTGGAGTGTCCTGCACAGAGCCCTGACCTCAACCCCAATGAACACTTTTAGGATGTACTGGAATGCAAACTGCACCCCAGAGCTCCTTGTCCAGCATCACTGCCTGTTTGCAATGAAGCACTTATGCTTGAATGAGCACAGATCCCTATAGCAAAGCTCTAAAATCTAGTGGAAAGCCTTTTCAGAATTGTGAAGGTTATTATAACAGCAAAGAGGGACTAAATCTTGACTGGGATGTTCAACAAATACATATGGGTGTGATGGTCAAGGGTCCACAAATTTGTCGTCAGAAAGTGCATCATTTGCATTGTATTCCACTAGGGAGTACTGAGATCCCCTTACTGATCGAAGCGTTATCACCATGGTCACATAGCCACATACTGGTGCCCTATTTAGGATTAAAAAGTTTTTTAATAATTGAAAATAACAGGCAAAATGTCAGATCTGTGCCACTTACCTAATATGAACTTGACCATAAACAGCTTTCCTTGGATGTGCTGTCACACCATGGTCAATTTTTCTGGCTCGAATGCACCAGCTGCCTTGCTCCCAGGCAGGATTTCACTGACTTTTGTCTTTTCGAATTGTTTAACATGTTCGCCAGAGGCTACCTCCTCCCACAGATGACTAATGGCCTAACCGCACTCCCACATCCACGGTGGAGACTAACTGTTTCCGTTTGCTTGCAAGAACTGTTTTTATTCCTTCAGTGATCAAACAGTTTGTTCAAATGCCAGTTCTCCATCAAGATAGCAATTATTACTTATTATACCTGATAGCTGATGAATTCTTGAATCGGATTTATCATCAGGAGGTGTTGATTAGTTTTCTATAACAGCAGCTCTGAAAGTAGTGCTGTCCGTAATTCAGAACGCAGGTTTACATTAACGTACCCTATCATTGCTGTTGTAAAATTTTATTGACGGACTTTTTTTTATGGCAGATGCATCATCTCAGGCTAGTAATAAACAGAATAAAAATGTGCTGGTGTTCAACAAAGACATTTATAATCATTGGTGTGGTGAATTTTCTGTAAGGAGACATTGGTTGAAATGCATGACATGTTATTTAATAAATAAAAAGTTGTAACTGTTGGCAAATTGCTACGATATACAGTGGATTTTTAAAGAGTTTTTTTAAAGAGTTTTTGGTGCAAAAAATTTCAGCAAGATAAATCACGCCGGATCTTTTTCCTCCTTTAATGTGACGTAGCAACCAACAAAATTCAACTGAAAAACAAATAGAAATGTTTTAGGGGGAAAGCAAGGGGAGAAAAATACCTACAATAACCTGGTTGCATAAATGTGCACACTTCTTAACTTTATTAAAGCACCTTTTGCTTGTAATACCGCACTCAGTTGTTGTTTTTTTTGTTTGTTTTTTGTTTTTGGGTTTGTTTTTTTTTTTGGGAAAGAGTCTACCAACGTAGCATATATTAGTTTGGCAATTTTGTTCCTTGCAAAAATCTTCTAGATGTATCAAATTGCAGGAGGAACTAAAGTCCAAGGTATTTGTCTGCCCTTTGGTTTTTTTTCTTTTGGTTTAATTTTTTTGAGTCTCTATTCATGAGCATGATTTTCAAAAATCAGGTCAACATTAGCAGTGCCTGCCATTTTGCTTCAAAAAGCAGCTAAGCTGCTAGCTGAAGAAAGAAGTGACACCTAGCTAGTTAGACTAGTTAGCTAGTAAAAGAACACATTTTAGAAATTTATGTAAATACTCAAGCTGAACTTTATACTTACAGTTTTTTGTCTTTTTTTTTTTTTTGGTGTTATTTTTATATTAATAAAAATATATAATATTTACACGTTACACTACTGCTGTGGCTGTAACATGTAAAGTTGTCCATCATGGTCATTCTGGTTTCAGTGTTTGGCAGCTGATTTTGAGGTTCTATCCCTTTAAGAGGTTGATTATTCATCATAAGGAGATGCTATGCTTCCAGGCAAGACAAACAAAGTACGCCCTGTCCAATAAACGTTGAGATGTAAAACACAAATGCCGCACTCCGTTCAATCCCAGTGCAGCATTTGACGTGTTAAAAGCCTGAGTGTTAATCTTTCATCTCACTGAAACACCATGTACAATAATTCGTAATAAACAGCCAGAGATGCACAGGCTTTACTTGATGTCTGTTATCTCTGTGTCAGGGGTTTCAGACAGGTTGCGCAGTTCACAGACAAATATTTGAGTTAAATGAACAAACAACCATATTGCAGTAAGATATATGATCATTTGATTTGCTCAAATACTGAATTTCACAAAGATTAATGAATAATATAGACACTAGTGCATTTTAATAACATTTTAAGGAAAGCCAGGGTTACTGTGTGGTCTTAAAACAATTGCCTGTGAGCTGTGCTTTAGCATGATGCAGCCACCACCATGCGTCATGGTGGAAATGGTGTCCTTTAGGATAAGCTGTCGTGTTTTTGTGCCAAACAAGTATTTTTTAATTATGCCAAAAATGTTCTATATTGGTCTCAACATACCATAACACATTTTGCCACATGGTTTGGGGCGAAGGTTGTTTGTGGCGAAGATTTATTGCTTGGCTGTTTCCATTTATGAGCAAGGGCTTTCATCTAGCCACTTTACCCCATAGCCCACACTTGTGAAAAGGTTGCTGTCACATGTAGGGAGTGACCCAAGCTTGCCAGATATTCCTGCAGCTCCTTGAATGTTTCTGTAAGTCAGCCTCCCTGGCAGCCTCCCTGGTAAGTTTTCTTCTTGTCCTCTCATCAATTTTAGAGGGACATCCTGTTCTTGGTTTTGTCACCACAGTGTCCTGTTTTCTCCTCTGGTTAATGATGGCCTTCACAGTGTTCCTTAAGCTTTGGGAATTGTTTTGTACTACACTCCTGATCAATACGTTTTGACAGTGAGATCCTGTACATGCTTTCAAGAGTCCCATGAATCCAAGAAAATGTCAAGAAATTCCAACAGACAGCTGATTTTTATTTAGGGTTCACTTCACTAACAACAGGTGTATGATAATTACTTTGGAACATGGGCTTGAACGTGATTGGTTAATTCTGAGCAGTCACATGCCCCGTTCTAAAAGGGTGTCCGCACCCTGTGCGACCACGTTCGGGTTTCTTTTTCCCCTCTAAAGCCTTTCTGTTTGCTTTTCACTTGGATATTATGGTTGCTACTTCACATTAAGACTGAAAAAAAAAACATCTGACATACAAAAAAGATGCAACAGTAAAAAAAAATAAAATTGGTTTCTTTTTTATTTTACATTACCAAAACGTATAGAAAATAAACACTAAAACAAATTCCACTGTAGAAACAAAACAATTTGGGAAGTAATGTTAACTTTACCAACACCCCACTGCTGAGTATTTTCCTAAGGCAGTACACCCAGGTATTATTTATTCATCATATACATTTTTTTTGTAAAATGACAATTCTAACCATTGTGTGTAACTATCTATTATTACTCCATGTTGCAACTAAGCATTCATTTGTTAGTATTCTCTTTGCTATTGACTATTAGCATATTATGATGAAATAATGATGATGATAATGGAACACTGACAGAGTTAATTTTGCACCCGAAATATTAATCCCAAAGTCTGTATGCAGAATACGTAACAGGATGTTAAATGGGTTGGAACTTGCAATTAAACCCCTTCCTGTTTCTTGGTGTAATGTACTTTTAGATCCCATTTTACCATTTTAGGTGTACAGAGACTCTTACAAACGAGGAAACACCACAGCAGGTGAATCCTTTATAGACACAGTTATGCCCTGAAATCAGATAAAAACCTCAGACTTCATTTTCAATCCATACTTCACTGAAGTGCTGCATTAACACACGTCATGTCGAGATTTCGCTATAATAAAAGTGTCTTTAGCTCTCTAAAGCACCTCCCTTATCATTTAGAAACTAGTCTAAACTGCAGCCAGTTTATCTAACTGAAACCAAATATTAACTGAAAATCAGTTTGATAGTTCAAAAAAAAAAAAAAAGGACTGGATTTATTAGCTAAATCCAGCTGAATGGTAGGCTTGGTAGATATTTAAAATAAAAGATGAAATATTCTGGGGTTACACAGAAAGGTAGATGCACATTACTTATGTGGGACAGTGGTAGCTCAGTGGATAAGACATTGGGCTACTGGTCAGAAGGTCGGGAGTTCAAGTTTGAGCACCGCCAAGCTGACACTGCTGGGCCCTTGAACAAGGCCCTTAACCCTCATGTTGTATGGAATGAGACAGATGTAAGTCACTCTGGATAAAGGTGTCTGCCAAATGACACTAATGTAATGTAACTTACTTAACCTAGAAAGCTAGCTAGGCTTCGAGGAAATAAACAGCTCCTGGTCTGATATGTACTCAGAAGGAAAAAAAGGAACAAGTGCCACATACCGCACATTTAGCATTCAGCGAATACTCTCACTATTATGGACTGCTGATTTAAAAGTGATTTTGGTTCAGTGAGTCAGTTGACGAAATCTCTTCTTGGGGAGGTTATTTACCCAGTAAGCAATGAAAATAAATATTAGAGAGGACTAAAGAACCATCATTTTTATATCTGCCACTCATTTTGCACAGGGTCCATGGAGTATGCTAGAAGTATCACTCAAATGTCTGCAAAAAAGAGCAATATTTCCCCAATAAAAATGGTAGGTGAGCCAATCAAACCCAGGAAATGACTGGCGATCGCCTGTGCATTTTGAATTCTCCAACATTGAGTGGCCCTCCCTTGTAAGCTATGCTCTTTCTCCCTCATCTCAAATTAAAAGGAAGTTTGTCTTTTAATATCTTGTTTCATCTTGATTTTCTTCCTCGAAAGACCGAACACCCTCGCTTTCTGTGCAGCTGAAAGGAGAATGGTTTATTATATTATATTATATTATGAAAAAAAATCATTAATGTGAATTAAAGTATATGAATGGATGTTTGACTTAGCTCACCTTCGACAAGTATATATGTAATATCATATTATCAGAGATGACATGGAATTTTGAAAATAACCTAAAATGAGCAATTAGCAAAAAAAAAAGACAATGAAAAGTAAAAAAAAAAAAAAAACTATTTACGAATATTGTCCATTGACTTTTTATGCATTCTTGCTCTTCTGGTTTCACAGGTGTGATTTTTTTTAATAGTCATCTCTCATTACAGACTGACAGCAAACTAGCAGTGAGTCTTGCTAGCAGACAGCAAACAGCTAGCTAAATTAAGTATCAACAAATGTATTTATTCATTCAATTATTATTTTATTATTATTATTATTATTATTATTTAGTATTTTTAACTACATTTTCTCAGCTTGTAAGGCTAATTAAGTAAAATAAGGTTAACTGCAGCAAAGAAAGAATCGATGAGGAGGAATACAAGCCAGGTTGCTATCTAGCCAGCTAACATCCCGCAGTTAGTAACAGCTAGCAAGCAGGGTAGTATTGCTATCCCAATTTTTAAATTTAATTATTGGTTCTGTGACAGTTCCATTCCTTCTACCTATAAAAGCAGAAGCTGCTATACAGTGTCACTAATGTTGTTAATATCGTTAGTGATTTAGACAAAAAAAAAGTGAGAAATATTTCGACTTTCCTGGTTCCTTTATCCTCAACTCGTTGTAAGACACAGTGGAATGAATTATGAATTACTATAAATGAATGACTTATGATCTATTAACTATAAAATTGTTTAGCATAGATTATGAGAATTAGCATACATTATGGGTGTTTTTTATCATATAATTTTCATGTACCAAAGCATTTTACAAAGACAAATCCAACAAATACATTAAAATTAAAAAAAAAAAAATTGAAATATGTATGTTTCTTTTTTATTTAACACCTTGTCTCTTCAGTGGAATACAGTTGTTAGCATGTACGTAGCTCAGATGCAGTTATACACAGTGCTTGCATTTGTTAGTGTGTGTGTGTGTGTGTGTGTGTGTGTGTGTGTGTGTGTGTGTGTGTGTGTGTGTGTGTGTGTTCCCTGCTAAAAACATGACCAGAATACCAGCCCCAAAACACAACATATGTTGGTATTGCCAGCATGACTAGCATGCATTATGTTGGTTATCCTGGAAACCACTTATTCTGGTCCATGATGTTTTTGTTTGTTTGTTTGTTTGTTTGTTTGTTTTTTTTAGCAGAGTTGGATATAAAATAGCATACATATTTATTATTGAATTTAAACAATGAAACATTGTCGGTTGTGTATATCAAGTGCTAATGCTAGCACATATGTTAGCTTTGATTATACTGCACATGTTTTTAGGTAACTCAAATGCTAATACATTTAAATTCCGCTTGAATTCCAGGGCACATGTGCATGCAGCTACAGCGACAGGGTACAAAAGAGGATGTATGCTAACATGTATCACAAAGTCGGATTCTGATGAAAATACTAGCACTTGCACTGCCAGTCAAAAGTTTGTGAATGCATGGAATTTTTATGATATGCAGTTTAATCAGTATTATTAGATGAAGAACCATATTTGGTCATTTCAACAGACAGCCAAAATCCCCCCCCCCCCCCCCCCCGTAGAACTATATGGATTTCTCCCATCCTAAATAAATGTTCCTGAAATAAAATAAAAACATTGATTTCTAGAAACTTCCTTCTAGCTTCTCTGCCATAGTAGACAAGTTGATGTAGATAGCAGAAGTACTCCAACTCACTTGGAGTTGCAGTGCAACATCAGCGGCCTTCCGACATTGATGTTTTCAACAATCCACTCGATAGTCAGAAGACACCTGTCAGAGGGTCCAGGTCGCCCTGAGCTGGATGCTGTTGATTCCTTTCCTTTGCTTTTTGTACAATCACTCTGTTGACTGTGGCAAGAGGAATCCCAAGGATTTGTGCAATCATACGCTGGCTAAGTCCACCCTCAGACTGACCCACAATACACCCTCTTTGAAAATCACACAACTCTTTTGCTTCTGGTGTTCACCGCATGGCTAGTTGTTATAAACATTTAATATCCTGTAATCTGAAATGAAAAATAATAATATATTAACAAGTTTGATGCACCAGGTGGTGTCTGCATAGATAAAATGTAATGAAGGATGTCTTTTTAATTTTGAGATATCTGTGTGTATGCACAGTTTTTGGCCATATATGATAACACTATTGACCTTGATTTTCAACATAAAACTGAAAAGAATTCTTGTAATATAAAGTCTTTTAATAGCCTCCAATAACACCCTAGTGTTGAAATTTTGAATTTCCAAGTATCTCAATTAGTGTCATAAAGGATTAATCAGTATTATTGCTGATTATTGTATTATTATTAAAACATTTTTTGTAGTATTATTAAAACGGTACGGAATAACAATTGAAATCTTAAAAGACCGAAATCTTTGAGGAACTTATTAACTGCTCGCTCTCAGCTCCTAATGCGAATTTCAATGAGTGTTTTATTAAAAGCACATTTGGAGGGTAAACCTGTTAGGCCTAGAAATAAATGACTCCAAAACAGTGCTAGTATTAAGTGTGGAACATAAATATGTCATGTACCGTGCGTAATTACAGTGATTTCAGGAATTCAGGAACAAAGACGTGGGCTTTTCCGATTTGTTCAACTCCAGACTGCCAGAAATTTGTTTCTACCATCTGTAAAGTTTCTTCAATCATTCTTTCAGATTTTAGAGTATTGTATTTAAAATTGAGTTCATGTAAAACGTAGTGTGTTCACAAACTTTGGACTGGCAATGAAGATGAAGTGATAATGCATATAATACATATGAGGGTGTTACAACTGTTATAAAAGCTGTTGATTGTAAATATTTCTGCTAATCCTTCACAGTTCACAGTGTTATGCAATGGAAAGCTAATCTGGTCGTGAATGTTCATTCAGTTCTGTCTTTTAAACTTATTTATCGCCTGTGTGTGTGTGTGTGTGTGTGTGTGTGTGTGTGTGTGTGTGTGTGTGTGTGTGTGTGTGTGTATGTGTGTATGTGTGCGTGCGCGCTGTAGCTTCCTGATTCATTAATTCATTCATTTTGAATTTTGCTGCTTATCAGCAGAGAACAGATTTGCAGCTCTTCAGCTCCTAATTCAGCTTTATCCTCAAAACCTTGTCGCCTCAGTGGAGGCACAAATTAAAGATTCACTTGAACCCCTTAGCATTGCTCATGTCAAAATAACCCATCAGGAGCGCAAATAAAAATGCCTAGTATTTGTAAATTTGAAGCATGGTGTTAGTGCAAGATGTTATTGCCATGCACTCTATCTCTTATTTCACCTGCTGTCAGGATGAATTCTGAGCATAAAGGGTCTTTAGGGCTCTGTTTCCATGAAAATTGTTTGCATTGATCAGGGTCAGCACTAGGGTATTTATACAAAAATATTTCCGCAGTGTTACATTAAAACCTTTAAAGACATTAATTACATTAATGTTGGAATTTCAACAAAATCAAAATCTAATTTCACAAATCAATAACCTGCCAATCGTGTGGCAACAGCAAAATACATAAAATCACGCAGACGCAGGTCAAGAGCTTCAGCTGTTCACTTCAAACATCCGAATGAGGAAAAAGTGTGATCTCTCTGACTTTAACTGTGGCATGGTTTGTTGGTACCAGATGGGCTGGTTTGAGTATTTCAGAAACTGCTGATCTCCTATGTTTTCCATATACTACAGTGTCTAGTGGTTTCCTAGATTGAAAAAACAAAACTGAGCAACAGTTCTGTGGGTAGAAACACCTTGTTGATTAGAGAGATCACAGGAACATGGGCAGATTAGCTCGACCCGACAAAAAGACAACAGTAATTCACATAATCACTTTTTACAAATGTGCTGAGCAGAAAAGCATCTCAGCATGCACAAAACATCAAATCTTGAGGTGGATGAGCTAAAAGAGCAGAAGACCACATTGGGTTTCACTCCTGTCAGCCAAGAACTGGAATCTGAGAGTCCACTGAACTGCTAAAGATTGGAAAAACCTTGTTTGGTCTGATGAATCACGATTCTCTTGTGACATGAAGATGGTTGGGGCAGAATTTGGTCTACCTAGGTTTAGAAACAGGAGTCGCACATGGTTTACCTCCATAGCAAATGAACACGTGGCCTGAGGATTGGATTGCACGTCAAGAAATGCAATGCAG
Organism: Chrysichthys cranchii; assembly: GCA_030068335.1. Taxonomy (NCBI): domain Eukaryota; kingdom Metazoa; phylum Chordata; class Actinopteri; order Siluriformes; family Claroteidae; genus Chrysichthys; species Chrysichthys cranchii. The sequence continues at coordinate 14,017,040 of JAQMCW010000008.1, read as the reverse complement.
GCACCCGTTCACCAAAGACTAGAAGGTCAAGAAATTAATTTACGATGTTGGGCTGCCTGTTTAGCTTGAAAACCCACATGCTGCTAGGAAGAGACCAAAGGGCAGAGCTTTCAATTAGAATGCTTGTCTTTGGAAAGCAAAGCATAAAAGCATCTGTGTACTGCAGTAAAGGGAACTTCAAAAAGGGTAATGTGCAGGTCTGCCGACATAATCTAGTCCTGTGGCTGCATGGCTTGAACTAGATCTGACACCCTTAGGATTAAAAGACAAAACATTAGCCTAAAAATAAATTAAAATAAGCCCACCATGTTGTATCTAAGATGAATAGAGCTTTTTATGTTGAACTGCAGGGTCTAACTTGTTTGTTGCTTCTCTGTTCAAATGGAAGCAAGTTCTTGAACAGCAGCAACATTCTTAGAGTTCGGGGACCTAAATAGGTTGGGGTTTTGAGGGGAGGTGTATAAACCAAATTGTCAGAGATTTACCCCATATACTGAGTAAGGTTTCCCACTGATGGAGAGGGTAGCATCTGCAGATTAGAGGGATTTCCAAAAGCTAGCAAGAAATAGTTAACATCACATTTGATGCAGTCTCATAAGTCCTCACCAGGAAGTCACCTGCACTCAGCACTGGGGCAGCAAACATCGGGGTATAGTGAGACTACCAGTGATGCAACCCAAGCATCAGCAACAAAGGTAGCAGCTGTTATTCTGTCATTAGAGCCAAAAAACGAAGGTCAAAAAAGGGCGAGTGGATTGTTCCATCAAAACGGACCAGGCGAAAAAAATGGTCCACACCAAACAAGGTAGGTGGGAAAGTGTCCTTACACATGCATCAAGAAACACTTTCTTTTGCCTTTGGCAAGATCTCACAGCTGCCTCCAAGTGCATCAACCCAGAAAAACACTCTCATCAGAATGAACAATTTACCTCAAAATGTTCACATCACACTTCTCATATAGGTTTTTTAACCACAGAACATCTACACTGCACTGCCATCACTATATGTATACATATATACAGCTGAAATAAATTCCTTCCAGATTCTGTAAAACATACCAAATAATGTATATGAGATTTCTACGTATCTTATACTTTTCCCTTCTTCCATCCTTTATATTGTGCAACAGTTGGCCATATATAATGTCTATTGAACATGACATTTTTTCTGTGTTTCAAATCACATGCTTCTGCTGAAATATTTTAATATAATTACAAGCAGACAAGCAATAATTTAAAATGACTGCCTGCTTGTAAATAATTAGTGTGAATAAACTGAGACAAAAGGGTGCACAATTTATGTTGAGGGGCCAAGTTTGGCAATGCAACCCTCAGATTCGACTATAGTAGTGTGCTCGATAACTAGAAAAGCTTCAAGAAAAAGATATTCATCTAAACCAAAAGGCAGGGCACCGACTTACATAGTTTTTTGTGCTAGTTTAACTTAACTAAGTATTTTTTAATATGTAGTACTCACAAATTGTAAGAATAGTTTATAGATTTTTTATTTATATATATATATACACAGTGGCTTGCAAAAGTATTCGGCCCCCTTGTACTTTTCCACATTTTGTCACATTACAGCCACAAACATGAATCTATTTTATTGGAATTCCATGTGAAAGACCAATACA
>JAQMCW010000008.1:13994455-14005989 GCA_030068335.1 Chrysichthys cranchii | reverse complement strand
ATTCCTCTTGTTACAGTCAACAGAGTGATTGTACAATTCAAAAGCAAAGGAAAGGAATCAACAGCATCCCGCTCAGGGCGACCTGGACCCTCGGACAGGCGTCTTCAGTCTGTCAAGCAAATTGTTGAAAAAAAAAAGTAAGGCCACTGATGATGCGGGCAACTTCAAGTGAGTCGGAGTACTTCTGTGAGGGATCTCCATCAACTTGGCTACTATGGCAGAGCAGCTAGGAGGAAGTTTCTAGTAGTATATTTTTTAAAAAATGATAGTGTCTATTTATTTTCGAGATGTCTGTATAAAACCCCTCTGAAGTCCAGAAAATCTACTTTTAACAAATCCAAAATGACTTGCTTTGCTTTAAGATAACGTGAACATACTTTATCAAAACCACATAGAAATGTTTTTTTTTTTAGGCTGCTTTCTAATCTTGTCTTGGTATCTGTCAAGCTAATGTTAGATTTGGATCCAGTTTAATAAACTCCGCAGTGAATGCAGTCATTCTGCCTAAAGATATGTAAAACCTTGCTAGCTAAGGGTACTTTTCTCAAGACTCGCTGAATTCTTTTTGATATATACATGCTATAGAGAAATGGACATAAGTCTAATCAATGATGCTCCTGTATTCAGGTTTAAAATGTGTAAATAATCTACTTCCTCACCGATGTTAGAGCAAACAGAGATCAGTTGAGTAAAGAACGGACAAAGGTGCTCTGGTTTAAATGTTGGTGCTTTAACAGCCTCCAATTGTCCTACAAGATTTTGAAAAGTGGCTAGGGGATTTCTGTCATTTCAGCAACACGGTTAATACTGATGTTGCATGAGAAAGTCTGAGTTTATCCCAAAAATCTTCAGTGGGGTTGAGGTCAGGGCTCAGGCCACTTGAGTTTCACAACAACTTTTCCAAACCATATCTTCATGGTATTGTCATGCTGGAACATGTTTGGTCCCCTTAAGGCCCTTTTCCACTAGTACCTACTTCGCCCGGCTCGGCCCAACTCGGCCCTGGCTCCACTGTTTTTCCACTGGCAGAAGCCGGGCCGAGACGGGCCAAGTAGATACCATTTTTAGTACCTGCCTCACTGCGGTTCCAACAGGGCCGAGTAGGGACCAAAACGCGACGTCAGAAGGCGTTCGATCCCTGATTGGCTAGAGGGTGGAGTCACTGGTCGCATAGCATGACCGATTTTAACAACAGCCAGACCCGCCATTTGTTCCAGTGAACGGAAATCTTCGTGGTACAGCATACATATACATTCTAGACAATTATGTGTTTCCAACTAACCAACATCTTTATCAAAGTATGACATTCACCATGTGAGGAACGCTACCAAGCTAGCAATGAAAATATCTATAGGCAAACTGAGCATTTTTACAGCTTCATTTGTTATACTGGCTGCTTGTATACTTTCGCCAATATCCAACAGGTTTTCCCAAGTCACCACATGTTTCAAAATTGTTTAAGCAGAGTTCCTGTTTTGAGCTGAATTATAGACCATGCAGTTATTTCCCTTTCCAAAGTATTTGTCCTGAAATGCACTGATAAGATCCATAATCAAGTTCATCATTCAATAAGACAGATTATAGCCTACTTCTATTACAGCTACGAATCCTACAAAATAGTACCTTTACAAAACAGCTTTCATGCTACATTTATGTGTCATCAAATCACATGACCACAACTGAAGAATTTCTTACTATTGTAACATTTTTAAGGGCAGGACAAAGGGGGTGGCTCCAGATAACTAAGAGATCAGAGGATCGGTGGCCGCACATTTAGCAAAGATTTGTTATTACCTAGTTAACGCCTATAGTTATTATTGCAACTAGAGGCGTGTTGGGGCAGAAATCCAGCTGCCCCATGCTTGGGGGATGAGCAGTGGAAAGGAGAGATAATGAGCTAGTTTAAAAAGCTCCATGGCTGCCAATACCTTGTTTTATTTTATTAAACATCACTGAATTTTAATGCAATAATTTTACACAAAGAGGATAAAGTGAACAGACAGTGTGACTATGATATACAGAACCATTTCTGTTTTAAGATATATTGCAAAGATTGCAAAAAAAAAAAAAAAAACCAAGGAAAGGGGAATTATGGCATGGAAAGAAATCTGTGAAATACTTGTTTCTCATGGAAAAAGTCGGAAAAGGAGAAGAATGTCTCCCTTTCCCAATGCCTCAATTGTTTGGGCTAGTTTCAGGGTGTTTGCGTGCTTTTTGATATGTAGTTAGGCTGGAATTGTTGCTGAAGCCTGTTGAACAAAGCTGCTGGATTACTGTATTTTGTCTATTCTCAACTCCCAATTATAATGTGGCTCAAAAAATCACTAGATAGCCAAAGTCGACCGTGATAGCCTCTTGGCTTAATTTTGTTTGAGGCTATGTTGTTATTAATGTAGTCCTGCCCCACCAAAATCTGTGGTCACGAGTCACTTTTGGAGAGAATAGACATTGAAATTTGACCATGACTATCTGAGATTATCTGACTAATAATATTTGATAAATGTCACTAATTTACAAAATTACTGTTTTTTTTTTTTTATTCCTAAATATATGACCTGACATTGCAGTTCTGCACAGTTACTTATGCTACACTGAAAAATCTTTTAACCATCTCAAAAGGCACTGTTTGTCTCTATGCCCTACACTGAATATCATATTACTGTTAATCTACCAGGGAATGCAGTAAATGAAGAAAAAGCATGACCAACCCCAAACGGGCAATTTAAAAAACAAAAACAACAACAACACCATGCTCAATTATTCATCCACAGCTCATTATTTTTCCCCTCTGCATTTTTGCTCTGTTTGATCGTGGCACATTGGGCTGATGTTTAATTCACCATCTCAAAACTCATTATGCAAGAAAGATCATTATCTCCCTCTGGATATGATATTGCTGAGTTTTCACAATCTACTCACTGAGTACAGAGTTAAAGACGTTCAGAATCAATACAGTCAATCTATATTGAGTTTAAATAGTCAATTTATTATAAATCGTATTTTAGCAAGAGTCAGAAAGACAGGGGTGGAGAGTGAGAGTCAGGTAGGGGCTGAGAAAAAAAAAGGAGGAAAGAGAAACTGGGATTTAGGAAGAGGAATAAAGATAGCGGGACAGAAAAAGACAGTGACAGATATGGAGAAAGATTGGGACAGTGTGAGGGGCAGACAGAAAGCAAGGCAAGAATAAAAAGACAAAATGACCTGAAAAACCAGAATGAGACAGAGCTATAAAGAAGCAGAAAGAAACAGTGAGAAAAGCAGAGAAAGATTGAAAGAGATATATTGACAGGAGTGAAGAAGAAAAAACACGCCCTCAGTTCCGACAAACAAGCGCTTTCTGGCTATTCAATAAGATACATTAGTTTGAATACTAACTTGGAGTGCATTGTGAGATTTCCCAAGTACACCGAATATTCTTTTGCTCTTCACTATGCTTTACTGTATAACATAGTTACAAGGCTTCCAATGTAGTGCACTACATAGTGCACAGGGTGTGTTTGGGACTGTACAAAAGGATAAAAAAAATCATTGCGTAACTAGCTAAATAAGATATATAATTTTTACATTTGCATGACTTCTATAGTTTTCATCGATTCTCTGACAGCTGAGTACACTGCCTGTATAAAAAAATATATACAATTATGAAATGTAGGTTAGAACTGTATCATTTTAGCTATCTTATAATTAGAGTCTGAAATAGAATGTGTATCGATAATAAGATTTCTCATCTTGTAGCATTTAGATCTGAATATAATGTATATTTCTGTATATTGTTATGATTTCCAACTTGGTCTCCATTTTATTATTTTGAGTTTAATACGCATTTAATTATGCACATTTGTTTACATTTCTTCGTGTACTTTAGAGTGATCTGAAGATCATTCACACACCAACCCTGCTTAAGACATGGGGGGGAGGGGGGATATTTCAGTTATTGAATAAATTAATAAATGCAATCAATATATTGAAATGACATTACTGATGATGCATTTCTAATTGTTAATGTTTTATTTCTGATTGTTATCATTTCGTAGGTTTTATTGAAAATGTTATACTAGTGGATATTTTATTTGATCTGCCTCAAACATCTATCTTATAAACATCGTCTTATTAGAACTAAAGTTTGTGTGTTATGATTTGTTCATAACAGTGTTAACAGTGTGTGTGTGTGTGTGTGTGTGTGTGTGTGTGTGTGTGTGTGTGTGTGTGTGTGCTGTTTAAAAAGTGGAACATGAAAAAAACTGTTCATGTTTAGCTCTAGATATTTTTTCACTAAAGACTTAATGTTACACGTTGTGTTTCACCCACTGCCATTCTTTGAGCTTGTCTCAATGGATGTGTCAACTCCAAAACCTTCCGAGTTCCACTTCCCAGAGTAACACAGCAAATTGCCGAAGATCTGTTGTGCATCTTAAACATTGATCTATCCTACTACAAATGGAGGCTAATGCTATTATATTTGTGAAAACAAAAGCATTAATTTGTACCTTAAAATTCTTCGTAAGCCGACATTATTTTGACTTCAACGAGTGCTTTCACCCTGGTCAGCAAACCTTGTGTGAATCTGGATGTTTAGAGTCTATGTCCACTATTGAGAAAAATCTTCTACTTGTTCACACGTAAGCAATAGACATTTTGTTTATTTATTTAATTTGGGCTGGTTTTGCATCACCGCTGATGTTGCATCATACTAAAGGACAAGTGGGACTGCTGTGTTTAAAAGTGAGCAGCTGGATGCATGTTACATAAAAGCATCTTTTTGACAGATCCTACACTAAATCCTGCTGTTCCACGTATATATGTCTGTGTTATCTTTATAGTTAGGCTCCATGTGCCACAGTTTTATTATAAACTATACTCTCAATGCAAACACATCCAAAGAGCAATTTAAAAATCTGATCTGTTCACATCAGTTCACACGACAGCTAAAAAAGGAATATCCATGTGTGAAAAGAACTGGAGAAGATGCCAGGGTCATATACAAATATCAAGGCAGAAAACAACAGGACTTACACGAAACAAATAGTACCAAACAGCAAGGCTTCTGCGTCACTGTCCATGTGCTTTATATATGGTGGAAAAAAGACAATGAGCATGACCCTGGAAGAATTGCCCTTAGAACTTGAGGGAGGGTGAAAAGTCCTGAGCGGCTGTGACAATAAATTGAAAATTGTGGCAACGTATACCCACACTTGGCTATGAAGCATGTACAGTATACTATTTATTGTTAATGCAGTGCAGTGTGTAGCTGTACATGTGGCACATTATCAACCTTCAGTCAGGGGAACAAGGTTTTCAGACTTTTAGGCTTCAATAAGAAAAAAATCATCTAAGATTAATCAAAGTTACCTGCTGAAACATATCTAAAATTATTAAAGTACTAATTAGACATTTAAAAAGTTTAATATTTATGTGGGCTTGGTCAATTAACAGCAACTTACTTAAAAATAAAAATAAAAAACATTCGCAAGAAATTCAACAACAACACAGAACGGCTTTGGTTTTGTACCTGCTCACTTATGCAGAAACAAAGAGCAGGCAGGCAATGGTAATTGTTACATTAGCATGTAAATTTACATTCATTCATTTAGCAGAAGCAACTTACAAACGCATAAAAAGGGCAATTTACAAAGTGCTTTGTGTCTCCTGTCAAAAAACATGTTCATTGCTAGGAATCTAATAGAAAATCTAAACAATACCATTCTGAAAATGAACCAGGTGCCATTTTAGTGAGATAAGTCAGTGGGCTAGTGAGGTCTAAATAATTAGGCACAGACTTACAGTAGTATCCTCTCAAGCTTAGGAACTGCCTCACCTTGTTTTTGGTCTTGGGTCATGGCTCAAGTGGAAGCCCAGATACTGTACTTTCACTTCTCCAAATAAACCCTAACCCTAACCCACACATTTTGCTGGGTTGCACTGTGATATCTACTCGTGTCTTGTACTTTAGGACTACCTGTACATGGTGCAAATGCTGCTGCTTACTATGGATTATTATATCATCCAAATAAGAAGATGGTCTTCGTTGCATCCAGGCATCTCCAAAAATGTACCTTGCAACTTGACAATCTCTGCTTTAAGGCCTGGTGATAAATTTTCTGTGATGGTACAGTGAACCCCCACTATACCGCGGTTCACCTATCGCGGGTTCAGTGCATTGCGGATTTTCGAATTTTGATTCGCGGGATTTTTTGGCTTTTGCGGGACTCTGGAATATAAGATATCATTTTAAAAAATGTTCATTCAAACATGAAAAGGACATTTAAATCGAAATATATCGATGAAAAGTGAAAGTGGCTGTGTATGCCACTTCAGCTTCAACTGGTAAACAGGAAGTGACCTCACCGGCAGTAAGTACGCATGTAGAAGTTTACATGCTGTTAAAATGACGTAGGTTTAAGAGTGTAGAAAGTGTTTAAGAGCATGGGAAGTGTTTATAAGAGTGTGGGAAAGGTTAATAAGAGAGTGGGAAGGGTTTATTAAGCCTTAAAAAATATATAAATAATAAAATTAATGTGACGTCGCAGCATCGCGGTTTCACCTTTCGTGGGGGTGCCGGAATGTAACCCCCGCGGTAGGCGAGGGTTCACTGTATTTGATTTTGGATTTGATGTTTTTAAACACTCCAGTCTCAACTCATCTTCTCACCCATCATCATTAAGGACCACCTCTAAAACATCTTAGGTATTTATTCGTCCTTTACAGAGCATCCATTACAGAGTCACTCTTGCCTTTCCTATCCACAGAGCAATTTTTCCTATAATAAGCATATGGAGGATTTGCTTGGTGATCCAGGATGTATTGCACTTTATTTTTATTGTAAGTTGTACGATCCTCACAGCTTTTTTTTTTTATTTCTTTAACCGCTGACTCAGTGATATTTCAGGTCTCAGAAAGTAAAACCCTGATTATGCCAAATATTAGTTTGAAGTGATAAGCCTTGTTTGAACATGTGACTGAGTCTGCAGTGCTCCTGGGTGTAAAGTTTAATACTTTGTACTGAGGGAGTTTAGGGACATTGATTCTGAATGAAGCATCTTGAAGTTCTCCATGTTCAAGCTGTGGCCAGAAGGCTGCCGGTTCCTGTCATGGAGATAACTCTAGAATGGGGGAAGCCATCAAGTTGAAGAAGTCTTTGGTATAATGCTCATGAAGGGCTCTGCTCTGCTGATTCAATTAAGATTGCAGGGGATCCAAAAGGACTGCAGCAAAAGCAGTTGCAAAAGCCAGAGTTCTGCCTTGTAAGAAGTTCAGGGAAACCATGGAAAAAATGTTTATGTGGCTGCAAAGATGTCCTGACTACTGACATCTTTGGAACTTCAGGAGTGGGAGATGACTAAAAGGCAAGGATTGGCTTCTGCTTAAAATACTGCTTAAAGTAAGGAATGAGAACCTCCTTATCCCCAAATGTAAGACCAAAGGTTCTCTCATGAAAACGAGTAGGATATTTCCTTCAGGTGGTGGGAAAATTGATGTACCTTGGGGCCCTATTCACTGTGTTGGAAAAAGAGAGTTTGAGATTATAAGTGGTGGAGCTGAGTCTCCTCTGCAGAGTTGCTGGACATACTCTCCAGGATCGGATGAGGCAATCCGGGAGAGTCTCAGAATAGAGCATCTGCATCTGCCCCTCTGAATCAGTGTGGTTTAAGCACCATTTAAGATCCTGACCTGAAACAGGCAACGACCAAAACCCAAAGCAAAAATAAATAAATAAATAAATAAGGTTATGGCTATGGCAAGGTCAAAATCAGAGAACATTACTTCAGAAGGACAGGTGCACAAGAGCATGAAAAAGGGAAGCACAGTGATGTCGGAGGTAGAGTAAGGAGGCAGAGTGCACTCAACATCCATGGATACCGATTGACTTCTGAGGCCAGAGAACGAGGCGGCCCTAACCACAGAGACTACAGACCAGGGTTTGGTGAACTCTGGAACAGGAGCATCGTACACCTGGATGGCTTGCCATATACTTATCAAGATGAGCAGTGCAAGGACTGGAGATCTTGGCAGCAGAGCTATGAGTGTAGGCACAATGCCATTGGCTGAGGTGCTCTTTGAGCTCCTGAATGCACTGGTGATGCTTCTGGAGGAGTTGTCCATTGGAAGCAGTGGCAGAAAGCTCGCTGGATTACCCTGCTATATCCATACGGAAGGGTCAAGCATTCTGTCAGGTAAGCAGGCAGTCAGTGGATGTAAATACAGGGATACGTTATTTTATAACAGGCAAACAACGTCCAAAATATGAAGCAAAATATAAGGTTACAAAACAGGTAATGGTCACAACCCTAGGCCAACAGGAACATCTAACATCTACGGCTTAGCTTTAGCTTAGCTTTACTATGGCAAGGACATTAATAAAAAAAAAACAGATGAACAACAGCATGAAAAAAGATTTGGCATAAACCATTACCAAAGATTCATGCTTCGCAAAGAAACAAACAAAACAAAGGAACTTAAATAGCTTGTCTGAACAAACTAAACTCAAAACAGGAATAACCAATCAATGAGACGTGAGGTGCAGGGGCTGTTCGGGAACATAGTTCAGGTTATCAGTGAGGTTACCAGTCCCAAGATCGCCCCCTGGCACTGACATGACACCAATCATGTAGCAGCAGTGCAATAAAAAACATTATGCAGTTACAGGTCAGGCGTTTGAGTTAATGTTCACATCAAACATCTGAATAAAGAAAAAGTGCACTATCTGGGACTTTGATTATGGATGGGACATTGGTACCAACAGGGCTGGTTGGAGTATTTCAGAAATTGCTGACCTCCTGGGAATTTCACACACAGTAGTCCCTGGAGTTTACACTAAATGGAAACAAAACTTATTGAGTGAATAACAGTTATGTGGGTGGACATGACTTGTTGATAAGGGGGGTCAGAGGAAAATGGTCGTTTTGAGCTGCCAAAAAGGATATTGTAAAAAAAAAAAAGTCACTTTTTTTTTCACAACCGTGATGAGCAGAAATGCATTTCAGCATGATCAGAACATCAAATCTTGAGAACTTATTGGATTCCACTCCTGTCAGTCAAGGAATCTGCAGCTATTATGGAAACAGGCTCACCCGAACTGTACAGATGAAGATTAGAGGGGAAAAAACGAAACTTTTTTCGAAAAAAAAAGTGTGATAGCCTCAGATGGTTGTTTTTAGCTGATTGGAGAGAAACGTGATGTGCTCTTCTACTGTTGTAGCCTATCCACCTCAAGGTTTGGTTTTCTCTGCGTCCTGAGATGCTTTTTGCTTAACAGGGTTGTAAATGTGCATATTTGAGTTACTATAGATTTCCTGTTAGCTCAGAGCAGTCTGGTCATTCTTCTCTGATATCCTTCATCAACAAGGTTTTTCAGCCTGCAGACCCTCTGCTCCCATTATATATTTTTTTTGTTTTTCGCACAAGTCTGAGTAAATTCTACATAATGGTGTGTGTGAAAATCCCCCCCAAATCATCAGTTTCTGCATTACTCTAACCAATCTCTCTGGTACCAACAAACATATCATGGGTAAAGTCACTGAGGAATTTTTTTTGATGTTGGTTTCCATGTCTGTTTTCAAGGGAAAACTAAAAACAATTAAAACAGAGAAGTTCATATGAGAAATGGTTTCATTACTGTAACAGTTTATGAGGAAAAAGGTTTAAAGGTCTGGAAAGAAATTCTAGTCACAGGGTCATTCAGAAGGGAAGTATCACCAAGGGAAAAGCCTGGGATGAAATAGTAGAGTCCCTTAACAGCTCCCAAGAGCTTCAGTTAACATTAGAAAGAGGTTTGCCATACTGCAAGCAAAATGCAAGGGGGAGAAAAATGATAATGAGAGGAGGAGTGAAACGACTCAACACATAACAGAACCCGTGATATGTGCCGGGCCATGTGAATTTAAAAGCCAGCTGTGTCTTTTTTGGTTTTTAGCAGTTATAAGGAAGCCACAGGGAGACATCAACTTATCGGTGATCCACTGTGTATTTTAGGTCTAAATGATTAGCTTGATTTTAAGGTATCTAATAGTAGTGCAGACAAAGGCGTTGGCGCTCCAGTCCATTACATTAAGCAGTAATTGGTTTCATGTCACTTTTTGATATAGCACATTCATTTATACATGCTTAATTGTAGTCTTTGAACAACATTCATTTTGGTTGCCATAGGCAAATGAGAGATCACACAAAAACTCCCTATCCGTTGGAGTGCCTCATTTAATGGGCATACACATTTCCCTTATGTCAGCTCAGTGTGAGTGGTAAGTATTGGTACAAAAAAACAGATGTGTATATCTGTTCTAGATCAAGATCACTCCTCAGTCAGCAGAAACAGTCTCTCTTATCACAATTCTCTGCTTGTTCTCTTTCTCACACATTATGAAAACCCTTTCAACACTGACTGACTGGCAAATGAACATCTCAACTCCGGATCCAGTCTCCAGACTCACCTGTTGGCCAAATCTTTCACACAAGAGAGATGAGGGATGAGGGCGAGCATAATATTTAGGGAAAAATGGTCCTTGAATGTATGGACAACCGAATCATGAGAAGTCGATCAGCACAGAGATCTGCAACTGCACAGCAGAGTTCGAACTGTGAAATCTATTTAGCGCTCGCCTGTGTTTTCTATCTTCATTCTTCATATAGAACCTGATGGAGCTGTTGAGTAAAGTAAAGATGGACAAAAGCAATTCCCGGTTCTTCTGTGGCTGATAATTAAGCATCACCAGGGTGGTTATTATCTCTGAAATGCTGGAACAGTTAATTACAGCTGCTGTGGGTGTGGAACATCGCAGAGCTCAACTCTCCTGTTCATCCCTTGATCAGGAAAACCAAGAAAAACTGATGGATCAGCTTTGAGACGAAAGGAGAAAAAAAAAAACAGCCATTGAGCACAAAACAGACATGTTAAAGTGGTGTTTATGTCTTTGTGTTGTGAAGTAAATATATATGAAAGACTCAAAAATGCCAATATTGTCTCAGAGAGAAGTGTGGTGTGCACTTCACCTTTAGCTCTGCAGAATGATTAAGTGAGTTAATAACACCATCTCTTTCCTCAGGCTTCAGACATAATGACCAAGATATATTCAAAGCATTTTCTTTCTTGTATTAATTACACTTTTATGCTGAATATTATGGTTAATGGGAGTCTGAAATCGGATCATTTTGCACTTCTGTTTCCTTTAGAACTGACTGTAAAATCCCTTTCATTAGTGTTACTGAACATCTGTATTCCAAGTTGAGTTTTAACTGGCTGCGTTTATAATTTTGGTTTTCGCGATCCTCTAGGTGCTCTCGAAAGTTCCTACCGTCAAGATACTTTATTGCACAAAATAAAATTTTGCTGTTTTGTGCAAGCCATACCATAAAAAGTGAACTTTCTAATTCTGATAAATCACTCTTAGCAAAAAAAAAAAAAAAAAAAAAAAGTACAGTGGACTCCAACTTCATTCAATCTGAGACTCTATTCTTGACCTGATTTGTTCGCGACCCGAATCAATTTTTCCCATTGAAATGAATGTAAATACAATTAATGTGTTTCAGCCCTCAAAAACATG
>JAQMCW010000008.1:13950423-13962522 GCA_030068335.1 Chrysichthys cranchii | reverse complement strand
ACTGCTCCCCGGGCGCTGCGCTGTTCGGCTGCCCCCTGCTTCACTTGGTGAATGGGTCAAATGCAGAGAAAGAATTTATGACTATATTTTTTTTAATTTTATGTGCACTAGCAACAATCGCCTTGTTAGATTTTGATCCAAACATTGCCAGAACTTGTTTGTCTGGGTCTATGCACTAATCCAGATATTTTGGTCCCTATATACTAATAAATATTCAGTGCTGCATACTGATTTGAAATGAGTGGTCTGATTCATCAGAATAAGAATAAAAATGCTGTTTTTACCCACAGTGCTGAGATTCAGCTTGTCCTTGATGCAATCTGGCTTGTGACACCAAAAGCTGTACCCATTTACTCTCTCTGGTAGCAACTGATACAAAATTTTCTGCATGAAAACACTGATAGGCAGTACAGTGGTGTAGCAGGTGTTACTGCATATTTCCAGTGTCCCAGAATTTATCCTAAGCTTGGGTGATTGTGGAGTTTAGCATGTCTTCCCTCCCACCCTCCCAAAATAGACTGCAGATTTCCCTGATAAGGATAAGGATGGTTACTGAAAGTGAGTGAATAAAATCACTCAACTCCAGCGTTGCAGGTTTACGACTTTATTATTCGTCCTGTCATAGAACTTCAGAAGTTCCTTCATGATTTATGGCCTTTATGGTTCAATGGAATTTAAGCTTCTGTCAGTGTCTTCTCTAATTTAATTAATGAAAGGAGCATAAACATCACTGTGGCCCTGACCAGGATAAAGTCAAATCTTTCCATTTCTCTTTTACTTTGGCACTCTTTATTCTATATATAGATTAAAAAAAAAAGCGCACAGCACTTAAGGCATTGTCATCTCTTTTTTCTTATAACTTTTACGTCATCTTCAGGATTTTCACATAGCTGTAATTTACAGACATTTTAGAAATTTGATTTAATATTATGAAATGGCTTAATGAAGACCCAGTGACTGAATAAACATACATTCAGTATATATTATATATACAGTGGAACCTTGGACTGTGAGCATAATTTGTTCCGGAGACGTCCTTGTAATCCAAAGCACTCATATTTCAAAGTGAACTTCCCCATAAGAAATAATGGAAACTCAGATAATTCGTTTCACAATCGTTGTCATGAATTTGCGCGTGCAGCGCAGCTGTTCTGAGAACTCCCAATAGTGGCGCATGTCAGAGAACTCATATCGCTAAAGACTACTTCCTGATGAATAAGCGTGTGCAAGCAGGTTGGAATGGGTGGAGAAAAGTGTCAGGAATTTTGTGATAAAAGAGTATCAGTAAGAATCAAAGGAAAGGTGTGCAAGGCGATGGTGAGGCCAGCAATGTTGTATGGCCTAGAGACAGTGGTGCTGAGGAAAAGTCAAGAGAAAGAGCTCGAGGTGGCAGAAATGAAAATGCTGAGGTTCTCTTTGGGAGTGACGAGAATGGATAGGATCAGCAATGAGTACATCAGAGGTACAGCGCATGTTAGATGTTTTGGGGATAAAGTTAGAGAGGCCAGACTGAGATGGTTTGGACATGTACAGAGGAGAGATAGGGAATATATCAGTAGAAGGATGCTGAGGTTGGAACCTCCAGGCAGGAGACCTAGAGGAAGACCAAAGAGGAGATTTATGGATGTAGTGAAAGAGGACATGAAGTTAGTTGTGTGAGAAAAGAGGATGCAGAGAGTAGAGTTAGATGGAGACAGACGATTCGCTGTGGTGACCCCTGAAGTGAACAGCTGAAAGGGGTAGTAGTAGTTATACATTTAGAAGAAGAGAAGAGGCACTAGTGATTATCACATGTGCAACACGCCATAGCATGACACAGAGAAATTACTTCTCTGCATTTAACCCATTCACCAAGTGAAGCAGGGGGCAGTGCCCAGAAAGCAGTGCTTGAGGACAGTACCTTGCTCAGGGTACCTCAGTGTACCTTGTTGGTCCTGGGCCTTGAACCCACAACCTTCCAATTGAAGGGCCAATGCCTTGACCACTAGGCTAACACTACATTTAGGCTTCTTACTCTCACTACCATTTCAACTTTTCACTTTCTTGGGACCCATAATGAAGGCTTATAGTGCAAAAATGCAGAAACATCTTTTGACCAGTGCTTGACCAGAACTGAATGTTTGTGTCGTGAAGCGTGTGTGAAGCCGTGGCGGAGGAATATGGTGGCGATTCTCATGTTTTGTGATTATTTCTTTCTTTATTTCAACTGTTATACACTTAGGCTTCTTACTCTCAACAAAAAAATGCATTGAACACGTTCACAGCACATGTGCTTGACAAGAACTGAAGGTTTGTCTTGCGAAGCGTGCGTTGGCTGTCTGCATGTCGGTCCGCTGTTGTACAGTATATATATTTACATATGCCTTGCATTTACATAAAGCCTGTACGGTATTTGTTATATGATATGAGAGGAACTACTAAAGGAAAAACTGAGTGTATAAGAGTGACAGAGAGAGAGAGAGAGACCCATTAATAGTGACTGGTAGTTGTGATATTAGATGGATGAAACTATTATGGTTCATCATTATATAACAAGGTCTCATCAGCATCATAATAAGAATGATGTGGGGAAAACTACAGTCCTCTCTGAAAATATTGGAACAGCAAGGACAGTTCAGTTGAGTTGAGAACAAAAGATGAATATGTCATACAAAATATCATAATTTCAGCTCTTGTTTCCTGATATTTACAAACCAGATGTGTTAAACCGCTTAGAACACGGCACCTTTTGTTTGAAGCAACTCATTTTTCAAGTTATCAGAGACACTGGAACATGTGTCTGGCAGGTGTTTCATGTTGCCCAGGTGTGCCCTGCCCTATTGATTGTTTTAAACAATTAACAGCTCTGAGTGTCTACTCTTGGTTTGAGCCATGGGTTTCACTTGTGAAGACTGCATATGTTAATAAAAAGAATAAACCAACTTTAAGACCAGAGAGGTGCTATGGGAGAAATGTAAGCCATTTTGAAGGAAAAAAAGGAAACTTGGTCAGAGCCATCGCACAAGCACTTAAAAATTTGAATAATCTGAAAAAAAGAAACCACTGGTGTACTAAAAACCAGATACTCGGTAGGGCAAGGAAAACAACAGCAGTTGATAACAGAACAATGTGAGAGATATGAAGAAAAACCCAAAAACTACAGTCAGTGACATCATCAACAACCTTCACAGTCAGAGCCGAAGGTCCATCACAGTCCATTATTTGAGAAGACTTCAAAAGCAGAAATGTACAGCCCATACAACAAATGCAAACCACTCTTCAGCAGTAACAATTGATAGATTGAAATTCATCAAGAAATATAGCGATGACCCACAAAATATTAACCCCTCCCAAAGTGACAGAAAGGCCAAAGTGTAGAGAAAGGAAGAATCTGCTCATGATTCAAAATGGGGCTGCGGGCGGAAGGTTTTTATGGGAGAAACCAAATAGAAAAGCTGTATTTGACCCTTTTGGACAAATAAAAAAGTTAGTTATTCACCTCATTCACGTTCTTTACACCTGTGACTGTATTTCACATGCACACCATTTCTTATGATGATGTTTTATTCTGTGTAATCACCTGACATGATTGTCACTGAAATGCTGCATGAATCTACAGGCTGGGCTAGAAAGAAATCAGTCCTAAATTCACTTCTTCATACCATTCTTTGCTCTTCTCCGTGCTGTTGTGCTTGGTTCCGCAAACATCCAACATACCCTGTCTTCAGATAATTTTAACTTAAATTTAAACTTAAATTTAAATAATCTGTTGAGGATGCTAAAAATGAAATCTTGTATTGACATTATTATTTTTTTTTTTATTATTTGTATTTGCTTTTTGTTTTTACAGCGGATCCTCGGCTCGCGAACGCATTGGATGATGAATAAATTGACGTACGAACTAAATTCCTGAGCAGATTTTGTACCGACCGATGAACAAAGCTTCAACTGACGTTCCATAAACCCGCCCACGCTTTGAGTGAATGTGTTCAATGCATTAAGGTTACGTTAATTTTATTCTATGTTTTATTGCCATGCATAAACCCATAATACACTTTAAAAACATGTTTTTGAGGGCTGACACACATTAATTGTATTTACATTAATTTCAGTGGGAAAAATTGAATTGTCGCGAACAGAGTCTCGGAACGAATTACGTTCGTGAGCCAAGGGTCCACTGTATAAATGTTAACTGCAATGTAAGAAAGAGAGAAGGAGAAAAACAGATAATGTATAGAATTAAATTGGTTTAAACTATTGGCACTCCAGTATTACTAATGAAGTGAAACCTTTCACAGATCTGAGAGTGAAAGGTTAGCTGTAAATATGAGCTCATTGTGAGCTCATTGTGTTAGGCAGAAGCTTGTGCCATGTTTATAATGACGCTCCTCAGGAAGCTGATTTACCGTACGGATAAAGCACAGCGTTCGTCTTGCTAGTGTTTAATAAGCGATGTGTGGATTAATTTTGCAATGAGCAGTGGGGGAGATAAGCGCGCCCTGTGGAGATCGTTAAGCCCATGCTTAATGAAAGCCGATGAGTCAACAAGCCATTAGAAGTGTTGTTCTCACTGTGCACTCCTCCACCTGCACCATTAAACGCACACTGCTTACTGATATTAACAGACATGTAGCATCAGATATAAGAAATGTGAGCTCAGGTGGCACAGTGACATGGTAGGTAGTGATTCACACTGCCTTTTCCAGTATATCAAGAGTCTGGGTTTGATCTGTTTTTGTATGTTTTGTCTGTTTTTGCATGTTCTCATAATGCTTCCAGTTTCCAAAATCATGTTAGTAGGTGGATTGGCTATCCTAAATTGTCCCTGTGTGGGAATGAGCATGAAATTGTATGATGCCTCATAATAGACTGGAGTGCCATTCAGAGGATGGGATAGGCTTTGATCCTCTGCAGCCCATAACAGAATAAAATGCTTACTGAAGGTAAATGAATGAAGAGGTAACTTTCACATTGGGCTTTACTGGTAATTACACTTCCTCTTAGCATATGGCAGCAGTTGCTTAATTCTTGACTATTAAAACAAAATGGGGACAAAATGGTCATGCAGAACAGAAATTCAATCAGGAACTGTGGACTACTCTTTCAAGAGCCTGTCTTTCTCTAGAGTTTTCCTGGATCCTTATTGGAAACATGCCTTTGATATCTGAGAGCTTTTAGCTGCTTGATGAGCTGGTTACCTAACTTACCTAACGTTAGTTAAGAATAGAAGGTCGGTTTTTATGGAAACATGCATGGGTGGACATGGGAAAATGAAATCTACAGCGTAGTCCCATGTTTTGGTTGTCTGGAAATCCAATTAAAAATAGGCTAAAGAGCAGGAAATGACATAATGAAACTGCCAGTGATAATAAGCTAAATAAGTGCATTAATACAGACTATGGAAAATAATTAACAAGTCCATGGGCGTGGGAAAAATTTGTGTAGCCATGGGCAACATCCTGTCTTCAAATTTGGTTGATGGAGTATTTAGTTCTGAGGTGATTGCATGTTATGCTTGCACTATTAGAGTAATAAAACAGTGTTTGTGCTACACTGTATTTTCTTTTGCTCACTTTATTCATTGCATCCACATCCTGATTGTAGAAAGATTATCTAGCACTTGTTCCAGCTAATTAATATACCTAGGAAAAAATCTTACCAACAGGAATACCACATCCTCGCTTTGTAGGACAGCAGGTGGTGGGATTTGAGCGCACAGCACTTAAGGCACAGCATTAAGGTGCTTTGTAACAGAGAAATATTTTAACCAATTACATTTAAACAGCCATATAAAATGAACCTTTTTTTTTTTTTTTTTAGACCAGATACGTAATTTGCTTGCTCCAGGCAGCTGGGCTAATGATTTGGCCACCCTGTCATAACAGTTATATAGTGGTTACTCTTTTATAAATTGCTGAAAATATGACAATGCTATCAAGTTTCAGATACTAAAATCCCCAGTCTGATCCAGTCTGAGAGTATGCTACTGCTAACATCCCAGCACAACCATGGAGGTGTATTTAATTTACATATTCATGAATATTCATAGATCCGTTCTTAATGGTGGTCTATTGACCTGCTGCTCTTGCTAATTGTATAACTGCAGGTTTTAATTGGTTCAAATTTACAAATAATTTTGATACAGTTAATCACAACCCTGTCAGATGACATTCAGAATGCGATGTTGTTATCTGGGTACCACCTACATCTACATCTTGGTGTTAGCTCAAATTAAGGATGAAAGTGTGACTAAAAGGTAATGCAGTTCCAATAGCAAGCTTCCTGCATCTCAGAGCTTTCACCAAGTTCATTCATGGAATTGAAAATTGTGGTAAATGCTTGACACTTCATGTCTTCGCTGCTGGGTGGCTTGTGAACATGGGTGTCTTTTAGTTATCTTTGTCATGCCTACAGTTAGTTGAAAGCACAGCTGTTTGTCACAAGAAAGAGAAACAATGTCTTTCTCACACTGAACCTAGCTTAGCTCTGCACTAGCTTCCTGTTACTACAGACAGGGCTGGGGAAGACAATCCAGTACTCTAGACAATATAGAAACATTCATTCCCCTACATTCAAAAAGCCAATTTATGACATATATGCCAATTTATAACATACTGTTAACTCACCATTTAAAGGGGACCTTTGTTGCTTTGGCTGTGAGCTCTTCAACTATCTTGGTATAATCCAGTTTGCAACATATTTGATGCTCAATTGAAATTTTGGTCAATCCATTTAAACTGTTTTGTGGTATTGTTTGAGATGCAAACAACTCCTTTCTCTGGATAACTCTTGATGCCAGAGTTACCGGGCAACAATAAGCGCAGTGTAACACTAAGATTTGGGTACAAATCCAAAATATATTCCAGGTAGATGTACCCAAGCATGTCAATGGGTGAATCACAGCATCATGGTGTGGCAGCTGCCCAGTTTACCCAGTGCGTCTGCCAGCCCTGACTACATAACATGTTATTTTAAACCATTAAAGCCCTAACCTATTGTGGATAATGTATAGTTTTTATAGTGTTTGACAGTTTGACAACTGAGGGGTGGCACGGTGGTGTGGTGGTTGGCACTGTCGCCACACAACAAGAAATTCTTGCGTTCAGTCCCCAGGGTTGACCTGGTGCCTTTCTTTGTGGAGATTGCATGCTCTCCCCATGTCCACATGGGTTTCCTCTGGGCACTCTGGTTTCCTCCCACAGTCCAACAACATGCTAGGGGGGATTAGCCTAATTGGCTACTCTAAATTGCCCAGGTGTGTATGTGAGTGTGAATGGGTGTCTTTCTCTGTGCACTGTCTCTGCAGTGGGTTGGCGACCTACCCAGGGTGTACCCCGCCTCTCTCTCACCTGAAGTCAGCTGGGACTGGCTTCAGCTTCCCCCCACGACCTTGAACAGGATTAAGCAGTAGAGGATGAGTGAGTTTGAGAACTAAACTAAAATAGCCTATCTGCTCAGGTATCAAAGTTTTGTACTGCACTGTAATGCTAGCATGAAGCTTGGAGGCTAGTTAGCTAGTAGGAATGTACCTTGTAGTACTAAAAAGCAGACATGAGTTTCAATGTCAAAATCACTGGCCTGTAGCCAAAAGTATCTGGTAACCATGCCATCCTGTAATAATAAGTATAATTTTATACCACAGAATTGTTGAACTGAATCTGAAGGTGTTGATAAATTTTCTATAACAGCAGATCTAACAATCGCTCTGGCTGTAATTTAAATGATTAGATGGTTAGATGGTTTGAATCAAGGCTAGACTGGGACAAAAAATTCAGGCCAGGACTCTTACATTGGCCCAGGCACCCCATACACCCACAGCAAATTTCAACAATGATGAGGATATAAAATACACCTGTACATCTGCATATTAATGCAAATCTGTAATTAGCCCACCATGAAACAGCATCAAAATGCAGGCCAAGAGGTGGGTTATTATTAAGATCAAAGATTCAAATGGGGAAACAGCTGATATCCTGGGATCTTCACAAACAATTGTCTCTGAAGTTTACATATAATGCTGATAAAGCAAACAAACAAACAAAAAAAAGAAGCAGTGAGCAGAAGTTCAGTGGCATGGAAACATCTTATTAATGAAAGGTTGAAGGAGAATGGACAGACTGCTTCAAGCTGACAGGAAGGCTAAGATAACTGAAATAATCAACATCTACAACAGTGGTGAGCAGCTTCATTGCTTAATGCAGTTTCACCCAATTTGGGACTGGGGTTCCTAATAATTTGATTGGTGACTGTATCTCAAACGGAAAATATTTCTTTTAAGAATATTAAAATGTTGTGAATCCTGAAACAATGACACCTTTGTTCCTTTTGTGTGGCATTTCTAACTACTGTCACTATTATCATACTTTTAAATTAATCTCTTAGAACAAATTGTTACTGTAAAAATATGTCAGATATATAACTCAATAATGTTAATTATGCAGCCAGTTGCATTTTTACTTGTTAGATAGTGATATTGCTGTTAATACGCACTCATGATTGCAGATCAGGGCCGGATTAACCATATGGGCCATTGGCCAGGTGCCCAGGGGAACCAACCAGCAGAGGTGCACCACAAGACACACTTTGCCGCCGCCGCACCCCCCCGCAACATTTTAACGCCGCCGCCACCCCCCAGCCCCCCGCTGAATAAGGTTGGGGCACCAGTGAGCTTTAGTGCCCAAGGGCACCACGTTGTCTTAATACGGGCCTGTTGCAGATCAGCCTGACCTACACTTATATGTTTGGGTTGTATTTGCATCATCTGCTTGGAGGGATTTTTAATTTTGCCCTTTCCTTCGCTATTTGACCTGGCCATTTTTTGTCCATGCTACAGTGCATCTACCTTCTGTTTCACATTGCTTTTATTTACAGAAGCTGCATGGAGACCAGTAGCATTGCAAGAATAGTGGACGTTTTCTACACACAACAGTCTTTGGAGTTTACACAGAATGGTATGAATAGCAAAAAAAAACAAAAAAAAACCACCCAGTGCGCAACAGTTCTGTGGTTAGAAATACCTTGTGGATGAGTGAGGTCAGAGGACAGGTTCAAAGGCCAGGGTTACTCAACCACTATTTACAACTATGGTGTGCAAAAAATCATTTAAGAATACACACCTTATCAAGCCTTGAGGTAGATGGGCTAGACTAGCAGAAGCCAACATCAGGTTCCACTTCCTGTCAGTCAGAAGAAAAAAAAATCTGAGGCTAGAGTAGGCACAGGCTAACCAAAATGTAACAGCTGGAGATTGAAAAAAACATCACTTAGTTTGATGAATCTTGATTTCTGCTGCTGCAATACCCAGATGGTGGGGTCAGAATTTGGTATCAACAACATGGCTCCTTGGACCAACAACTCAGGCTGGTGCTGGTGGTGTAACGGTGGGCTTGCCACACACTCTGCCCCTTTATAACAACTGAGTCTTGTGTGAATCATACAGCCTATCTGCATTTTGCTGACCACATACAACCCATTATAGCCACAATTTACCCATAGTATAGTGGCTACTTCTAGTATGATAATGTGTCATGTCAAAATGAGCAGTCATCTCAAACTTGATTCATGACCATGCTTTCTTCAGTTGCCTCCCTAGTCACTGAGTCTGACTCAAATGGAGAACCTTTGGGATAAGGCAGAACGGGTGATTCACAGCATGTGACTGACACATCTGAGGAAATTATGTGATTTAACATGGACTACAGTCTCAGAGGAATGTTTCTAAAACTTGTGGAAAGAATTGAGGCTGTTCTGAGAGTAAAGGGGGTCCTCCCAGCATTAGTATTAGCATGGTTCTATACTAGTAACGGTAGCCTTGTACCGGTCTGTCGTGGTACAAAAGAGAGCTGAGCAAAACGGCAAAGCTCTTGATTTACTGTTCGATCTATGTTCCCACCCTCACCTATGGTCACAAGCTCTGGGTGGTAACCGAAAGAACAAGATCGTGGTTACAAGCGGCTGAAATGAGTTTCCATCGCAGGGTGGCAGGGCTCTCCCTTAGAGATAGGATGAGAAAATCGGCCATCCAGGAGGGACTTGGAGTAGAGCTGCTGCTCCTCCGCATTGAGAGGAACCAGGTGAGGTGGCTTGGGCACCTGATAAGGATGCCTCCTGAATGCCTCCCTGGCATTCTATTTCAGGCATGCCCAACCAAGAGGAGGCCCCGGGGTCGACCCAGGACACACTGGCTGTTACCCCCATGACCCGACCCCTGGATAAGTGGAAGAAGATGAAGATGAAGTTCTATACTAGTGTTTCTATACTGTGTATATGAGTGTATATGCCAATTCTTCAATTATTTTTTTACAAAAATATTGAGAACGTTTATTCATCTTCACTAAGCTCTTTATCCCAGTCATGGTTACTTTATCAGGTCATAACCGGAAGACCTCACATACACTCTCATTCACAGAAAGGGGCAATTTAGTATAGATAATCCAGCTATTGATGTTTTTTTTATGACATACTGTATAAGAACATAGAGAACACAGGACCAGCATGTAAAAATCAGGAGATCCTAGAGCTGCGAGGCAGCAATGCTACCTGCTGTATAACACTGATACCCTACTAAGAAAATCTCTACTTTATACAGACCATGTGAAATCTAACTGATCTATTATATGCAATAAACTATGCAAGTGGAGTTATTATTGCATGTCTAAACATTAGATGTATTGGCAATTCCTTATATTTTGTAGCTTTAATAAAAACACTGAACAAAAAGGTCTTTCATTGCGAGAGCAAAGCAATGTTCCAGAAGGAAGGCAAATGCATTTTTAAGCAAGCAGTGACATCATTGCAGCATTAATAACATTGTTACACATGAAGGGTAAACCCCTTTAAGCCAATACTGAATGTGAAAGCAAATTAAGGCAAGCGGGTCTTACTGTGAAGTGTGACTAACAGTGTGTGTCAGAGAGAGAGAGAGAGAGAGAGAGAGATGCTGTGTCTCAAACGACTCCCTGTTCACTATATACGTAGTGCCCTATTTTAGTGCTCTTTCAATGACTACTTATAATACACTGTTTTGTTTATTGTTTTGATTCATATACACCATTATTAAGGACAGCATGCTACAATGGAAACAGCCCAGATTTCTTACAAATGTAAAATGTAAAAGTCGTTTCCGTTGTGAATGTGGAGTTTATAGTTAGGCTGTTTATTGTCTTTTTGATGATTTGGTACAGCTCAAATAATTGTGTGGATTAACATGGTGTTGATGCAGTAGGATTTGACTAGTGTCGCAGAGTGATGAGCAAACGTGTAATGTGTATGAAATGATCTACGTCAATCATCAATTTTATTCACTATTATAGTGTTCTGTATAGCGCCTGATTGTCCACTGTAGGGAACAGTGATTAGGGTACTATTTTGAACCCTGGGATAGAGAAAGGGGGAGATAGGAGAGAGAGAGAGAGAGAGAGAGAGAGAGAGAGAGAGACGAGACAAGGAAGGACAGAAAGGAGCAGAGACGTGAGGTGAGAGAAAATCAGTACACTTTTTATATACTTCGCTTCTATTTCCTTATGAGAGAATGGATTCTAAATGGATACAAATACAGATAGGAAAAGGAGGTGCACTATTCAGGTTTTTTCCCCCTTTTAATTTTAGAAAGCCTGCTAGAGAGATTAACTGGGCATCTGGTGGAGACTAGAGGTGTGCATCAGGAGTAGGGTCCTGCTGGAAAAACCTGTACCTGCCCAGAACGGGGTAGTTGTGGTTTAAATGAGTTTGTTTATATTATGTTAAATGGAACCAACTAAATTTGTTAGAAAAGCAGAAAAATGTCAGTCCCACACACATCTCAGAAGAACTGTCTGAGACGGAAATCACAGATCATGCTGACAGTCCTGGCATTACTACCTCTGGGTTGCTTTCCTTGTTTTTCATAATGGTATATAGATACTGATATGGACCTTTAGAGCACTAAATAAATGCAGGTACAGACAGTAACATTGTCTTACTGCCTCCCCATCCCCCAATTTACAATGGCAATATTTTCAATTCAGTTCAATTCAATTTTATTTCTATAGCACTTTTAACAACGGACATTGTCACAAAGCAGCTTCACGGTATACAATGTCCAATTAAAGGCTTATTAATCTATAAACATATCTACAAGAG
>JAQMCW010000008.1:13937114-13949098 GCA_030068335.1 Chrysichthys cranchii | reverse complement strand
TCCACATCATTGCATTCCGTTTTTATTTACAATTTGTACTTTGTCCCAACTTTTTTGGAATCGGGGTTGTATATATATATATGTGTGTGTGTATATGTATATGTAGATTACCGGTATATAGATTATTTTAGGTTTTAGTTCAAATAACGCCCAAAGTTTAAATCAGGAACGGTTAATAAGGGGTTAATTTGTATTTTTTAATAGCAAGAAAGCCTTTATGAAAAGAGCCCAGTGGCTGTAGTTTAAACAGCCATTGTTTTGGTTGTGTTTCACATTAATTTGTTATGTTAGTACAGCTTTCACAAAACACTTGACACACCATTTCTTTCATCCAAAAAAACATTAACGCCTGGAGAACTTGACTTTCTTAGTTGCTCAGGTTAACAGATTTGACCCCAAACTTTAATTTAACTGTAATTTTGAGTGACACAGTAGTAATGCGTTCATTCAGTGCTTATGTTTTTCACTTGTGTTTGATTGAGAAAAGAAACAGCAACCAAATGGTCATTAAGTTGTGATGTAATACTCCATTTCAGTATCTTTAGGGGGATGTCATTTTAAAATCAAATCACTGCTTAGTAACTGTTGCTATCCTTTGTTAGCTCTTCCAGGTCTTCAGCACTACGCCAGCAATTCCTCTGGACATTTTCCATCCTTAAAACTCTGGACTTATCTAGACAAATATTTCGTGTTAGTGCTGTGCTAGCCATGTATTTGACTAATAAATATGAATAAGTAACAATCCATCTTGACAGAATATCTTCCATATGGTCTTCTTGACCAGAGGTAGCATTCGAATCCCCTACTTAAACTTATGCCTATTGTTCAGATCTAAATCTAAACTTTAATCTTCCCGTGACATTTTTATGTTTGCACTGGCTAGCCATGTTGCAGCACACACACAATAAGTGTATTCACTTGTGAAGTTCACTGGATTCAAATGCGTGCCCAGCTATAATCTTTATTCAGTATTACACGTTCTTAAGTTGGTTATTTAATACTGTACATTCAAGTGGATAGAAACCTTACTTGAAACTTGACTTACAATTTGTTTAGGCCAGGCTTATATTTGCAACTGACGATCCAGCAGGCACACAACCGCCTTTGTTCAACACAATCGTCTGCATTCCTTTTGTACATTTGGGGGAGATATGATATCTAATAGAGAGAAAGACAGGGCCAAAATGTTAAGCGATTTCATGCCACCTGTTCAGGGATGTGTATTTGTGTCTGTGTAGTGGCATGAAGATGTCAAACACATAGACAAGCTTTGTTTTTGTTTTTTTTTAAATGTTACACCATCAAGCCCAGATAAATTGAGGAGAATTGCATCAGGAAGGACATCCAGCATAAATCGAACGTGTGCCAAATCGAATGTGCGGATGATAAGCAATGATCCGTAGTGGCGAGCCCTAACCCGGAGCAGGCAAAAGGAGGATGGAGATGCTTGCTGTCATGAGCTGCATATCAAATTCCTACTGTTGAATCTAGTAATGCTTTTGTAGACTACATGAGAGGGTTTTTTTAATTCAAACCGTCACTTAAAGAGGAAATGGGTTAGTGCTTACAGTAAATAAGTATATACGTTTGTTAAATCTGCTCCTGTCGTCACATCACAAAACATTATACTGCCTCTACGTGGAATGTGAGGATCATATGGAACAACCTGAGACTGAGGAAAACATGATTCATGATATAATTCGCAGTGGTCTATTCCCTCTCTAAAACATTACCTACACAATTTTTGCCTTGTAAAATTTTTCATTTTCATTTCAAATGTATCAACCTGAACAACAACTACTACTACTACTCCTTTCGGCTGTTCCCTTCAGGGGTCGCTACATCTGTCTCCATCTAACTCTATGCTCTGCATCCTCTTTTCTCACACCAACTAACTTCATGTCCTCTTTCACTACATCCATAAATCTCCTCTTTGGTCACTAATGCTTCTGAAAAACGTGAGTAAAGTCAGTGTCCAGCTGGATGTACGCTTGTTTTAACTACACATATGGAAGCTGCCAAGCATATCCTTTCATACTTTCATGGTGTAGACGGTGCATGGCTAAAATTTTGTGCCACAAGTACATGCTATAATACTAATGTAAGTTTTAACCAGGCTTTTAAATGGTGAGCCACAATGCAGTGTTGTAGTCATGGCCTCTTGCCCCAGAGACTTCAGGAACCGAGTGGGCGGTCACTGCTCAGCTCTTTTACTCATGATTATGACATCTAGGGCATCACGTCTGTGATTGCTGGGTCTTGAATTAGGATTCTGGTTAGGCATAATTTTTAAGGAAAATGGTTGGAAAATCTAACTGACATTTGGCCTCTAAAGGCATTTATATCTGATATGTAAGAATCGTTCAGCTTATTGGAATCTTGGAAGATTTAAACATATGCCTTTTTTTATATTCCGGTCGATCAGTCGGATGATTATGCTGAACAAGTGTGTGATGATCAGTATAAAGCGTTTTGCTGTTGTGTGACATTTATACTATTAGTGCACACAGTGTACTGATTAGTAGACACAGTGCACTATCAGGGCTACTGAACCTCTTGTGAGTGTGTGTGTGTGTGTGTGTGTGTGTGTGTGTGTTTGCTTGGCTGAACGCTCAAGATGACAAATGAACAAAAATAACACGACTACCCTCAGGCAGAGCATGCACACGCACACACACACACACACACACACACACACACCCACACCCACACACACACACATACACAGCTCAGTGCGACCATCCATATTAATAACACAAAGGAAAACAAATGTTTGAAACTTATAGATAGAAAATATTTAATATTCACACTGCATCTGTCTCACTGGGTATCTGTCTCTCTCTCTCGCTCTTTCTGTTTGCAGTCTCTGTGACTTTTCTTTATATCTGACTCTCATCTCTTTGCCTTTCCTTCTCTTTTTCCTCTATCTCTTTTTTTCAATCTCCCTTTGTATTTCTCTGCAGGGACATTTCGTGGGGTGTGTAAGAAGATTGATCACTTTCCTGAGGACGCTGATTATAAACAGGACACAGCTGAGTATTTACTGCGTGAGTCTGTGCTCTCCCTCTCCCTCTCTCTCTTTCACGCACGCACACACACACATACACACACACACTGCTAACAGTCTTTAGGTTCAGACAGACAGCATTGGATGAGACACATTTTACAAAGACATCTATTGTACAGAATTTAAAATGCTATGTCCCAGAAGCTAGTGTTTGAAGAAAATAAGCTTTTTTGTGCCAACCAGTAGCTCTAGTCAGACCTAAGAGAACTAGTGGTTTGTGTTACCTAGTGCGTTCTATGAATTAGCTAACAGCTAAAGAAGGAGGACATGGGGACACCACACACAAGTTACCTTAAATATGACTCCAGGGGTGCTACAGGGTTAAGCACAACACAAATGAAAGGTGCAGTATGTAGGATTTAGAGGGCTCTATCAGTAGAAATGGAATGTATTATTCATAATACTATTTTCATTAGTGTGCCTGTACATTACCTGTCACGACAAATCAGAGTGTTTTTGTAAGCTTAGGATGAGCTCTTCTTATCAACATACTTCATGTTGCACCACTACAATAGTCCAGAATGGTGAGCGCATGTCACGTTTCAAAAAAGAGGCAGCCAACACCAGAAGGAAGACAAAGAACGTAGGAGCCAATTTAAGAGACTGATGATGTTCAGTATAGGTTTGCTTTCTTTTACTTTGCTTTCTTTTACTTCAGTACTTTGTAGTCACTGGCTATTTAATTGATTGTCGTCTGCGGCCTCACCACTAGATGCCACTAAATCCTCCATAGTACACCTTTAATTTTACAAAAAAAAA
Organism: Chrysichthys cranchii; assembly: GCA_030068335.1. Classification (NCBI taxonomy): domain Eukaryota; kingdom Metazoa; phylum Chordata; class Actinopteri; order Siluriformes; family Claroteidae; genus Chrysichthys; species Chrysichthys cranchii. The sequence continues at coordinate 13,945,272 of JAQMCW010000008.1, read as the reverse complement.
TGATGATGATGATGTTGTAAATGTAAATGTATTATAACGAGTGATGAGTTTTTATAATTAGATATGTTATAATACAATCAATGCATTTGTGTGTGTTCCTTTAATGGTTTTCCACTCTGTCATATTGGAGATTTTGCCTCTTCAAATGGCCTCTCCAGTGACAGCTATGAGCTAGGTAAGGGATTATTTGGAACAGCAGGTGAAGCATCAAAATAAGCTCTCAGAAACGCCAGGTGACTTGCACAGGTCAGTGGAAGAATGGACAAAAATGTGCACGTATTATTAACTAACTGGATTGGCGATGTTATCAAGGCAAGTACGGCAAAAGACAAGTATTAAAGAAAAGAAATAACACATGTGCCGATGTTGTGATGTTCCAAATTACCCCCAAAAATATTCTGATGGGTCTGATGAATTTGCAGACAAATTAGAGTGTTGCAGTGTGTTCCATCATGCTCACTAAACATGTCACACACACACACACACACACACACACACACACACACACACACACACACAGAGAGAGAGAGAGAGAGAGAGAGAGAGAGAGAGAGAGATAGAGATAGATTTGGTACTATACACCCTGCAGGTTTCATCCTGAACAGCAGAGAGTCTATGTTGTGTCCTGCTTGGACTTGAAGCAAAAAGGCAACACTCTGACAGACAGTCTAAGTCTGACAGACCAGTTTTATGTATGCTCCCAGTGCTGGGCCTTGAGCAAGGCCCTTGAATGACTCCTGTCTATCATGTCTCGTTTGTAAGCTGCTTCGGATAAAATTGCCTAAGTGAAATGTAATTTCACTAAACCGTAAATGTAATATAGTGTATTCCGTATCTAAGTATGAAGAAAGATTATGAAATTGAAATAGTGAATAGTGAGTAAAAAAATAAATAGATTTAAAAATATAACTGCCATTATTTCCTAACATCTCAACCTTATGCTATGTGATTCTCCTTTTAGCAGTTACGGTCCTTTTTCCTTTTTCAGTTTCGCTCTTTTTGTACTTTTGTCAGTGTTAGTAAATGTTTAGTCATTTAAGTATTTTCTATATACTCATGCAGTTCCTACTCTCAGTCTGTCACTCTCATGTGATAATGAAATGGACATCTCAAATCCAAATCCAGGTCTCAGGTCTAATCGTTACTTCAGACTAGAGCAATCAAAGAGTAAGAAATAAATCTTGACATCATAATGCATTCAGTAATATTATATGATCTGGCAAAACAAACAAACAAACAAACAAACAAACAAACAAACAAGAGTGATAGTTCCCTATACTGTTACTAACTATGACACTGTCAGTTAATTTGGAGGTAAGCAGGAAAAGAGCAAACATGGAAAAGAGGCAGCAGACTGCAAACAGCAGACTGACATCACAGCTGTCTTCTTTTAATGTAAATATAAGTAAATATGCATTTGTATCGTGGGCCCATATGGTGTGAGATGCACTCAATACCAAATTTGCTAAGTGATGTAAAATATCTGTACGGATGTATTTATGTTATATATGCTTTGCAATGTGTGCATTAGCTGGGCTAATAGAAATGATATTCAGTAAACAAGAAAATGTAATTAGTGTCAGATTTCAATTCACTAAAACACCCACCCATGTTAGGATTCCTGTACAATCACTATGGAGAAAAAAAAAGCCAACTCTTGAATACCATTGTATTCCCGCTGCCTATAGCCACTTCATTATGGTCACTGTGATAGTTGGGCTTAAATATAAGGACAGTAAAACTTGTTTTAAACTCGAGCTCTAACCATACAGCTTGTAGTACAGTCCTTTGCTGAACAGTGTAGCTTTTTAAATTAGCTGGATGTGCATATAGAAGCTTATGTAGCATTTAATAATTCATCATTTAATTTACATTTAGGAATTAATCTGGAGATTTATATATTTTTTAATCTACCATTGTTTTTTAAGTGACGGACATGTAGTTTCACAACTTTAATATATATATATATTTGAAGCTATGTTGACAGGTTTTGAATAAAATATTCTGTCAGACCTCAATGAGCATGTTCCTCTTCCTCTGTAATTAAACGCTGTGACTGATCCATTCTTCAAAAACGAAAGGAGAACTGGATGATGGACGAGTGTTTGTTCTTCCCCTGAGCGTTAATAGATGAATGAGTTCTGTCACTGCAGTTTGCCGACTCCTTTGAAGATGCTGATGGATAGATAGCTCTTTATGTCTTTAGTGTGTGTATAGAAGTGTCAGTATCAGGTGTTAGTGGCTAATATGTTAGCAATGTGCACGACCATTTGAACATTTTGAACTTCTATAATATAAACTGTTATTTATGCTATTTCACACCTGCTAAACTACCAAGGGGTGGCATATAACAGTTGCATCTGTACAAGCATGCCATGATATTCCAACAAGGTTACATATGATGCCATATTCACAACAAATACCATTGGCATAAAGCAATCATTTCATAATGTGTTTATGTCTGCACACATGTCAGATTATGTAAAGACAATATAGGCCTATTTAATAGTTTAGACTATTGTTGGAGCTACAGGTGTTCTGTCCTCCAAAGTCATTTTTCTTTTCTGATATTATAAGCATTATATTAAAATGCTACTGAGCTCAGTTCCATTTGCTAGCCTTGAGTCAGTTTTTATTCTTTGCATGCTCTGCTGCTCTGCACTGATTTTTTTTCTTGTATTCTGTTCATTCACTTCTACAGGCTCAAGGGAGTTGAACACCTTTCTCCACAGTATTAGTGACCACACTACTCAAATATTATTCACAGTATACTGCCACTAACTTGGTTTCCCTTCCATTTTGTTATACTTCATTCACCGTGGATGATCTCCAGGGAGCTGAGCGATTCCTTGTCGTGTGAATGGGGCACTGCAGCTCATGATCCAATAATTTTATCATCTTTCCTGTTGTTTTTCTCCATTTAAGTGTTTCACATTCTGATGGGTTCTGCTAATTAACTGGCTAACAGAGCTTGTGGCTTAGATGTTCTGCTAAGCATTGTCAAGTTGATAATCTACATACACACGCACTGTTAACTGCTGACACTGCTATTCTTAGCTGGGATTCCCATTCCATTCATTCACAGCTCTTCCTTTTCCTTTGAGAGGGTTTTCTGACCACAATAATGTCTCCTTTTCTTGTCAAAAAGAATTTATTGTCATTTTCATAGGGGATACGGGCAAGCCCCAGCTCACCCTTAGTAGTCCCGACAAGGATATATGGCTTTTGTTAGCATTGTGTCACTGGATGTTTCCTTAGAAGAAGCCCTATACCCGAATGTACACTGTCCAAGTGCTGCACTGATGATTCCCTGGTGGAATATAGCATTGTGTGTAGCATGCACTCTCCATACCTTGGATTTTCTCTTCCTAGGACTAGAGCAGTTGCTCTGATATGCAGGGGGTGGTACATTCATAGTCTTCTGGTAAGCACTGAGTATTCTACATGTTCCTTGCAAATTGAACCTTAAAAAAACTTTTCTTGAGTAGTTATCTGAAGGGTGTAGGCTAGTAATCAAGATCACTGAATCTGAAATGGTCAGCGTTGACAGAGAGGTGCTGATTTTTTTTCTCCTAAGAACAGCACACAGTGAGCACTGACCGCATCAGATTTATTAGTTATGATAATGATATATTGGTGGTAAATTGTTCAACAATGTATCAACAAAGTCTCTGCTGTGTCTCAAAGGTTTTGGCCCTCTTGGTCAGAACAGTAGAGGAAAAGTAGACAACATAGCTCCAAACAAGGCATTCTACTGGCAGTTCCCCTCCTAATTTTAGATTTAAGAGGATATAACTGGTTTCTTTTGACCTTCCCATTTCATATGGTAAAAGGGTCAGATGTTCAACTGCTCTTTCACTAACAGTCAAGATACTCTGGACAGATCTTTTCTAAGAAAGATTTGCAATCCCTAACCAGGTTGCCTGAGTCTGCAGGTCTGGCCCCACTGACTGCAAATGGTGTTCACCTTCATGCATTGCTCAGTCCCTGGGATGTTTTGCATTTTTCAAGATTCTGTCTAGCCTACCTGTGTAGGACCTGCATGTTGTTCCATAGTCTTTAAGATTCTTCTCCCTAACCTTTTGTGTGAAGTCGGTTTGATGTGGCTCTTCATGAAATCTGCCTTGAGCTTCAGCTATCATAAATCATAAATCACTTCAGCTAAGAGTGCTGGGGCATTTCAATTTCTGCAGCAGCAGCAGTTGATGTTAAGTAGCTAGCCAAATTTGCTGGCAATGTAGCTGTTTTAAGATAAACCCTTTTGGTGGTGTGATTTGATCAACTTTGTGATTGGATGTTAAAATTAAACTTAATTCTTGGCCTTGTTAATCCAGGGTCATCCATTAATCAGCAAGCTCTGGATGTACAGGCCACTTTAATTAAGAGGACAAAACTAAATGGAATAAGTGACAGAAGTCATGATATGCACCATTTAAACAGGTGCACTAATGCAGAATATAGGCAAAAAAAACCCAGCTAAACATAACTGTAAACTACAGGTTGCAGGGACATAAAACAGCAAGCTTCCTAAACCCCCCACACTCCACAGAGTCCATTTGAAGATGGCAACCACATACATCAAGATGTATTAGGGTGCACTTCAGCACCATGACAGGAATTTTTAAAAATGAACTAAAAAAATGTCATGGTGCTTTTCGCTGGCTAATTATATATGTTTTGCTAACATGCTTTTAATGGCAATCCATTGCTGTAATGCTAAACTTATTTCGCGAGCCCAAGCTATCTAGCTTTACAAAGCAGTTACTCTTATTGTTATTATTATTATTATTATTATTAGTAGTAGTAGTAGTAGTAGTAGTAGTAGTAGTAGTAGTATTTATTTTATTTTTTGTATTGTTGTTGTTGTTGTTGTTGATTCCAGTGTGTTAAGATGAGAGTATAACACCACAGCTTCTGTAACCATGGGGACCAATCAGAATCAGGCATTACACATTTTAATAACATGTTCTATTATGCTGTTTAATACAGATTTAGATGGGTGGACTCGCAGTCTCCTCACATGTGTGTGTGTGTGTGTGTGTGTGTGTGTGTGTGTGTGTGTGTGTGTGTGTGTGTGTGTGTGTGTGTTCTCAGGTGCACTCCGAGCCTCCAGTGTGTTTCCAATCATGAGTGTGGGTTTGTTGTTTATGGGTGGGTTGTGTGTAGCAGCCAGCGAGTTTTACAGAAGCAAACACAATGTCATCCTCAGTGCCGGAATCTTCTTCGTCTCTGCTGGTAACACACACACACACACACACACACACACACACACACACACACACACACACACACACACACACCCAGATGAACTGATTCTGCTTTTGCATATTGTAAATCCTTCTTCCTTTGTTAGAAGCCTTAGATACTGATCGATTTGAACACATTTGACACCAACCATTTTCTGTTCAATGTTAGCACAGCACAACACTAATTAATGATATAAAAGTGTTCATTGGGACACAGGACAAAGTTGTATAGCTTATCGCTTTCTTTCATCTTTTTTTCCCTTCAGATTCCTTCAGGTTTTTTTTTATTCCTTCTTGTTTTCCCCTTTCTAACCCCTGTCTCACGTCCTCTCTCTGTTTTTACTCTCCTCCTCACTTTTTAAGTCTTTAATCTCTTTGCTTCTTTTATTCTTTTCCCATCTTTCTTTTTCATTTTTCTCATTCACATTCTATATTCTCCCTCTTCTCTCTCTCTCTCTTCCTCTCTGTCAATCTCTGTTGCTCTCTCAGCAACCTTCTACTTCTCAATTGTGCACTCTGATACCCCACCCTGTGATTCCCCCTTTTCTCATTTTGTCTCCGTCATTTTGTAACTCTCAATTACCTGTTCTTCAATTCTCATCTTCATCTCTTTTCCTTAGGTCATGTCTACATCAGCCGTTCACACCCAGTATTTTCATGTGTTTAGTTTTGAGCCTCCACTGACCACTTGTGACCAGATTTTGTAACTACCTGAGCTGGCCAGTTTGCTTAAAAAAGCAGTTTAAAACCAGCCATATACCAAAGATCAAACTAAACGTATATTTCTGGCTGTTGGTGAATTTACAATGGGTTTACAATGGGTTTAAAGTCTGGACCACTGCCTTTAAACATAAGCACTTGTGTTTAAGTCAGGAAGAATGATCATGTTTCTTTGCTGTCAACTATGATACCGCATAATATAAAAGCAGGAGACAACTGAGCAAATGGCAAAATAATTCAAATAAACATTGAATACAAGTCTAGTGTATCGCCTGTATATTGTAATGATCATGTTATTTATAGCTTATAAACATATAAAATAGCTTATAAAATAGCCCTTGATCCTACACAGTAACTGCACTTTTTGCTTAGCTGTCTTGCTCAAATAATAGCTCAAATAAACAGCATCTAGGAGTAGCAATATTTGTAGCAATATTTGGAGAAGTAATTAGCAATTTGCACATATATCAATACAATTTGTAATGTAATAAAGCACTATATGGCCAAAGGTTTGTGGGCACCTGACTATCACACTCATATATGGGCCTTCCCCTAAACTTGTGCCACATAGTTGTATAGAATGACTTTGAATGCTGTAGAATTTACCTTCTCAGCTGAAATCAGTGCCTAACCTCACTAATGTTCTTGTGGCTGAATGTGCACAAATCCCCATATGCACTATACGAAATCTAGTGACCTCTCCGAAGAGTAATGAAGGCTGTTATAGCAGCAAATAACTTTTAATGCACCTGGTTTTGGAATTGGATGTTCAACAAGCACATACGGATGTGATGGTCAGGAGTCCACAAACTTTTGCCCATATAGTGTATACGGTATATTAATTCTTTATCATACTATACAGTATATCCAATTTCTCTTTCTCGCTCTCTCTTGCTCTCTCTGCAGGTCTTAGTAACATTATTGGAATAATTGTCTACATCTCGGCTAACTCAGGTGACCCGGGTCAGAGTGACTCAAAGAAGAGTTACTCTTATGGTTGGTCCTTTTATTTTGGTGCTCTTTCCTTCATCATGGCCGAGACAGTGGGGGTGCTCGCTGTGCACATGTTTATTGAAAAACATCGCAAGCAGCAGCGTGCCAAGACACTTGTCAAAAAGTCCAGTCTTGGCTTTGGCCGCATCCCCACATACCGTTACCGTTTTGGGCGCCGCTCCAGTGAAACACCGTCACGCGATGTCCCTATGTTCACGCTTTCACGTGACTCTGACAAAACTGCTGCCGGGAAGCTGCTTGACTCTGACAGAGACTTCCTGCACAACTCTAATGCTAAGGATGCAGCCAATCGGAGAACAACACCAGTGTGATATGGAGGATGGAGAAAGGGACCTCGGACGTGGTGTCAAGACACACAGAACAGTCTGCAGGAAAAAGCACACAGGAAGTGACATCAAAATAACTTTACAAGCCTTCTCTCCTAATATAAACCTTCTTCCTATAGTAATATAAAAAGCCTAGCTAGTGATTGTTAGATCTTTTAATTTTGTTGACTCATTTAGGGGGGAACACAAGCACACAGGAAGTGGCAAATTATGCCACAGTAAGACTTTTGTTCACAGAGGCCTAACAGGTAGTCCTTTGAACAGAACACAATGGATAATAATTGTATATCAATTTATGTCACAATCAAAGCTAGATAGTGATTTTTTTTTTGTGCTTCCTTGTTTATTTTCACTCAAACTCATCAATTCATCCTTGGAACAAGTACACACTCTTCTCTAGGGTTTTAAGGGGAAATCCCAGCATCCAAACAAAATTCTTTTTTTTATTTTTTTTTATTTTATTGCATAGCGCTTTTAACAATGGACAGTGTCACAAAGCCGCTTCAAAGAAGTATATAAATTATGGTTATCAACTTATGAATCTACAAATGTATTCATTTATATATATATATATATATACATACACACACACACACACACACACACACACATATGGCAAAATCACATAAATAATGACCAAAAAAAAACATAAAAAGGGAAAAAACAAGCTGGGTGCCCACAGCGACCTCACATAAATCTGTTTCTCTCTCCCTCTCTCTCCATATACATATATATATATATATATATATACAGTACAGGCCAGAAGTTTGGACAAACTTTCTCATTCAATGTGTTTTCTTTATTTTCATGACCATTCATTTCCTAAAGTACTGATGGCCACTCTTTTTTCTT
>JAQMCW010000008.1:13914694-13926237 GCA_030068335.1 Chrysichthys cranchii | reverse complement strand
GCTGTAGGTCCGGGTCCGTATGGGGCGGCTTCGCGGTCCGCATCCGGACCGCGGGCCGCCTGTTAGTGACCTCTGCTTTAGATGCATCATTCTCCAGAAATGCCCCATCTGTCTCTTACAGAACATGGAAGTTTGGAAAATGTTAGGGGAACTCAAGTTCTAATTCTGGCAGTACAATATCTATCCATGCCCATGAATTTAAGAGAATTTGACTGGCTCTGCTTTCTGTGGGGAAGAATAGCATTTCTCTCTTCAATCAGTGACACTAGCTTCTCACTGAGGTCATGGAATAGGGCAATCAGCGCTGATTTCCAAATGCATTCTGTTGTCCTATGACATTGCACTAAAAATAGCATGTTGACCCATGGTCTCTAAATAGAAAGAACTAGCTAGTGTGTGAAAATTGTGAATGACTACAAGAAAAACAAATACTGTGTAAAGAAAAATACTGTGTACCATAGATTATGGCCAAACTGGCCACTCAAAAGAGAGCTGTGGAATCTAGAAGTCCAGCTACTACCCATCATCATATGATTTCCACTACAGACGCAAGAAATTCATAACAGTTAGGACTGTATTTTGTATTTGTTTGGCTTGTAGGTTTTAAAACTAATGGGGCCAAAAACAGTGTAGACCATCCAAGTACAGACCATAGCTCCAGTTATCAAGCAACCGCCTCATGCTCAAAAAATATGACAACTCCTAAAGTCTTCATGCAGTGTCATCTGGCCTAACTTTTAGAAAAGGAGAAAATCTCACTCTCACGAAAGGATGACAGAAAACGGCTTATTACTCACCATCTCAACATGTCCTTTTGCAGAGTAATTATTATTTTGTAAGTGACCACAGTTGTAAGTGTAAGCATTGCGCAAGGAAGGAGAGTCATATTGGTATAGGCCACTTTGTGAAACTGTGCATGTGATTATTTCCTGCACCTAATACACCAGTACATTGGGACAAGACTAAACAAATATGGAAATATAGTTGAGACATAAGACTAATGTACACTAATGTACACTGTACAGTAGGTGCTTTCAGCAGAGGACATGGGTCAGCATGGTCACTCTGACTGGTGTGCTGCAAAGCAGCCCCATACACAGAAAACTGCAAGGCACTGTGTTCTGACACCGTTCTATCATAGCCTGCATTAAATTCTTCAGCAATATGTCTTACAGTAACTTCTGTGGGACCAGACTTGGGTGACCATGGCCCTGTCACCGATTCACCAGTTATCATTCCGTGATCCACTTATAAATCTGTGTTCAACACTATTCCATGTGTATACATGTCTTCCACTTGTTCCACAAATGGTTCATGGAACAATAACTGGTGACCAGGGCCATGCTCACCCAAGGCTCACTGATGCATGTGAGGAGCAAATCCTAGCCTGTTTTTCCGATCCCACAGAAGAGCTACTGCAACAGTAGGTACTAACCACTGCATACTGGGAGCACCCCACAAGACCTGACATTTTGGAGATATCCTGACCCAGTCATCTAGCCATCATAATTTGTCCATAGTCAGAGTCACACAGATTCTTAAGCTTGCCCATTTTTTCTGCTTCCAACACATCAACTTTGAGAATTGACTGTTCTCTTCCTGCCTAATCTATCCCACCCCTTGATAGGTGCCACTGTAACAATATTAATCAATGTTATTCACATTGCCTGTCAGTGGTTTTAATGGTACAGCTGATGAGAGTATTGGAAAATATCATATTTTGAAGAGAAGAAGACTATTTTGATAAATTTACAAACATTTTAACACTTTGCTGTTGTTTATTTTATCCCAGTTCCCAGTTTATGCCAATTTAATTCTTGTTCTAAGTGTTAGAAATACAACTCAGATGCAGTGTTAAATAACTGAATAAATAAATTATGCCCCAAGTGCCTGGTGTGGATCTTCTATGTGCTGGAGATCCTTAACACCCCTCCTCGTGAGCTTATACTGTATAAGATGTCAAATGTGAAATGGTGCCTCAAAAACGTGCCATTTGTCTAGTGATCACTTCAACAAACAAGATTGTGAGAACTGCACACACACACAAAAAACTCATAAAAAATGCAGATGGCTATGGGGTGACCTTGTGGTTAAACCTGGTTTTATGCCCAAGTTCATATCACTCATTTTTTCATACCATCAACCTGCAGCATTCCATTCTGTTGTGCTCAGTTCATTCCCTACAGTACTACTTTGACTAAACATTGTTTTTTCAATAATTACACTAACTGTTCACAGAGAAAATGATTAAATGTTAGACCAAGATGGTGATACATGAATAACAGGAAAATTAGCATCTCAGCAAGTTGCACAAATGTGTTATTTTCTACCAAGGAACTTTCTGTCTAGTTGTTCATTACAACCTTGTGAAGTCATTCAGTCACTAAGCACTCCTGGACATAAAATCCACTGAGCACTCTGGACATCATATTCAACTTTTCTTAGCTACCAATGGAGCTGAGAGCTGAGACACCATACTTAAATAAACCAGATCATCTGACAGTGGCCTCATCGACAACATAAACAAAGATGGGCTAAGTGAGGTGAGCTGTGGGTTAAACTATGACTAGACCCCCACTGACCAGTGCTAACCCAGCTTCTTCCCATAAACCTATGGCCCAGGGTAAATAAAATTGGCAAACTACCACTTTGGTTTACATGGAAAATGCTTACGGTTTTGTTTTGTTGTTTTACAGGAAATTGTCACAAATATAAAATGCCAATCAGTGCATTCAGCTAGAAGGATGTTAAAGCTTCAGGGCCATCAGAACAGTTACAGTTCATTTTTGTTAACAAGGTCTGGTATATGGACACTGTTGTTACTGAGACTCACTGACCAGCTTATATTGAGTCTTGATTATATTAAGTGTAGATCCCTCTACCAGACCTGTGAATTGACATGTACCATAATTACTGCACTCCATGTCCCTCTGGATGGTAATGCTTAGTTAGCCATGAAAGAACTCAGTGCTGCTATTAACTAGTTACAAACAGCACATCTGGATGAAGCTTTTATTGTTGCCAAAAAAACTGTACTTTCCAAAATCCACTAGAATTGCTCCTGTCCCATGAGAGGAGACAAACAGATCATGCATGAACAAAGTTACTAAAGCATACAGAGCCATTCACCTCCACAGATTGGGCAAACTGATCACTATCACTGCTTCTACTCCCCAAATACACCTCCATCCTCAAACATGTGAAGCCCTCAGTGAAGACTGTAAAAGTAGAGGGAATTGACTCTTCATTACAGCACCAGTTCCAGCACAGAGAGGAATATATTCGATTCTTGGGCCACCACAGGCTCCCACTCTAACATTTTTATCTACATCAACTTTCTTCTGGACCACATCAGCAGGTGTATTGACAGCATCAGCACCCATAAGGGAATTAAAACATTTCCCAATAGGCCATGGTCAAATAAGGATGAATAATCTGAGGGCATGAGACGCTGCTTTCTGGAGACTGTGAAGCCTGCTGGTTATCCAGCTCATCCAAGGTCCTTGGCACAGCACCCTCTATAATTGGACTTTGAGTTTCCTTATACAGATTGCAGTCTGTTGACAACCACACCCCCTCCACCCTCATATTGAACAGTGGCATTTCACAGGGCTGCATCCTGCCTAAAATTAATCCTTTCATCACTTCTTTTCTCTTAATTTTTTTATTTATCAGGACAAAATTCAAATACAGTTTTCAGAAATGAAATCAGTAATTGAATGGCTATGAAATAATAACAATCAATGGAAAGCAAATGACTGCATCTATTAAGGCCTGGAATGGCACACAGGTCTGCAGCAGAGGTCTAACATTGATCACATTCGTGTCACGTAGAGAAAGATGAGCGAAAGGCAATTTATCAAGCCCCTCTAGAAAGGGCAAGAATTTAGTATGCTAGAGAGGGTACAGCTTAGCACCAAACTGAGTTGTTAAATCAATAAGGGCCCTATTTACACTGCATGAACTGTGAAGTCCACATCTTCATCATCAATAGTGCATTAGTGTTTAAATCAGGACTGGACAGAGGATTAAAAAACTGGGAAGTTACAGCTCTTCTGTTTTGTGTGCATTATTCTGACCTAGGAGAAACTTTAAAAACTTTTATAAACTAGCTTTCTAGAAATCTGATTTTGGGGCAGTGAACATGAGAAAAATGTATCTGAATTTGATGAAAATGAAAAGATCCAGATTCTGAGCAATTCTCCTCTAATGAGAGTGACTTTACTGAAAGATCTTGAACCCATCAACTGTTGAGTTATATGAATTACCTTTATATCTTAAAATGGATAATATTCACAATCTCTCACCCCACCTGAAAGATGGACAGACCTAGTGTGGGAAGGCCTTCCTCTCTCAGCGGTGGTTTCGTCCTTCGCAGCTTCGCACCTCACTCGCTAGCTCAGACATGAATCAGCCAACATGAATCAGCCAGTAGAAGCCGCGACGGCCATCGCCGAGATGCAGAAGGCTATGACGCAGCTAATAACCACCATGCAACAACAGCATAGCATGCTCAAGGACCTCCAGGCGCAACACGTTTTGCTTGTTAAGGAAATTCAGCAACTCAAAGATCCAGGTAGCCGTACCACTTCTCAAAGCTCCCCGAGTCCCCGCGCCACCTCTACCGGCAGTGCTCCCCAGACATGCGTCACCGCCCTCGCCCCTCCACCAGTATTTTCTTGAGAGACAGATAAGACGCAGGGATTCGTGACCCAATGCACTTTAGTCCTACGCCTGCAGGCAACACAATTTCCTGATGAGGAAGCGAGGGTGGCTTACATCATCACCTGTCTAGGCGGACGAGCGCTAGACTGGGCTACCGCACTCTTAGAACAGAACAACCCAGACCTCGACACCGCAGAGGAGTTCCTAGACACCATCAAATGCGTGTTTGGAGGAGGAACCTCACCTAACAGGGCCGGGCAGCGCCTACTGACAATGAAGCAGGGGAACCGCACGGATCTGGAGTACTTCATCGAGTTCCGCACCGTGGCTACGCAGAGCCGGTGGACAGACCTCTCTCTTGTTCCCACCTTTTACCACGGTCTCAGGGAGACCGTTAAGGACGAGCTGATCCGACACTCCTGGGATTCGAACCTGGACAAGCTGATCTCCCTCGCCTGCGACATCGAGGACCGACAAAGGGAACGCAAGAGGGAACGTGGGACTCATCGGGAGAACCCCTCGAGTGCCCGTCGGCATCCCTCACCCATCTGCGACATCCCCCCACAGGCGGAGGAGGACCCGGAACCCAGGCAGGTCGGTCACTCTCGCCTCACCCCGGAGGAATGTGCCTGTAGATTTCGCGAGGGCCAGTGTCTCTATTGCAGCCAGCCCGGACACCTAATTCGGAACTGCCCCGTACGACCGCTACGCACAGACCCCGTTGGACCCCACCGAGCCTCAAATTCAGCGAGCACCTGACTAGGACGGGCACGAGTGGAGAGCCCCCTTGACTGATGTGAAGTGCCGGTTACTCTGTGGCTGCCGGAACCCCAGAAGGTAACCGCCCGAATAGATTCAGGGACCTCATAGATCGTGTTCTAGCTCAAACACTTCGAATTAACCACCGCTCCTGTGTCGCCCCCCCCATACAGTCACAGCTCTAGATGGCAGACCCCTGGGCCGCGGCATCTTGGATCGAGTCACGGAACCCCTGCAGTTCTTAGTTCAGGACACCCATAGAGAGACCAACTCCTTCTTCCTGATTGACACCCCCGCCGAGCCGGTGGTCCTGGGTTACCCTTGGCTAGTCGCACACCAACCCCATATCGACTGGACTCGAGGAGTCATCACCGGGTGGGGCCAACAATGCCAAGAACACCTGCAAGATATGGAGGGAGACCCACTAATTGCTGTGTGCTCTGTTAAATGCCATGCCGACGATGCCGCGCCCGATCTGTCCGCCGTACCCCGAGAATATCACCACCTGGCGGAGGTATTCAGCAAGTCACGCGCCACCTCCCTACCACCTCATCGCCTGTACGACCTCCCCATAAACTTACTTCCGGGCACCACCCCACCACAGGGCAGACTCTACCCGCTGTCCACGCCGGAAAAGCGAGCCATGGAAAAATACATCTCCGAATGCCTAGAGCAAGGACTAATCCAACCCTCCTCGTCCCCTGCAGCGGCCCCATTCTTCTTTGTTACCAAGAAAGACGGCTCGCTTCGTCCTTGCATAGACTACCGCAAGTTGAACCAGATAACCATTCAAGGATCGCTACCCTCTCCCGCTCATGGGTACGGCTTTTGAACTGTTAACGGGGGCCAAGGTCTTCACCAGGCTCGATCTCCATAATGCTTACCATCTCGTCCGCATCCGAGAGGGCGATGAGTGGAAAACAGGATTCATCACGCCTAGCGGACACTATGAGTACTGGGTCATGCCGTTTGGGCTCTGTAATAGTCCTGCTGCGTTCCAGGCGCTAGTAAATGACGTCTTGTGTGAATTCCTCGGCAGATGTGTCTTCGTGTATTTGGACGACATATTGATTTTTTCCCCTGATCTGGCGACCCACCACGAACAGGTCGCTCAGGTACTCCATCGCCTGCTCGAGAACCACCTCTATGTCAAGCTAGAGAAGAGCCAGTTCCATGTAGACCAGACCACTTTCCTCAGTTTTGTCATCTCCTCCCAAGGTGTCTCCATGGACCCTTCTAGGACCGAGATGATCACGCGTTGGGAGACCCCGAAGACTATCAAACAGCTTCAACGTTTCCTGGGATTTGCTAATTTCTTCCGGCGATTTATCAGAGGCTATAGCTCCCTAGCCAACCCCTTAACTTCTCTCCTATGAGGAAAACCCACATCTCTTCACTGGAACGCGGCCGCACAAGACGCCTTTGAAACCCTCAAGAAGTGATTTACTACGACTCCTGTTCTCAGACACCCGGACCCCGACCTCCCATTTATTGTGGAAGTTGATGCCTCCAACTTCGGGGCTGGGGCCATCCTCTCCCAATGATCCAAGCCCGAGAACCACCTACACCCATGTGCTTTCTTCTCCCGTAAATTCTCCCCAGCCGAACAACGCTACGTTGTTGGGGACCGCGAGCTGCTTGCGATCAAGCTGGCCCTCAAGGAGTGGCGCCACTGGTTGGAGGGGACCGAACACCCCTTCATAATCTGGACCGACCACAAAAACCTCGAGTACCTCAGAGAAGCCCGGCGTCTTAACCCACAACAGGCTCGGTGGGCACTGTTCTTTACGAAGTTCAATTATACACTCTCTTACCGCCCGGGAACCAAGAACCTCAAACCCGACGCCCTCTCTCGTCTCCACATTCCGGTAGACACTCCGGTTAAACCTGCCACCGTCCTACAGCCCCACCGTATTGTGGGACAGGTTCGATGGACTCTCATGTCCGAGATCCAGCAGGGTCTCACGACCGAACCAGCCCCGGCCGACACTCCCCCCAACGTCACTTATGTCCCCAGAGCTCTTCGCCCTCAAGTATTGAGCTGGGGACACGATCAGTGATTGGCGGGGCATTCCAGTCAGCGGCGCACACTAGAACTAATCCAGAGACAATTCTGGTGGCCACAGATCCAGGAGGATGTAACCACCTATGTTCGTGCCTGCCCTGTTGGCGCCATCCAGAAAGTGAAGAACCAACGTCCCCAGGGACTCCTGCAACCCCTTCCTATCCTTGAACATCCTTGGTCTCACGTTTCTCTGGATTTCATCTCGGGCCTCCCGAAGTCTGATGGTAAGACCATTGTGATGGTCATAGTCGACCGCTTCTCCAAGACTGCACGCTTCATTGGACTGGCCGCTTACCCCACGACCCCTCAGACTGCTGACCTCATCATTCGTGAAGTTGCGAGGTATCACGGACCACCGACTGACCTACTCTCCGTCCGAGGCCCCCAGTTTGTCACACATTTCTGGAGGGAGTTTTGGAAACAACTGGGGGTTAGCATAAGCCTCACCTCGGGTTACCACCCGCAGACCAATGGACAGACCGAACGAGTTAACCAAGAACTCCTGAAATACCTAAGATGTTTCTGTTCCCGTCGCCCTACAACGTGGGCCAACCACCTGTTCCTTGCTGAGCTATCCTACAACCAGCTCCAAAGCTCCGCCACGGGAATGTCCCTGTTCGAAATTACCACCGGCCGGGCCCCTTCCTGGTTCCCTGACGACTCACCCCCAGGCCCGATACTCACCGCCAACGCCGCCGTCCGCCGCGTACGACAGGTTTGGGCCCAGGCTCACTTGACCCTCCTCCGGTCCAGCGAGGCGACCAAATGACGGGCAGATCGCCATCGCCGCCGGCCCATCATCTTTCACCCCAGAGACCTAGTCTACGTGTCTACAAGAGGACTCCCAGGCACCTCAGAACACCTCAAGTTGGGGGAGAGGTTTGTAGGTCCATTCAAGGTGGTCCGCCAAGTCAACCCCGCCGCCTATCAAATCTCCATCCCTCGTTCCCTCCGCTGCAGCCCCATTTTCCACATTTCCACCCTGCGAAAAGCCTATTCCTCCCCGCTCCATCGCCACACGCCCGGCATAGACGGGGCTCCCGCCTACACAGTTAACAAACTGCTGGACGTCAGGAAACGAGGCCATGGCCTGGAATTCCTCATAGATTGGGCAGGCTACGGCCTGGAGGAACGCTCATGGGTGCCGCGTCGTGACATACTGGACATGTCCCTCATTCAGGACTTCTACGACTCCCATCCGGACATGGCTGGGCCGTCGGGAGCTGGCCCTTCGAGGGGGGATTCTGTCATGGCTAGGGGCGCTGTCGCACCACCCCAAGTCACCGGAAGCTCAACCCAAGCCCAAAGACAACCTCCGGGTCACCGGATATAAGACTAGCGCAAACAAACCCCCGGCGCTGATTCATGACTTCGCCACCCGTGTTTTCGTGCTATCGGCTCCCGTTCTCGCATATTACAACAGTCTTAGCTTATTGCCATTTTCCCCCGTTTCTTTTCCCCCTCGTTTCGCTCTCTCGCTCTTTCGCTCTCTGGTGCAGGAGGAGAGTAATCCAACAGGGAATTCCGGGAGGAAACGGGAACGGCGCGAAACTACAGAAAGAAAGTCGAGGGGGGATTCTGTCACGGCTAGGGGCGCTGTCGCACCACCCCGAGTCACCAGAAGCTCACCCCAAGCCCAAAGACAACCTCCGGGTCACCGGATATAAGACTAACTTAACGCACCTCGTTTCTCCGCCCCAGGTACGCTCTGCCTTCCTCTCTCAGCGGTGGTTTCGCCCTTCGCGGCTTCGTGCCTCACTCGCTGGCTCAGACGTTACAGTATTATATTCATAAGACATTTCAGAAATGTATTTAAGACACAAACCATTGAGTGACTTAATAATTCAGTATGCAATTGGAAGCCAATGTAAGGTGCCAAAGAATCTTTGGGGAATCAATACAAATTCACAGGAGGAAATTAGGAAGGAAATTTCAAATCCAACAATATTAGATTAAAGGAAAACAAAAAGGGTCTTTCTTAACTAAGAAGCTAAGGACTCAGTCCACTCAATGAAGGTGCAAATAACTCGGATGGTTCTCACCAGTGCAGTCGGTTAAGTTAGGGGAGGTGACGAAGCAGTCAAGCGGGGCTGAGGAATGAAGGTGGAGCTGTGGAGCCACTGTTCCTACACAAATCAGAACTATTTCCATCTTGACTTTATTTAACTAAAATAAATTATGTTGCATCCAGCCACTGAATCATTTGGTAAAAGATGTGAGTGTCATCTGAACCATTACGATAAGCTAACTTGAACTCTTGGATCATATACATGTTGAACAAATGGGGCACAAGAATTGATCCTTGTGGGACTCTGTATGGCATGAAGGTTGTCTCTGATTCATAAGAGACAAAATGACCCCTGCCTTTCTTATTATGTCCACAACTATCTGAGAACCATTCCTGAGAGCCTGAACCAATTTTCTAATTTCTCTATTTTATCTATTTTAGGATTAACAATTACTTACCTTAAGACTGTATACATACAAATGTCATTTAATATCTTTATAAGAGTACTTTGATATTGTTCGAAGCCTGATTGAAAGTCATTAAAGTAGCCACTGAATCATTGAAACAGTGAATCATTGATTACTGATTTGATTAAAAAGAACTTGAATATTGATGAATGAGAGATATGAAATAGGCCTATAATTATTAACTATGGAGGCATCCAGGTTTCTCTTTTTCAGGAAGCACACTTTTGTGTTGCTGTGAAAATGCCTGAGAGAAGAGAGCAGAAACTCAATTGCAAAACAACTGAAGACACTTAAAAACAAGCTTGTGGGCAGAATGTCGATACAGCAATATGTTGGTTTAAAGATGCAGCACTAATTCTTCAAAAGAGTTATGCCTTCCGTAGCAGTATATTCAGACATAACAGCCATATTTTTTTATGTGTTGATATAGATTTTGTTATGGCCTTGCTTGACTGGAGCTTGGTCTGATATTTTCAATTTTGTGAAGGAAAAAAAAAGATGCAATCTCATTGCATTTTTTAGCTGATTGGAACTTGAGAGGTATCTGCATAAAGAGGAACTGTTATCCTATCCACAGTGGCATAATGAGCACAAGTGTTGGCAATGTGTGGAAATGCTGGAAATGAGTCTATCCCCCTTTAACTCAACACTGTACATGAAGATTCTCTGTTTGAAAATGTCGTAGTCAATCTGAAGCTTAGTTTCTTTTTGTTTATTCTCAGCCTTTCTGCCTTCTCTTTTCAGATTAGCTACTGCTGTGGTATTTCTCCATGGTGCTTTCTGTTTACCAGAAGTCATTTTAGCCTTGACAGGTACTATAGCATCAGAGACCCTGAGAATTTTAGAGTTAAACTAATTAATGCCATAGACTCTGCTGATATACTGTTAAAATCACCAGTTATAATAAAAACAATTCAAATGTATAGAAATGATTGACAGCATTGTGGAATATTCAGCAATAAAGCTTGAGCTGTATTTGGGGGGCCAAAACTATTAAAATTCTTAGAGAGCTTTTGATCACACTACAGAGATATTGAAAAGAATTCAACTCATTAAGTGATAACTGCTTGCGCTTTAACTAAAGCGGCTACCCCCAGCTGGTGTATAGAAACAAGATCATTAGCCAAAAGGGACTTATTGGCAAGCGACCTGACATTATAAACTGTTATCTTTAAAATGCACAAAGGGCTTAAAAGAGTCTGAGGTTTATATCAAATCTGACATAAGTTGGACTGATTAACCCTGAGAGCTGATTGCACTCTATGCTTTCCTTTTCCTCTCTGAATTGGAATAGATCCCAGCTTGTTTTCAGATAGATTAGCTAGAGTTTGCGCTGGAGTTTAATACAGACACAAAATAACACAATTAGTACCACTTAATTATGCATACATTAAAGGTTTTAATGTTAACTACATTTTTAAAAACTGTAAATTAGCCTTTGATTTGCATGAACATTTATTATATTTATAGTGCTTTCACCCTGTTCACTTAAAACTGACCCACTTATTTGTGTGTGTGTGTGTGTGTGTGTGTGTGTGTGTGTGTGTGTGTGTGTGTGTGTGTGTGTGTGTGTGTGTTT
>JAQMCW010000008.1:13881365-13905014 GCA_030068335.1 Chrysichthys cranchii | reverse complement strand
GAGATCCTGTGTGGAAATGGGAGAAAGTTTCAGAAGGACAACCATCACTGCAGCCCTTCACCAATCTGGGCTTTATGGCAGAGTGGCCCGACAGAGGCTTCTCCTCCAGTAGAAGACACATGAAAGCCCACATAAGGTTTGCAAAAAAACACCTAAAGAACTCCCAGACTGTGAGAAATAAGATTCCCTCGCCTTGGATTGGACTCTTTGGCCGTAATTCTAAGCGGTATGTGTGGAGGAAACCAGGCATTGCTCAGCACCTACGCAATACCATTCCCACAGTGAAGCATGGAGGTGGCAGCATCATGCTGTGGGGGTATTTTTCAGCTGCAGGGACTGGGCGACTGGTCGTAGTTGAAGAAAAGATGAACACGGCAAAGTACAGAGATATTCTGGAAGAAAACCTAGTCCAGAGTGCTCAGGACCTCAGACTGTGCCGAAGGTTCACCTTCCAACATGCCAATAACCCTAAACACACAGCCAAAACAACACAGAAGTGGCTCAGGAACAACTCCTTAAATGTCCTTCAATGGCCCAGCCAGAGCCCTGACTTTAACCCAATTGAACATCTCTCTCCAACATTCCCCATCAAACCTGACAGAGTTGTGGAGGATTTCCATAGAAGAGTGGCAGAAAATCCCCAAATCCAGGTGTGAAAAACTTGTTTTTAATAAATTTGCAAAATATTCTACAGTTCCGTGTTTGTGCTGTTATTATTGGGTACTGAGTGTAGATTCATGAGGGGAAAAAAATTATTTGATTGATTTTAGTATAAAGCTGCAACATTACAAAGGGTGAAAAATTGAAAGGGGTCTGAATACTTTCTGAATGCACTGTACATTCTAACTTTTGTGAGATCTGTGTTAAGGTGCATGTATGATAATTATACCAGGATGCTCGTTTTTTCTTCCTAATTATTTTTCTTTAAGTCATGCTGCATTATCTAGGACAAATGTTTATCAATCTGATGCACAAATGGCCTGTCTGGCTGTAGTTTTTCATTCCAACCAACCAGGAGCCAAACCTGGTTTCATCTGTTTAGTCAGTTCAATTTAGTCTCCCATCAAGTATGAAGTGTACCTCAGTTTTTTCTGTAATGGCCTGCAGCCATACCGATTCTTGGCAGATAAGACTGAACTAGACTATAGCATAACATTGACTCTATAGTTCCGTGTTTGTGCTGTCATTGTGGGGTACTGAGTGTAGATTCATGAGGAAAAAAATTAATTTGATTGATTTTAGTATAAAGCTGCAACATTACAAATGGTGAAATCAGGTGATTCATTTACCTGATCTAGTTCTGTGGGATCAGATAGTGAAGCCATCAAAGTTGACATTTTTGACAGATTTTCAGTAGTGGAGATGATTATATGCTTGATGTTGTACCATGGGGAAGTGCACATGTGTATTATGATTCAGACACATCTTAAATGAGATGAGGTAATGACCTGAGAAACTTCAGTCTAACTTCTTTTTCTTGTTATATCTCACTTTTCTGGTTCTCAGACAGATTTCTTCCTGGTATTGCATTGTACAGTTCCCTTCTCTGAATTCTGAGAGGTTCTGCACTGAAGATTTAACATTTTCATGGACTTAGTCTTGGCCTTTTGAGGGCCTGCTCAAAAATCAAAGCCCCAAGCAAATGTCTGCCTTGCCTGTCATTTAGATATGCCTCTGTGTGAATGTTGGCCTGGTATGGCAAGGCATGGCCTGGAATCCTATCCAAGGATTCTGACCACACAACCAATGTTCCTGGGATAAGATCAGGATCCACTTTGACTCTAATCAGGATAAAGCGGTGAGTGGGATTGGGGGAAAACTGTTCTGCCAGTTTGGAACATAAGGAAGTCGAACTACGGACATGGAATGCATTAATAATTGTGAGCATTAATCCCAGGATGACCAGAGAAATAGCTAGAACCTTGAGCAGGACCTTTATCCTTTAACTGCATAGTTGTTTGGATTATATCCTATGCCAATTTGAGCTGATGTCAGAGTGGGAGGCAGAGTTTCACAAGCCAGAACATCTGATTGAAGCTTCAACATACTGTATCTATATAGTACATGTGTGTTGCTTGTGGTACATCACAGAGGACGAACTCTTTGCCTGTCTCTTAACAGTTATTCTCCCCTGCAACCCACACATACAGACAGACAGACAGACAGACAGGCAGGCATGCGCGCACACACGCACACACACGCACATACAAACTGCAATCAGACGCTTTTCATGACTGCATAAAGAAGAGAAGGTCCCGCCTTGAACATCTGTCTCTCACACACTTTGATGTTCTAATTAGCTTCCTTTCATGGCTTTTTCTGTCATTGTAAATCACTGAAATTTGAAGGAATGCAAAAAAGACGGTTTGATTAAATCTCTTGCTGGGTAATTCCTGTAGTGGGGAAAGTGTGTGACAGTTTTATTTCAAGGCATTTCAGCCAGTGTGATATGCGGCTGCATGTCCCTAACTGAAATCATTTGAAAATTTTAATCCAATCCAATCATTCATTCATCTTCTGTAGCCTTCAGTAAACCCTTCAGTAAAGGGTTGTGGTGGATCCAGAAAGGCAGGTAATACACTGAGAATACACCTTGAATAGGACACCAGTCCATTACAGGGCACCATGCACATACACGTTCACACGCTCATTCACACAGATTTAGGCACCTTATTTATGGGCATCCTTTTGGGTGGAATCCAGAGAACCTAGAGGAATCTCACCTGGACAGAGGGAGAACATAATGAAAAACCATACATAGCAAAAAACCACACAGATAGTAACTTGAGCTGAAAATCCAAATGGAGACCCTGGAGCTGTGAGCCAGCAATACTACTAGGCTTGGATTGATTGACAGTAGTATCTGGAATTGCTGATAGATTGCAACTATCAGGATGGCTACCAAGTTTGAATGTCTGTTGGAAAATACATCTGCAGATTTAAAAATCCACTATGTATGATTTAGGCGATCTAAGGATCTATTAGCAGAAATGGAATATAGTAGTCATAAGTATGTTTTTATTATTTATAATAACTTGTAACTATGAATCATTGAGTTTTTGTAAGCTTAGAATACATACTTTATATCTACATAGGGCACGGGTCCATGGGAAAAAGGAATTAGGAATTTCTGGTGCCTTCTGGTGATGCCTAACAAGTTTCAGATCCCAAATTTTGAAAAACTGAGGCTCATTTTCATTATATAGCATGGAAATAAAGCAAGGAAAAGTGAATGCAAGTATTTGGTAGTACATTACAGGCACCTGACAACCACAATTCATCCTAATACAAGCTTGGAAAGGGAGCAGAAAGTGATAAAGGAGGGGCATACACTTGGTTGCAACTGAATCCTATATAGTGAACCAATAAGATGGACAAAACTTCATTGGGTTGCATTGTGTAATGTGTTTCATTTTCGCATAGACTGTAGACCAATACAAAATGTAACAGCCTGTGTTGTTTAATTGCGGAGAAGGGAAAAAATATCTTTATCTCATGCATTTTAGCTTCCCTTGTCCATGCTTTCCAAACAGATAAAGCAGTGAATATTTTTGCTTGCAAAACATGAGTGGAGATTTAAATTAAGAAAATGAAAAAGTTATCAGGGCAACTTTGCCATATAAGAAATCAAAACCATCTCTGCTACTATTCAACACAGCACATTCATTTGTAATTTACATAGTTTTATTAAATTTCAGAATGAGCTTTGTTACAGGTAATAATTAATTACATAATTATTAAACTGTATTCCTGACCGTTGGGTCATTAATAATAAAAACACGGACTAAGTATTAATACTTGCGACTAGAGCTACTGCCAGGTCATAAGCAGCTGCCAGATTTTTTCACTGTAATAAGGTAGCAATGTACATAATAGACATTGCATAGGTCTGGTCACACACGCCTATTTTCCAATCTCAGAGCCACAGTTGATGCTATCAAAACGTTCATTTAATCTGCCTTGAAAATGGTAACAATTTAAAAACTCTGGCAAGAACTACACATTATGGCCACCTGGTGGCCATAAAGTAGAAAAGGCAGGGAGAAAAACAAGCTTCAATATGTTTGATAAATAAAAAATTAGAACACTGAGAATAATTGAAGAATAATTTTCAATTAAATTGATGCTATCTTGATGGTTATGGAGTCTAGTTATGGAACAGTGAGTAGTAAAAATATTGTTTCATCATACCCTATGATCATTTCATCGCTGTACACAGTACACAGCTGTACACAGCATACTAACAACTGAAATGCGTGACACAACTAATCTGCAAAAAGTCAACAAAGGTGCATTAAAGAAATAGTTTGGGCAGGTATATGATTCCCAGATATACTCAAGACAGTTTACTGCTGCTTGTTGTTTGAATTTGGTTCTTTAGTTCTGGAGCTAATGTAACTAATGAGGAATGATGCTACCCAAAAATCTTTATAAATATCTGCCTGTACAGACATCATACAACATAAAGCTAGGCCCTCCTATAAATGCTTTGAACAAGGAGCAAATTGCTGATTAAAAGTAACTGTGAAGTGGTAGATAACGAAAGGGAAGTGCGAGTTTGGTAAAAAAAAAAATAAAAAAAATTTTAAAAAAAGAAGAAGAAAATAGTGTGTTAATGAATTAATTTCTAATTAAATGACAGAAAAAGTAATGTGTTTGAGGAGGGCATTCATAAAGTTGATATGCATTTTAATTACTGAAATGGGTATCTCTTTAGGCAAAAGATTGGGAGAACTGTATGCATTACATCAAATAGGTTATTTCATCCTCAGACCAACTGCAAGTCTGTCACAGACAAAAGACACATGGAGTGTTATGTCTCAACAGAGGCTGGGTCATAAAGGGACGGACATCATCTCCAAGGTACATCGGTAGGCTGAGCGCCCAGACATCACCAGACATACCTAGACATTACAGGGCACCTTCTCTAGGCTCCTCCAATGGTGGGAGCATGTAGGTAATTTCCAAACACTCATCCATTGATTTATGAGCTGTCTCGGGTAGGATGCAGGATTGTATGCCAAGAGTTCACTAAGGATTGCATTGCATTGAAATGGTACATTGTACAAAGCTTAGCTAGGGCCTGTCTCATGAATAAGGTTTAACATAGCATGTGTGTGTATCATAGATATATAGATAGATGTCCTTTCTCGATCCCTAAAGGGGTAGATTTGTATTTTTACAATATGTCTTATAATTACATTTCAATATATTCATATTATGTAGAAGTGGGAGCACGCGAGGATCAGGCAGAATATGCTCAGGGTCCACAGCTGAAAAATAAAGATTGAGAACCACTAACCTAAAGTAATATAGTATGTATACTGTATACAGTATACTTAATATAATGGTAAGAACGCTGCAGAAAGTCGGAGCTCGTAATTACGCCATTTTCGACCTTCGTGGTATCGAGCTACAAAAATGGAGAAAATGCTGCGTTCGATTAGAGGTCGTAATTCATGACCTCCGACGAGCAAAACAAAACAAAAAACACCCCACACCAAGGAAGTCGTACTCTGGAGCTCGGGGTAGTCTTCTCAACTACGTGTGCCTCTGAGTTCAGGGAGTGACGTCAAATCAACATGTCAACAACCTAGCCTTTAAATAAGTTATGGTGTAGTATACACCATAGTAAAGTATATGCTTTAAATGAATCAAAATACAGTTTTTTTTTAAGAATCTACAACACTGACTGCATAGTTTGCTGGTCTGAGGAAGAAAATATCCATCACTCATTACAGTAAGCTGATTAGCTTCTTGCAAACAAAAGACCAACATGGCGACTCGGATGAACGGAAGTTGTAAATGACATCAATCCGAGCTCCGACTTCCCACTTCCGAGATGAGCAAAATGCAGCGTTTGTTTACTACTCATGCTTCAGGATGAGTGTTGATTTGAAGTCACTTGCTGAACTCGATGGGAAGTAGCCCGTCCCGAGTCCCAGATGGCTTTTCCTATAACAAAAAGTTTGAGTTATGAGTTTCGTACGAATGCAGCGCTGGGCTCATATTTATGACGTAGGAGCCGTTGCCCCTGCCCTTTTCTGTGGGTAACCCCGCTGAGTGAACGGCCTGGTTAGCGGAACACGCACTCACAACTAGGATGAATTTCTTTAAAATGTCTTTAACGGTGCTTGGAACTGCCGCAAAATTGCTTTAACCGCTGCAGGAATCGACACGGAGCTGGATATTGTATTTATTGTTCGTGGTTTGTTTTTGTTTCTTTAATGTTTTCGAGCGTTTCCCTTTGAAGCTTGCTGCTAGCTTCCCTAGCCGCACTGCTTTAGGCCTCACGCGCTTTGTTTTCTTTGTGTATTTTTGGGATTTCACATTGGAGCGCCTCCGGAGCACTTAATTTTGGGCGATTCTTGATCGGGACTGCGGTTTTTCCCTCCCCCTTCATCACTTGGACTCCATTTGGAAACCTGCTTTTGTTTAAGCGTTGTCGAAAGTGGACGTTGCGGCCTGACGCCGTGAAGCCTGCTCTGCTCAGGGGGCTTTCACACGGACGTTTAATGAACATTGACCTCCCCATTACCGGACCCTGATATATCTCGTTGCAACACCTTTAAATTCGGACTGATTGTAGTGTTTGGTGATGATTTACCGCCTCTGGATCCATCATGACCTCCTGCGGGGTTTCTTTAGCTGCTAACTCCGCTGCTGTTGTTGGGCTGTGGGCTGAATGGGGTTTGTTGGCCTGGGCATAGAGAGCAAGGGGAGCGTAGGGCATTGTGTTGATTTCATAAAGTAGATAATCTGATCTAATCTGACAGGAAACGCGTGTGTGTAAAAATGTCTTGTGTTCATTACAAGTTTTCCTCTAAACTTAACTACGACACGGTGACTTTCGACGGGCTGCACATCACCGTGAGTGAGCTGAAGCGCCAGATCATGGGCCGGGAGAAGCTGAAGGCCGCTGACTGCGACCTCCAGATCACCAACGCCCAGACTAAAGAGGGTAAGATCAATCTCTCACACACACACACACACCTGTGAACTGCCTCTGGTCCGGCCAGAAATCAGAGAGCCTCATTGGTAGTCATACATACTGTTACAGTCTTCCAGGTTGGAGCAATCTCGTCCATAGGAGCTCCTGCTGCTGATCAGTGTAGTGATCTAACCTTAGTCATGTGGCAACAAGAGCCATGTTAATGTTCACAAAACAAACATCAGAGTCGGGGGAAGGAAATATGGTCGTTGATGGCAGACGGACTGGTTTCAGTATTTCAGAACCTAATATTATTCAGGGATTTTGTTTCCTGCACAGCTAACTGTAGGTTTTACACCCAGAATCAATGGGGCAACACAAAAAAAAAAACCCATCCTGTGAGGGGCAGTTCTGCGAGCGGGGACACTTTAGTGAGGAGAGTGGTGAGAGGAGAAACTGAGAGCAAACTAAGTTATAGTGACACGAATAAGTTTCAATTCCACCCTCTAATGTTTGATGCAGTTGTTGTCTGATCGAGATGATCCTATAAATGTGAAAATGAAGATCGTTTTATTGTATTTTTTTTGCTGTTTGAGCTTCAGAAAATAGTGTTTAATAATAATTATTATTATTTTGGTATTTAGACTTGAACTGGTCTGATTGGTCAAAGTAACATTTTAGCAGTCCAATTACTTCAGAGACTGATTTGGTGTGGTTTTTATTTTTTTTATTTTTTATAAATGTGTTTGATTATATCGGTTATAGTTAGTTTGTTTAAATTGTTAGCTTGTTGCTGTCCTTTTTTGTAATTAATTATTCTTTTTTTTTTTTTCCTGTGTTGGCTTTGTGTCCCTCCACCCAGAATACACCGATGATGGCGCTCTAATCCCCAAAAACTCGTCCGTCATCATCAGGCGAATACCAATCGGTGGTGTGAAGGCAGCCAGCAAAACATTTCTCATGTAAGTCAGTGTTCTGTTTATTCATTTATTTATTTTTAATTAAATCTCTCACCATCGTTAATCCCAAATGTCAGACAGTGGGTTTGCATTGAGACAGAGTCTTGTAGGAGTGGGTAGTTTTCACTAGGCTGTTAAGAAGCTCACAGGATAAAGAAGGGCTACCTTCATCCACATGAGGTGTACATGGTGCTCATGTTGTGCTGCATGTTTAGTGCTTTCATTCATGTAGGTGCAGTCAAATATGGCTGCAGGGGTGGACAGGATTGGTCTTGTTCATGCTTCCCTAACTCAGACTCTGTTCAGTGTTTGGATCATGTATACACCGAAGCACCAGAGTGTGTTACGGATGTTATATACCCCTTGTACCAAGCTGTTCCAGCACACTGTGGGACATGCAATAGATCTTTTAGCTTTAATTTTGACAGAGATAGACAAGAAAATAATGGATATGGACACTTTGGCTGATATGGAAATTTCTGTAGAGACACACACAGGAAGGATGAATTCTGTCTTATTTGAACAATAATCGTGCTTGTGTTGAGACCGCCTCTGATTTTCATTGTGTTTTTTGTTGTTGCAGTGATCGATCTGAACCATCAGTTGGATCTTCTAAAGCCGTATGTAACACCAGCTCATTTATTCTAACCTTTCACACACACACTACACCCCATTTTTCTCTCATCCACACGTTCCTTGTTCTTTCATGTCATGTGTTGTGCTGAGACTGGTAACTACATTGAGCCATGTGTATGGAGTTGTGTGCACTTGCTGCTGTGCGGTATGACACACACGGGGGGTATACTGTACAGTTTGATGTACTGTCTGATCACACTGATCTTTATAAGATCTTAGTCTGTCTGTTGTACTTTGTACAATCTGTCTTTCTGTTTTATGAATAAAAAAAAGTTTTTATTTTTTTATTTTAGTTTACTAAACCGCTTCACTGTCTGTTTTAAATATGTGCTAATTGTTATACCAGTTAATGATAATACTAATGCTTAATATTACTGCTCAGGTGAAGGTACCTGATTGTCACGAATTTGTTACATGGAGTGTCCAACTTCTCCTTTTATACATATAATTTAATGGTGCACTTTATGAAACACTTGTTTTCATGCACATTTTGAATGTTGGTGTAAACATGGTGTGGATGAACGGGGATTCTGTGGAATAAATGATGACGGAACGAGTGTGTGTTCCTGTCTCTCCATGACTGCGTCCTCAGTTACGGTCCTTATAAGTCCAAGACGCAAAACACGCGTGAAGTTCTTGATGTTCTTTACATTGATGAGCGTCTTCTCTCAGTATGGTCAAAAATGTTTGTCTGAACCCGAAAAGACTTCAGACCCCCTAATTATGCAGGCAGTGTCATGTATAGTACACTTTGGAGATTCAGTCACAGAAAATGTGGAGAATCAAAGTGCACTTATTTACATGTTTACATTAATAAGAATTCATTATAAATTGCATTTACAGGTATTTGAAATTATAAAATTGCTATCAGTGCATGGCAAAATTGAAACTGGATTATGAAACTTGATATGGCTCTATTTACAGTCGTGTCCAATCCCCCCCAAAAAAATAACCTTTCCACAGTTAAGAAACAAATAATTAGACCAAACATCTTTCACTATTTGTAGTGATGCCATTTCCACTGTAGATTGTTATAAATGTGTAACTAAAAGCACTTTGTTCTTATTCTGTGGTTGAAATCTAATGTCGTCGCCCTCAAAAAGAGTACAGCACACGGAATGCACTGCTTCTCTTACCAAATAAAGCTATTTTAGTTTTTTCGTTTCCCTATCTCCAAACTGTTCTTAGTGCTACTGTTCCCACTGTCATCACAGCCATTCAGCGTGTTCTTTATGGAATTGTGCACCTCAATAATGATCAAATATGATTACCTGTGCCAGATTATATGAGAAATTGCAAATGAAACAAAGTAATTTGCTGAACCCAAGCAGCAGGATCAATCGCTGTGCTGAGTTATATAAGGAACATCCGGTATTGCTGATTATCCTGTGTTTTGATGTTAAACATGCAGCCACTTGTTTGGTAATGAGATAGATGTAAGTCGCTCTGGATGAGGGCGTCTGCCAAATAACACTAATGTAATGTAATGGATTGCCCCAGACAGGTAGCTGTTCACACCTGGTATTTATCATGTGTCCCAAATGCATTTTTACTGACAGCTTGTGATCGATCATATTTCATCAGCAGCCGGGTTTTGAGATTTGCTTAAAAACAGCCCGATGTCACTTCAAGTTCACCTACCATCATACTGGCCAGTACCTGGAAAAATTGAAACACTTTACTCATCAAATGCCTTTTCCTAAAGAAAACTCTTGAGTGCTTTGATTGTTTGATAAGACCTATATTCATTCTGTTATCAGTTTAGTGATTCCGCAAACAAAGGAAAGACTGAAATAAAGCACGAGTTGCATATGTGACTTTAGTCACTACATAGCAAGAGTGCCAGCATGTACTGTTCAAGTTCAAGAAAGATTAAAAAATAGTTTGAGAGAATAAGTGACCAGGTCACTGACATGATTGTCTGCGTTCATGCACTAACAAATGGGGATTATGTTAAGAACAGTAAAGATGACTTTGGATGGCCAGTATGTATGTTCTAATATAGCATTTGATGTAATTTTATGCACAATGGTCGAGCTGCATACAAAAAGTTATGTATCAAAGGTGTGGCTCTGTGGCACACTTTATGTAAAATTTATAAATGGCTTGATTCTGCATGAAAAGGACAGTGCCGGTGACCAGCTGGTCTCTGATGGTGGGGACACATTGTCTCCCCAAGTGGTCTGAATGATCTGAGCCAAGATTAACCTCGTTCACACCTACCTATTTGGTTCTGCGTCCTTGATCCAAGACCAGTGATCTGAAGTGTCAAGAAATATTATCATGCCTTGGCAGGAGTGTCTGGTTACTGCTGTAATTGAGAAACCCCAGGTTGGGCAGAAGAGTCTCCTGCTTGGGCAGAAGTAAACAAGTCCGTGTGTCCCCCCCCCCCATCATGGCTAAAATAGCTACCTAATTTATAGTAAGCTATTTTATCAACAATCAGCAGATAGTTATGTATGATTAACCTAAACAACTACTTATCAGGAGAAGTTAACAGGATGACCCAATTATCAGAATTGCAGACGAGTTACAAAGAAGTCTTACCAATGTTGATGTTTAATTACGCCATGTTTGAGGGTTCCCACGTTTGCAACTTGACACACATTTTGTTTGAGGTTTTTGTCTATCTTTTGAATCTAGATGTCATCCAGCACAAAATTACAAAATTAATTATTTGGCAAAAGAGCGAAATTAAGCCCTTTTTGTTTTTAAAGAACAATTCAGATGAGTGAGAATTTGGTCAAATTTGACAAATTTGTCAAGTGAAACGTGTGTACATGCATGTATGCGAAAGTGTGTGTGCGGGTGTGTATCTATACCTATAGTCATATGATCTGCAGTTATTTTAAATCAAAATGGCAAATTGCAAAAAGTGCATACCCTTCTAATGCTTATACACATGGATTTGGTCGGGGGGGGGGTCACACAATGTGTATCAGCTAATGATCTTTTAATGTTTCTACCAATTATGGTTGGTTTTTACACCGTTTTTTAATTTTATTTTTATATTTGGGGGGTGAGATGTATTTTTTACAGTTTTTTGTTGTGAAAGCTTTAGATGCTCTTGATATAAACATCAATTTGTGAAGGATAAGTATGCCACATTATGTACAGCAATGCATCCAGTATTGTTTTAAACTAATTGCCATCATGACATTTGATATTTTAATTTCCTTTTTTTTTTTTTTTTTTTAATAATTACTGGACTGGGTTGTGCTTGTTTCCATGGTAACTGTACCTAGTCATTTTTTTGT
Source organism: Chrysichthys cranchii (assembly GCA_030068335.1). Classification (NCBI taxonomy): domain Eukaryota; kingdom Metazoa; phylum Chordata; class Actinopteri; order Siluriformes; family Claroteidae; genus Chrysichthys; species Chrysichthys cranchii. The sequence goes on along the minus strand of JAQMCW010000008.1, from coordinate 13,893,231 downwards.
GTATGATGACACTTGTCAGTCACGTTTGTGTAAATGTTGGATTTTTTTTACAAATATTTATTCTAAGTTAAATGTTGTTGTGCTTATTCTTTGTCATGCTCAAATGATTTTTTTTCCCTTTTATAATTTGCTACACTTGAGCAAAATGGCTAACCGTGGAAAATCTCACTCCCCATTATTTTTAGTAAATCGTCTGTGTGCCAATTTGCAGTAATGTCTCATCAGTGCTCCAAGTGCCGTTCATTTTTCTTTTTTCTTTTTTTTTTTTTTAAATTTCTGACTAAAGTAAGTGTTTGTATGATGCTGAACACCGTTGAGCTTTATCAATAAAATCCCTGCGTTTTAAAATGTTATAACATCGTTCATACGGCCTCGTGTTTTCACTTTTGTCCTGGAGTTGCGCCAAACGAAGATCTTTACATTACGGTAAAGTCAGCTGTGGCACTAACATTTTCAGCATGTTTTGATGGATGACGTGACACTAATTCAACCAGTGAGGAAAAAACATTTGTGTCAAATGGTTTAAAAGCAGTTTGTTTGTGTATGTATAAAATTTGTACTTTTATATCTAATACAAGTTTTTATTTTGCTACACTGTGACTCAGTTTGGAGCCGTTTCATAGATTGATGTCATTGCAATATAATATTTTGTCCAATATTTTGTTTTTTTTATGAACAGATTGATGATTCTCCCTCCATTTCTCTGGCCCAGCTCTCTAAGGTACATTTTATTTGGTTAATTAATTGTGTGTAAAAGTAGTGCATGTTAATATATAGCTTCTTTTTTGATCACAAGGTTTGAAATTGTGACATTTGGGAGGCTTTTTGCTGTATCTCATGGAATCTTTATTTAACAATTTACAGCAAATAGGTTAAAAAAAAAAAAAAATTTAACATCAAATGAGTTTTATCTCGTGGTGAGATCGTGGATGTCAGGTTCTAATTTAGTTTTCTTATAATAATACTACTGTCTATTGAGCATTGTGATGTATATTTTCTAAGTAATTATTAGCACATGCCTATCATGATGGATGAGTTATCAGTAATGCACAACCTCGATTGGATTACTAAAGAAATCACACAGTTTGGCTTATTTATGCTGAGGGGGAGGGAAAAGAGTTGGAGCAACTTTTATGTGTAATTAGCAACATTTGGTAGTTGATTTTTACCATCATGAGTTAGATTTTTGTGCTAGAATTATCGTTCTAAAGGTTTTTAGTTAAGTAACTTTGACTGAGTCGTGGTAACTTGACTGGAGTTTCAAATTTTAAAGAGCTTTTTCTGCTCATCTTTAACATAAGGGGAAGCTTCCCAATTTCATTTATAACATTGATGTGATCTATCGGTTGGAGAGGGTTTTTTCCCCTCTTTTTTAAAAAATATATTTATTTATTTTTATGTATTTATTTGTTTATTTATTATAAATTGTTCGTTCATTCTGAATTTAATGTGGCATTTACATGAAACAAGATCCTCTAATCAGATATGTTAGCAGCGCTGAAGTCGTTCCCTCACAAGGCTCAAACTCCATATTTTAATGATTGCACATTTTTAATGCAGAGACATTTTACAAGGAGCACATTATACACCTATGATTTGCCTTGTAACCAAAACTACTGTAAGAGCTGCTGGTGTAGAAGATGACATGAATACTTAAACAGGTCCTTCCTTCTGTCCAGAAATGGCTTGTCGTTGATACTGATCTGATGCAGTGTCCAAGTGGAACAAGCTATTTCTGTGTAGAAGAATCTAAGACGACTATTATCTACTTGCAGCACTGTGCTCATTGATGTAGACCTTCAGACTTTCACATCATGTAGCCTTATAGAGAACTGACAAATTTAATGAGCAGAGAAATGAATGAGACTGAAACACAAGCAGGTTCGATTCATGTTTATTAGTAGTGATAAACAATTCCTTATGAAGATTTTATAACAACACTATAATTATGAATTAAATCCTGTGTACTCTAATTGTGATTATTGACAGTGTGTGAGCCATGAGAATGCTTGGTGCTGTAAAGAGAGCGCTCTGTGTCTTGCTTTAGTGCTGAGGCTGGGAGTGCACAAACAGCTTTTTATTTTCCCCAATTGTTTTTGAAGACAATTTATCCATATCCGATGGTTTTCATTATTTTTTTAAATTTTATTTTATTTTTTTGTAAACATAAACCATTTTACTGTGAAGATTTTCTCAAATATGGACTTGATGTCCATATAGCTTACTGGAAAATGGAATGATGCAGCTGGAATATAATGCTAGCTAGTGAGTTATATATGTTACTTTAGCTTGCATGGAAGTAATGTAACACAAATGAGTGCTTACAAATCTTGCAGAGACTAATTGTGTCATTTGATCTGAAACCTCTAATACACTTTCTCAGGTCAATTACAGAATATATACCGTATAAGATTTCCTGTAACAGCATTTCAAAGTATAACAGTGATCAGCCAGTGCATGTGCAAATGATTGAAATATTTTGTTGATGTAACAAAGCTGGTCTTATTTTAATGTGTGATTGTCTTATGTAAAGCTTACAAAATCAAAATAACAAATAATTTTCATATAGTTTTCCTATCCTCGTCTGCCACTCTTTTAATTGGAGATAAAATGCTCCTCTAATGTATTTCGTGGATTACCCACTTATGGTAACGCTCTGAAAGGCAAAAAAAAAAAGTTTATATTTTACCTTTAGGGGATTACAGTACGCTGCCAGATATTTCTCAAGCGTTTTTAAATAAATAAAGCAGTGGAGCAGCTTCTCTTTACAGCATGAAGGAATTCTGGGCTCTCATTAACTCGTAAAATTTGCATTATTAATGCGCCATCATTTCAAAACATTGCCTGTTAAACAGACGGCGAATCTCGCAGAGGCAAACGCCTCAGAGGAAGACAAAATCAAAGCAATGATGTCACAGTCCAATCATGAATACGACCCTATTCAGTAAGTATTAAACATTGCTTGTAGCCCAAATCCCCCCCCCCCCCCCCCCAATGTCATTGTTGAAACGTGTTGTCCTATTAATTAGTGCTGCTCTTCCATTTTTGAGATGATCCCAGCTTAAAGGGAGACCTCTTCTATCCCTTCTTCCTTCCTTTCATCCTGCCGTCAATTTCATAATCTTCCTAGCCAGAGTATTTCCTTCAGGAAAGCATTACACCTGATTGCTTAAAAAGCAATTTTTCTTTCCTCAGTTACACAAAGAAGCTGGTGGGTCCTCCTCCTCCAAATTACACCTGCTTTCGCTGTGGGAAAAGTGGACACTACATCCGCAACTGCCCAACCAATGGGGTAACTGGGTTTTCATTAATAGTAATAATAGTGATATTTTAATCATAATAGTTCAAACAGGTCAAAGTACAAAAATGTGACTGACTTTTTTTTTTTTTTTTAGAAATAGAAAGAACAAGTGAAAGCAGTAATATTTTAGGATATGAATAAACTAATATATAATATGACCCTTAGTAAAATCTAAAGAATGTTGCTCTAAAGAATGTCACTAAAATATGAATAAAAATGATTAGAAATGTTTTTCCTTAATCCTAATTGGACCTGACTGTTGCGTTAGCAGGATAAAAGTTTTGAGGCGCCTCAGCGGATTAAAAAGAGCACAGGGATTCCTCGCAGCTTCATGATGGAGGTGGACGATCCAAATATTAAAGGTGCCATGCTGACCAACACAGGCACTTATGCCATTCCCACCATTGACGCGTAAGCACATACTCTCTGAACATTACATTAGACCTGTGTAGGTGACTGCTAATTAATTATTGATCCTTAGTATTTTGTAACCATGTTCCGTTTGCTCTTTGCAATCTTTGTGCTTAAACAGTGAAGCTTATGCAATTGGGAAGAAGGAGAAGCCACCCTTTGTCCCTCAGGAACAGTCGTCATCCTCTGATGACGAAGATCCTGTTCCAGATGAGCTGCTCTGTCTGATCTGTAAAGACCTCATGACGGATGCCGTTGTGATTCCCTGCTGCGGAAACAGCTACTGTGATGAATGTGAGTCAGCAATCGCGGTTTCTCATTTTCTCAGGGAAAAAAGCACTACATTGCTTTAAACTGTGTGAAGGTTTCACTTTGTCATTGTAAGTCCTGGGAGGGGAAAAAAAAAAGATTTTACTGACTGCTGCATTGTGCATCGAGTATTGTTAACAGCAGGTATAGGGGAGGGTTGCTGTATTAGGTTTGTTTAAATTGCATGATTTCATACACGTCAAAGAATCACATTTTCAGTAGTGGTAGATAAATACTTACCATGTTCACCATCTCTACAGGTATTCGAACAAGCTTGTTGGAGTCGGAGGAACATGTTTGTCCCACTTGCAACCAGTCTGAGGTTTCACCTGATGCTTTAATTGCCAACAAATTCCTTCGTCAAGTAAGAATGTTGAAGATGTAGCTAGAAACACAGCCTAACATTTTAGATGTTTTTTTTATAATCAAATTAGCTCTTGTAACATGGCTACATTAACATATCGATCTATATACAGTTTAGACTACTACTTACAAGTTCAACTTTTCAGGCTGTGAACAACTTCAGGAATGAAACGGGCTACACCAAGAGAATTCGCAAAGCTGCTACTCAGAGTTCTGTGCCCACCACCCAGCCTCAGCCCCGCGTCCAGCGCCCTGTTCAGCCCCTGAAACTGCTAAATTCCCGCCAGCAGGATCCGCTCCGTGCTAACACACCACCCCAGAACCCACCTGCTGCTGTACCGCCCCAGAACCCACCTGCTGCTGTAGCCCCACCCGCTGCTGTTACACCACCCATTGCAGTCACTCAGCAGTCCTCGGTGACGCCCCCTGAGGTTGATGTTTTATCTGTGGCCAGGAACAGTTCTGGCCCCGCTGCAGTGGCTCTTTCTCCCCCACAGCAGCCCAAGCAGGATGATGCTGTTATGCCCAAGTACGTAACCATGTGCACCAGTATTTTGCCTCACTGTTGCTAAATATTGCTGTTTTTCTGCATTGGTGCTAAATGTTTGTGCTTTTGGACTATGTCCTGCTGCTGTTGTCATTTTTCTGTTTTGTTTGCCAAGTTCAGCAACGTCATTTCATTATATTGTAGCAATGTTAAATTCTGCCACACTGATATGAATAACATAAGATTAATTCATTTGAAGTCAAAAGTTTGGGTTTTCTGGTTATTTGATGCGGAGCATTTGTTTTGTCCCCACAGAGAGCCAGAAAAACCGCCATCTGCATCTGCCATTTTATCTGACAGTCTGCTACCTACTCCTGTTATTCCAAAGGTATTGCATATGCGCATGGATTCACAGTCTGACATCTAAAATGTAATACGGCCACTTTGTATGTACATCATTGATATCATTTGTTGTTTCTTTTTTTCTTAGGGGCACCATGTTCCAGTGATCAACCAGCCACATGTGCACACACTTCCTCTCCCCATTCCCAGACCAGGTTAGGCTTTATGTACCTATATACACAGCACAACACTGTCAGTCAGGGTCTGATTTAACCCATTGTTTGGTCAGATTTATCAGGGTCAGCAGATAAATTGTGATATTGTGATGTTTTACTGGCAAGTTGATTACATTCATTATACTGTACAATGTGTAAGTTAGCATATTGAAAATCCAACAGTAACTGTGCTTGAAGATGAATAATAAAAGGTACTGGAAATGTTTTGCAACAACCTATTGCCTGTGGAGGCTTTTGTCTGTTTTCTGGTTCTGACATGCTGAATAATTTAATTCATAGGACCATTGAGGCCTGGTGCCACGAGGCTGCAAGTAACCCGACCTGCATGGGATCCGTGAGTATTGTTGCGTGTTACTGTAGTGGTTGCTAAGTGTTTTTATTGTTCTAAAACTGAATGAGCAGGGCAGAAATGTGTTGTGTAGATAATAAATTGCTCAGTGTAAGCACATTCTGAAAGGCTTTAGAAAATGTATATGCTGTAATGCTAACTTCCAAATATTCTTTTTTGTTGTACATACAGTTGGAACAAATTTCACTGTTTGAAAACAAAAAAGTGCAAATTACAATGTATGCTATCCCCTTACATGAGCGTCAACTGAAATTTCACAAGTGTGCTTAGAGAGAGCACTTGCCTGAAGGTTGGTGATGAGACATGATCTTTGACCAACTTCCTAGCAGGTGGCAGAATAGTATTGATGTATTTGGCTGCCCCTGCTCAAATCACTTACAGTAATTGCCTGCAGAAAGTAGGTTCAGTCTCTCTTAAAGTGGATGTCCAAACATGGATGTATCCCCGTGGCACAATTTTGTGCAGTTTTGTCAAAATAATGTTAAGTAATAATAGCTCCATGTTTATAAGTATATTAAATCCGAAATGAATTGTTATTCATGAAATTAAATGCTTGTGTGTTTGTGGCCAATTTGTCTTTTTGCGTATTTTAGGTCCTTAGCCCGAGGCCGGACCCTCCCTAACGATCGGCACCAAAGGGCACCGGTTCCTCCAGTCCAACCTCCTCCTGTTGCTCCAACCCTTTTCCCACCCGCTCTTTTCCCTCCCCCTCAGCATACTTTGTCCCACCCGCCTGGAGTAGTGCCCCCACAGTACCCAATACCTTTCCCTCAGGGGCAACAACCTGCACCCCCTTATAACATCCCTCCTCCAGGTTACCCCCCTGCCCCAACAAATGTGCCTAATCCCTGGGTACCTCCAGGTACTCAGCCCCCACTCACAAACCCCCCAGCACCCGCAGTACCTTCAGCACACTTTCTGTCCAAGGAGGAGTTCTATAGACAACAGCGTCGACTGAAGGAAGAGTATGTAATCTGTAACTGGTTTTTAAGCTACTTGTGAGTTTAACTTGGGAATGAGGACTTTTGCTTTGAACTCACAATATGCCTTTTGAAATGTAGATATCATGTGGCTGTCTTACATAAATCCTTCTCTTATTTGTTTGCTTTTAGGGAGAAGTCCAAACTTGAGGAGTTTACCAATGACTTTGCCAAAGAGTTGTTGGAGTACAGAAAAATCCAGAAGGAGAGAAGACGATCTTATTCCAGGTATCTATTTTCTAACTCATGGCTTTTCCAAATGATGATAAAGTGAGACTTTATAATAAATCTGTTTTTCCCCCCTGCAGGTCAAAGTCTCCATATCGCTCCTCCTACAGTGGCTCATCCTACTCTTACTCAAAATCCAGATCCCGTTCTCGATCTCCACGCTCCTATTCGCGCTCTGTATCAAGATCTCGCTCTCGATCACGTTCCCGCTCTCGTTCACGATCTCGTTCTCGTTCCTACTCTCCATACTCCCGAAGAGGCAGAGGTCGCAGCCGCAGTTATCGTTCTAGATCCCGCACACCTCCATACCATCGTTCTCGATCACGCTCTCCTTCCTATAGAGGGAGGGATGGAGGAGGACTGAGTGGAGGCATCTATCGATCTCGCTCGAGGTCACCAATCTATAGAACCCACAGTCCGGGCAAGAAACTGCCTCCAGCATCTCAGGTAGAGGACCGCAAATATGCAGGAAGGTACAGAGAGGTCCCTCCATATGACGCAAAAGCTTACTATGGCAGAGTGATTGATCAAAGCGATCCCTATGAAAGGGAAAGGTATCGAGAGTGGGAGAGAGAATACAGAGAGTGGTATGAGAAGTATTTTAAGAATTATGAGGGGCCTCAAGGTGGTCAGATCAGAGGTCGTGTTCCAGGTGGACGAGAGCCATATTCTCCAGAGCGTTTCGCAGCTCACAGGCCCAGAGACAACTCGCCATATGGCAGGGGGCGCCGGGAGGAATATCCACCACATGGAATCCCACCAAGAAATCGTCCGTTGACATATCAGGAAAGGTGTGCAGAAAAGTACGGCCATCTTCATATCAACAATATGGCAGTCGGAAGAGGAATAAACAAAGAAAGCCTGAAACCCACCAAAGAGAGAGAACCAACCACAAGCACTACTGTGGACTCTAAGAGTCTGAAACACAAGAAACATAGGAAAAAAAGGAAAGGGGAGGAGGGAGATGTATTTAGTCATTCCGACTCAATGGACGAATCCAAGAAAGATGAACGGAAGGGAGACTCGATGCTGATGAACTCAAGCCGTGATGATGCCACCCCTGTCAGAGATGAGCCCATGGATAGCACCTCTGTGCCCTACAAGAGTGCGTCAGACAAGGAGAAAAAGGAGAAAACCAAAAGCAAGGTTGAAAAAGTTAAACGCAAGGCTGAAAGTAGTACGCAAAAGAAAGAAGCTCCAGCAAAAAGCACCAAGCCTGCCAGGGAAAAGGATGCAGATGCAGGCCGGGAAAGGGTTGTTCCTACTGAACCAGCCATTAAAAGGATCAAAGAAGATCCTGCTCAGAAGGCTGATGCCAGCAAACCACATACATCTGAGAAACTCATGCTTCCTCGCAAATTGATGCAGTCTAGACCAGTCAAGCAACACCAAGACCAAAAAGCAGTCAAAGATGAACCTAAAGTAAAAAAGGAACCAGTCAAAGACTTGACAAAAGTTGAGAAACCTCCCGCTAAAGACGGAAAGCCCAAGTTGGAAAAGCCCATCAAAACTGACGAGAAACCACTCAACAAAGCAAGCGATATGAAGGCAGAGAAACGGAAAAGAAAAGAGGAAAAGCCACTTGTAAAGGAGCCAGAGTTTATGCCGAACCGATCTCCAAGGGTGGAAGCTGCTGAAATGGTGAACGTTTCGCCCAAGCCGAAGGTGGAGAATGAGAAGCCTGCGCCGAAGGAGAAGCCTGCCATTCCTTCTCTGCTGGACATTAAACCTGAACCTGTTCGAAAGATCAAGCTCAATCGTGAGATTGGAAAGAGGATTGTGAGTACTGAACGACTTTCTTCAGAAGAATCTGGTGCTGGGAAGAGCAAAGGAGACCAGAAGTCAAAGGTCAAGCTGCGACGCCAGGTCCATGGCACAGACCGATCTGGATCCACATTGGTTGATTACACCAGGTAAGATGAACCTGTTTCTTGCACGCTATTTCTGTAAATTATAGGCATGCTTTCAATGCTTATAAAAATTATACCTTCTTATTCATGCAGTTAATTATCCGTCAGCAGCACAATGTGATCTCGGTGACTGTGGTATGGTGGTTGGTACTAGACAGACTAGCTTAAGAATTTCAGAAACAGTCTCTAGACTTGTACCGAGTGGTGCAACAGGAAAAAAAAACATCCACTGAGTGGCAGTTCTGCAGGTGGAAATGGCTTGTTGATATGAGAAGTCCGAGGAGAATGGGCAGTCTGGTTCGAGATAACAGGATGGCTACGGAAATGTTTTTCTGATCTTCGGCTGTCTAGTTTTTGATACTTCACCAAGTACAGCTTTTAGATTCTGGGTTTCTCCTCTCTTTACAATGGTGGTATGCAGAAGTGCATCTCTGATTGTCTTCAAACTTTGAAGTGGAAGGGCTACAAAAGCAGAAGATCACTTCAGGTTCTGCTTCTGTCAGCCAAGAAGAGGAATCGGAAGCTACAGTTGGCCCAGATTTACACAACCTTTAAAGGTGTCACAGTCACAGATTGGGTAAACTTTACCTGGCTGTTTGAGTTACCGTAGCATTATTGTCAGCTTAAGACAGTTTAGCCATTTTCCTTTGACCTGTCTCATGAACAAAGTGTTTGCATCCTCAAATCTGCTGCTCACTGGATGATTGTGGTTTTTTTTTTTTTTACACCATTCTGTGAAAGTGTTAACGACTATTGTGTATGAAAATAGATCCTTCTAGGTCAGTTTCTAAAATACTCAGACCAGCTCCTCTGGCACCAATAACCATGCGATGGTCAAAGTCACCGAGACCATTTTTTCCCCAGTCTAATGTTTGATGTGAATGTTACATCACCAACTCCCCTTAAATGTTTTCATTTGTCTGAAACCTACATGTACAAATGCATAAATAGACTAAATATACATCAGCTACAAAGCTGATAACTGGGCTGTGATTCATTACAAGAAAAAGCCCAAATTATGCTTTTATTTGACTGCATTGAGATGCATTTACACAAGTCAGCCCATAAAATTTCAGGGTTCAAATCAATGTAGAGGGTGTCTGAAAAGTCATGAACTAATATGCTTCATTTTGTATTTCTTATTTACAGCATATGATTTACATGTTCACCCTTGTGATCTGTGAATGTTCTCCACCGCTGTGTTATATTTTATTTTGGTGGACTGGCGTTTGATCAACTTTGGAAGTTCCATTGGTTCCTGACTTTAGGGACACCCTGTAATTTGCTAAATTATTTGCGAATAAAATTGTGATTACATAAGTATTCAGCCCTGACATCCCTACTCGACCTGATTGTGTAAAATAATGAAATTGTGCAATTTAGGTATGATGTCCTAAAGTCCATTGTCTCTTGACAGCACCAGCTCAACTGGTGGAAGTCCCATCAAAAGGCACGAGGAGAAACCAGACCTGAAGAAGACTGTGGTGAAAACGCTAGAGGAATACACTAATGACAGCTCAACGCCTGCTGAGGATGAAATAGTCATGATCCAGGTACCTCGCTCCAAATGGGAGAAAGAAGACTATGAATCCGAGGACGATGAATCCAAGGTCACAAATGCCTCTTCTGGAAATGGCAACTCTTCCGCTGCTAACACTGCTACTCTTGTTGCTTCCAAATCTAGCGACAAAGAGGCTAATAAAACACTCCATGACGTTAAAGACATTCATCCTGAGGCTAAACCTATCAAGGATCTGTCCAGTGATAAGGAGAAAGAAATTGAGTGGGAAAGGGAACGAGATAGAGGCAAAGAACGAGACCGAAGCAACACTGATCGTGATGTCTCAGACAGGAAGAAACCTGGTACCTTAAATCAGGACCGTGAGCGAGTGCAGGAGAGAGGAAGTGACCATGGAAGTGAGAGAAGCTCCTCATCTCAGTCCTCCAGAGACAGACTAACTGATAGGAGTGCATCAACGTCCAGAAAGCCATCAAGTAGGGAAAACAATGCAAGTGTCGGTGACAAGAAACAGGACCGCAGCAGCAGCACAAAAGACCACACAGATTTTCGGCAGAGGGACACTAAATCAAGAGAGCAGCTCAGGAAGAAGGACTCTCCACCTCCACCCTCAAAAATGGCCACAGACACCACTAAAAGGGTGCCTGCTGCATCCCAAGAGTCCAGAATGTCTGAGCATAGTCCTTCCACAGACAGGAAGGTCTATGAGTCCAAAAGGGAGTCCAAAAGGGCTTCCTCTGAGGACTCTAAAGCAGACAAGGCGGTACACAAAGAAGGGTCAAGGCATTCTGATAATCGGATAGCAAAGGAAAAGGATCAACACAAAGTGAGCCAAAGTACCACGTTGACAGAGACGAAGAGCGACGCTGAGAGAAGCGACGCTCGAGTAAAGCCTCCTTCAGCCCGTTCAATGCGTCTGTCCTCAGACTTAACACGGGAGACGGATGAGGCCGCCTTTGTCCCAGACTACAGCGAGAGTGACAGCGAAGCATCAGATCCAAATAAGGCAGAGTCTAAGGATAAGGGACAAGAAAGCAGTGCAAGTCCTGTCCACAGTAGGAGTGCTAGCCCTACCGGAAGCAATGCCCACAGCAGCAGCCCAAGCTCACCGGGCAGTCAGGACAGCAAGAAGAAGAAGAAAGATAAAAAGGATAAAAAGGAAAAGAAGAAGCACAAGAAACACAAGAAACACAAAAAACACAAGAAACATGGAGGCAACGAATCGGAATCTGATGCTAAGGGACAAAAACACAAGCATAAGAAAAAGAAATCCAAAAAGAGTAAGGAGAAGGACAAGGAGGAGAAGGACAAAGATAGGGATGAGAAAGGCAACAGGACGAAGGACGAACAACAAGAAGCACCTGTTTAAGACCTTGACACTTGATGCAAGTTTTGTTTTCGTTTTATATATATATATATATATATATATAT
>JAQMCW010000008.1:13851211-13866038 GCA_030068335.1 Chrysichthys cranchii | reverse complement strand
AAAATAAAGACGTGTATTTTGCAACGTATTGTATGGAGATATTTTCATTATTTAAGAGCAGATTGAATCGATTCAGACTGAATCAAATTGAATCAAATCGAATCGTGATTATTCGATTTAAAACCCTAAGAATCGAAATCGAATCGATCTAGGAAATTGACTGTGATACCCAGCCCTAAACAGAATACAAGTGGGCTGGTTTACCTGTAGCTGACTTATCTGATTGAGCTGAGAGAGCTGGTTTAGCTGGGAAAGCTGATTGAGCATAGCCATCTGCTGAGGGCCAAAAATCGTATTCAGACCTGCATTATTGGTTGGATACTTCAATAATGATGGAGGGACCTTGGGAGGGGAAAAAAGATAAATAAGTTATTCAAGTTATCGTGAATTTGAAATAAAATTGGCTGTTACAAGGCTCACAGATCACACAGATCACTCTGTAGCTGGAAAAATCCGGCCTGCTGTTGTAAGCCTACTCTACCCCATCCAACAACAGACACAGAACAGCGGACCACTGCTGATCCATGTTATTTAAGTGGTGGACCATTTTGTTGTTGAATAAACTGCTCTGTAAGAGCTCACAATTCTTAGAAATCCCAGTATTGCAGTTGTGCCTGACAAAATCATACCAGAAGACCGATGTCGCAGGTACCTGAGAGGGGAGCAGTGGAGGAGGCACTTGGTTGCGTAAATTGGACTGAGTCGAGTTTAGAGGTTGTGCTGGAGGCTGCTGGGTGTTTCGGCCTTGTGCTGCTGCGTTTCCACCACCATACATGTTAACATTCTGCAAGACACAAAACTAAACAACCTTAACACACTGAACGTACTCCGACTTTCTCTCCGACCTGCTGACAGTCAGAATTCCTACAATTCAAGCTTGAGCGCGGGAGCTGACTCACCTGCCTGCCTGAAGCAGGGTTAGAGGGGGGAAAGCTCAAGCTTTGTGCATTTTGCTGCTCTTCCACTACAGAGTTATCGTAGGGCAGTGAGAGCTGAAGGCAAACACAGATGAAGGCACAGACAGCACAGCACAGAAAAGGAAGACGGGGAAAAAAAGCCAAGAGAGGAAAGCAGCACCACACAGGAGAGAAAGTGGAGTTAGTGGCTGGTGTGCTGATAGTGTTTCATTATATTATTGTTAGTGTTTAAAGAAAATAGGTCCCTTAAAAATGATCAGAGCTTTACCCCAACATGCTTCCAAATTTTGAATTTCCAAAATGCCTGAACGAAATATCTGTTCAAAATATGCAGCACTGTGATAAAGTGCATAGTAATAGGCATATTACCGCATGTAATATCCAATTCTAATAACCAGGTTATAAATAAATATGAATACCTCGGTATCTGAAATATTATCATACAACCAACGGCAAGTAAACTCAACCCTGTGTAATAAACATGAATCCCATGAAAATCCTGCAAATGTAAAAGCAGCAAATGCCTAATTACCCAGATTTTTCTGTAATTTCAGTTTCAGTAATTTATTCCTGACAGGAAAGTCTAGCAGCAGGAAAAATGAAGGTGAAGCTCATGACCTACAGCAGAGGGCGCTAGAGAGGGGACTAAGCTGATCAGAGAAGCAGAGAAAAAGGGCACTGCTGTTTTATTACTTAGAAAGCTCACTGACCTTCTCCATGTACGAATTGCGATCGATGGGAGGCGGATCTTTGTGGAGCGGGTGGCGTGAGGCTGATGGCATAACACCATGTTTATCTACATCCATCCTCTTTTCCATGATTCCTGCAGATAAAAAACCTGGTTTAATTGTGTGCCTGACGTTACGAGGAAGGACTCCTTCTGCTTACAATATTTCCTTTATATAAGATAAAAAAAAATAAAAAAATAAAAAAAAGTGTTTAATGTTTAAATATCAGACGTCATCATCTACTCATATTTATTACTTATATCACATTACTGCATTTTTAAAGCTTTGTTTAAAAAACAAACAAAAAAATTGTTTAAAAAAGTGCTGGGATTTTTAGTGCATCTTCACAAAACCAGAGACGAAATAAAGTCTGAATTTAAGCTGCCGTATATATGAAGGTTTTGTTTATTTTACTGTACATGGCTACCCATAGAGAGCATACAGAACCCTTCAAGTTGTCTACATTTTATGTTTCAGATTCATCTTAAAATGGATTAAATTAATATTTTTTAATAAATCAGCCTACCCTATTATATTCCACAATGATAATACAAAAACGGGTGTTTCAAGTGTTTTGTTAATTTATTGAAAATAAACTGAAATAACCCATTTATTGGGGCACAGTTAGCCTAGTGGTCGGGGCTTCAGTCAGAAAGTTGTGGGTTCAAGGCCTAGGACCAACAAGGTACACTGAGGCACCCTGAGCAAGGTACCGTCCCCCAAGCACTGCTCCAAGGGCATTGCACTGTTCGGCTGCCCCCTGCTTCACTTGGTGAATGGGTCAAATGCAGAGAAGTAATTTCACTGTGTCACGCTGTGCTGTGCTGTGGTGTGTTTCACGTGTGATGACCACTAGTATACATTACTTACTTATTATTACTTATATAAGCTTTCCCTTTGGAAAGACAGCTGCAACTGAGCTAGTGTGCATGCTACTTCATGGTCCTCGTGAAGCTTCTACAAGTTGACTGGAGTCAGCCTGTGCCATACTGATTTCATTAAACAATTAAAAAAGGCACACACATACTCCATCAGCTGAGGGACAGGCAGATCAGAGTGAAAACCAGGCAATGAGGTCCAGAGCACTGTCTGTAAACCCTGTGAGACAAGGATGTAGTGAAAGATCCAAGAACATTTCTGCAGCATTACACGTTCCCAAGAGTACAGTAGCCTCCATCATTCTCAAATGAAAGAGATTTGGACTTGGTCAAGCAATTAACCAAGAACCCAATGGTCCCTATAAATGAGATCTGGAGATCCTTTGCGGAGAAGGGTGAACCATACAGAAAGACAACCATCAGTGTAGCACTCTACCAATCAGGCCTTTATGGCATAGTGGCCAGGAGGAGGCCGTTCCTCACTAAAACACATGCTAGCCCACTGGGAGTTTTGCCAAAAAATACCTAAAGGACTCTCAGAGCGTGAGAAGCAAAATCCTATGGTCTGATGAAACGAAGATTAAGCTATTTGGCCACATTTCCCAATGGTGTGGATGAAGGAAACCAGGCATAGCACATGTTCCATCTTTACAAACATGGTGGTGGCAGCATCATGCTGTGGGGATGTTTTGCTGTGACAAGGACTGGGAGACAAGTGAGGTTTAGAGAAAGATGGAAACAGAAAATACAGAGCAATCCTCAAGGAAAGCCTTCCCCAGGGTGCTCTGGATCTCAGTCTGGGGCAAAGCTTCACATTTCAACAGGACAACAACTCAAAGAATACTGAGCTTTCAGGAAACTCTGAAGAGCGTCTCTGGAGAGACCTGAAAATGGGTGTGCACCAACATCCTGATCAGATCAAATCTGTGGATCTGTGCCTCATCCAACCTCACTGAGCTTGAACAATTCAGCCATAAATGGACAAAAATCTCAAAAGAAGGATGTGCCATGTATTATGTGCAGATTGATTAAAAAAAAATGTATTTAATCCATTTTAAAAGGAGTCTGAAACAATGCTGACAACTTGAAAAGGTCTAAAACTTTCTATTTGCACTGTATAAATTACTTTACTCATTACGGTTTCAGTTTGTTTGTGTGGCCAAGATGCACTTGAACGTACAAAATATGCTACAGAAAATAAATGATAAAACAAAATAAGACACAATAAAACAGCCTTTTTGATGAAATTCATTTTATTTTCTAACAGATAAGGGCTACACTTATGAATTTAAATTTAGTGATTTAAATTTTCTAATTATATTTATGTTGAACTTTCATTTTTAGTTAGGTTTAAAAAAAAAAAAAAAAAAGTAGAAGAATAAATTTTAATAAAAATTAACCACGTACCTGCAGGCATGTCCATCTTATTGCTCTTCACTGAGTCTTCAGAATCCCTCTACAAATAACATGCACAAAAAACGTATTATTTCAAAATTTCTAATTAAAAACACCCTTTAGGGCCCCGGCCGTGGCACGGCGGGCTAGGGCACCATACTACAAATCCGGGGACCTGGGTTCGATTCCGACCCGCAGTCATTTCCCGATCCCTCCCTGTCTCTCTCTCCCACTCACTTCCTGTCAAAATCTCTACTGTCCTATCCAAAAATAAAGGCAAAAAAGGCCAAAAAAAAAAATCTTTAAAAAAAAAAAAACCCCACCCTTTAGTTTTAGCTAATTTTTTCAATTACATCAATTTGTTTTGAAAATTTGGCCCTCCTGAAATCTTTTACTTCCGAGAAGCTAAATGATTGGGACTGGCACTGACTAGAGCAGAAACCTGGGAGCTTTTGTTTATATAGCCAAAAGACCAAATTAGCCAACAAGGTAATCAGCACTACTAAAACAATGATGACGCTTGAGGGTTGTTCAAAAAAATGTGTGTTCATTCCACATGTTGGACATCACTTCCTAACGTTCATTGTGTTTGAACATGCTGGACAAAACAAGTTGCCATTGTGAAGCAGAAAACTAGACAGCATTTTAATAGAAAACATGCTTACAGGGAAATGCATGCTGTTGAACTGCTTCGCTAACTGGTTCATCCATGGATCTTCAGACTTCCCAGGGCCTTTGTTCATCTGGAAGTAAAAGAACAAAAATGAATATAAAGAACATGGAAATAGTTCCAACTTGCACACCTTCCTTCTATAAAAATAAACAAGAGGATGCCAAATGCTAGACTTTATAGTGAATAGGATGTTTGGTTTGGGATATGTTCACCACAACATTCATAATGACATTTAACGTCAGTTTAAAGCCATACTTTTACTTGTATATAAAATATTATAGTTCACTTTATAAGTGGCTCATGATGATTATGATGCTAATTTGCACTTGCACTTCTATAGAGCTGACAATATATCTTAAAATATTAGCTATAGCTAAACAAATTCCATGCCTAAAAATAAAAAAAAAATAATAATAATAAAAGAAAAAAAAAAAAAAAAAGCACTACTTTTTATAATTGAGAACTGAGAGAAGCTGAGCTCAGAACAATGGGCTAATTGAAATTCTTTATACTGGAGGCAAACATTGAAAATATCCCAGTGAATAACGTTTTGAGTAAGTTTTATACATTAAGTTTTATCACACAGTCCTGTAAAGCTACCTTGGGGGGGGGCTTCTTCGAATAGGGCCAGTTTCCTGACTGATTCACTTCCTGTGGCGTGTTATTATTCCACATGCCAATCTCCACCTCCTCCTCCTCTTCCCAGTTAGAAGGAGCAGGCATCGCCATCTCACCATCCCAGCTGCTCTGCACAGGCTTCGGTCCTGCAACATGAAGACAGAGAGGACAAGAAACAATGATGATAGTAATAAACATACAACAGGGAGAGCAAACACACTATATGTCCTCTCAAAAGCATTATACACAAGTATGTAACCTGGAAAAGATATAAACCAGGACAGAAGATAAACTATAATTCATTACTTAATGTAATGTATTAAAAAAAAAATTTTTTACCTTCCATGATTTGAATAACCATATTATAAAGGTTCTTTATAAATCAAATGACTAAGACGAGACTAGATTTATTTTCTGTCTCACCAGATTTGTGCTGTGATTGGGAACTCCACCCATTTCCTGTGTTCTCTCTTCCTGGATCGTCCCAGCTTGACCCAGAATCCACTGGCTTTCCCCACGCAGAAGTGCCAATGTCCACCGCAGGCTCTGTCCATGATGAGGACTCCCCCTTTTGAGGTCCTGCATACGGCTCTCCCCATCCTGCAGACATGCGGTGTGGCACATCAGAAATACTGCACAGCCATTTAGGGTTGTATCTAAACCATCTACTGTAGGTGCATGAAATAACAACTATGGGAATAATTCTCACTAGAAACATATGGCTCATTTAAAAGTGAAGTTCTAATGGAGACATGACTGGTGGATTGATCATGATGCTTATATGTAGCAAAAACGCTCACAAGAAAGACACCGCAGTGACAGCTGTCCATAGGGTGACTACTGAATGGGACAGATTTCTGAAAGCATTCAGTGCTATGCAGTGCAATACATGGTTGAGTAAAGTAACCTGGATCTTACATCCAAATATAATACATATTCCATAAAACCATGCATTCAAAGAAACACAAAACTGTGCATAGTAATGAATTATGATTGTGTGCAGCACTGCCCTTCACCACCCGCCTGCACAATAACTCCCTGAACCCCAAACCCCCCCCCCCCAAATAATAAACACACTTATGTAAGCCATGTTTACTCTCCAGCACTGCTGATTGGATCAGATTGCATCTGACCACTGGGGTTACTGCACTTTCATCGTTCAGTGCATGTCCTGCATTCCTATCACAAAAATAGCTCAGTTCAGTGTGCTCTGCTGCTCAAGTTGCTAGCATATGACGGTAACCTTAGCTTGTTCTCACCAAGTACAGATAAGCTCAGCCAGAGAATCAAGTTGACCTTTCAAAGCAGAAGTTGGGACTGTAGTACAAATCTGCATCGCACACACATGCAAACCCCACAGACTGATGTTACAGTTAGCTGTTAAGAAGTTAGATTATTTACTCTGAGATGAAATTTACTGAATTACTGAAGTTTCAAAGGGGGAAAAAATATGATGCACAGCTATAGTAAAATCTACCCAACCAATTTATGCACTTAAAATATAGCCCTATCAAGGAGCAAGCTACTAAAAAGCATGGCTTTTTGCTTTTCCGTATTCAATTATTGGTGGTTACATCATGTTTTATTGCCTATAAATAAGTTTTGACTTTTCCCCCCCACTGATCCTAAAAAAAAAAAAACAAAACAAACAAAAAAAACAAAAAACAAAACAGTATATGTTAAGACATTGGTCCTCATACTTGCTCACTACCAAAAATATTCCAAATGCCAACCTGAACATTCATTTCTTCTCCTGTTGTTCTACTGACTTTCCAGAAGTCAAAACTAGACAAGCTAGTTCCTTTTCAAGTTTATTATAATGTACATGTTTGTCAAATTTTACTTTACAAATTTCCATTATTAAAAAAGATACACACTGCATCATGTCTGGGAAGCTGCTCTCTGGACAGCCCATTTCAGACAGTACGAAACTGTCCAAAATAAGAGACCTGATACAGCCTGTTCTGAACGGAGTAGTGCTGCACTTGTAATTTCTCTCAAACTGTAGATGATTGTGGTCTCTTCCTACCCTGTTGTACTATTTACTACACTGTTGTTCAATTTCATTATACTTAAAGTATGCACAGAAAGGAAGGCAAGAACACATGACATTATAGCTTTTTCAGCCATCAGAAGTACTGAAAAAGGATGAAGGGGGAAGGGGAAAATAGGACAGGGAGTGCATGTAGGCGGGAGGACAGTGTGCAGAGAATTCCTAAGGCATGACTACAGAGGAGCAAATAAATACAGACTGTGAGTCACTGCCAGTGCACATCAGGGGGAAAAAAAAGAAAGTAAAGGGCACAATACCTGAGCTGCTGCTCTTCTCTTTTTGCCCCATGGAGCTTGGGGCTGGTGGAGGGGGTTGTTGCTGTGGAATATCCTGCTCTGCAGAGTTATTTTTGTTCCACATGTTCACATTGCTGTAGTTGTACTTGCTTGGATCTCCCCACGCAGAAGTGCCATCATCAATCTCCATCCGGCGCCGGATGGATTCAGGAGACGGCTCTTCCCAACCTGTCGGATCTTCTTCTTTTAGAGCAGCAGGCATCGGACCTCCCAGCCATCCAGTCGGCTTGTTTTTGGCTCCAGTTTGAGAGCCATTTCCTGCCCTAAAGGTCCCCAAGTTGGTATCCTGGCCTTTTCCCCACTCTGACTGGTTGCTGGATTTTGTAGCATCACCCCAGGCTGGGTTGGAGTGACTTTGTTTGATTGGCTCACCCCAGCCCTGGTTCTGATTGTTAGTCTTCACAGAATCTCCCCATCCAGCTGACTGACCTCCTTGGTCAGGAGTGTTAGTTCCTCCACTTCCTCCCCAAGTGTTGCTTGTGTTACAACGCCCTGTCTCACTCCATCCTGAACCGGAGCGGTCGCTGTCACTATCCCAACCTCCAGATGCAGACTTCTGAGGCTCCCCCCAGTGGTTCCCTCTTGACCCTTCTCCACTCCATCCTTCTCCAGAAGACCCACCCCAACCTTGTTTAGTCTTTTGTCCATTACTCCAGGAAGAGGATTTGTCATCCTTGACATTACCCCAAGATGAATTACTGTGGTTCATTCCGGCTGAAGAGTCTTCCCAGCCATTCTGAGCTTTGGTCTCCCCCCAACCAGAGGTGTTCTTCTGCTCACCCCAACGAGATGCACCAGCATCATTAGTGTTAGTGCTGGGTGCGTCTCCCCATCCACTTTGGGGGCTTGACATCAGAGAGGAAGCACTACCCCATCCTTGCGACGCATTTCCAGGCTTCTTCTCAGAGCTTGATACATCCCAGGCAGTGTTTTGTCGGACTGGGGTCTGCCCCCATCCTTGGTTGGATAGCACCCTTGGGTCCATATCAGTTCTAGAGAGAGCTGCTTGTATCAGACTTTGCTGGGTGCCCCTCCTACGGTTTCCACTACGTTGCCCATCCCTTTCACTATGAGCTCCTGAGCTTTCTCCACTTCCTTCGCTGCCTGTAGATTTGTTCCATGTGCTGCCTTGGGACGACTGACCACCGCTTCCTATCCCAAGAGCGTCATCTTCCAAGGACTTCCAACCATTTGTTCCCGTCCTGCTCCCGCTTGTGCCATCACTGGAATGCTGATTGTTGCTGGGCAACGCGCCCCACTCCCCACTCGAGACTTTAGTGCCAGTGTTTGAAGATGTGGAGGAGGACGATGAGGAAGAGGAGGCACTACCCCAGGGACAAGAGGTTCCAGCAGCACCCATGCTGTTACCTGCTCCCCAAGTCAAACTTTGAGAGGCAGAGGACTGAGAGTCCCAGCCTCCTCCACAACTGACCATCCCGTTATTATTATTTTTTAAAGAAGCAGCACTCACAGAAGATCCATTAGCTCCGGACTGCATTAGAGTTGCGTTCACAGTGTCGCCCACAGCTTGGCCTTTTGGGACAGAACATTTGTCTCCAGAGTAAGTAGTGCTGGGCGGAGCACCCCATGCTGTACCGTAGGACCCGCTGTTCATCCCCTCACTGTTGCCATGCTGAGAAATGGAAATGCCATTAGAGACAGGAGAAGTTTGGAGCTGAGGGGAGCTCCCTGTGCTCACAGGCCAGGATCGTTCATTCATCTGCAGTGAACCTGCAGAGTTTGGTAAACTAGAGGTCATAGGGTTAGTAGTGTTATTTGGTCCGTTAAATTCAGTGTTAAGGTTTTGAGGCTGCCCACTTAGAACCTTGTTTGTACCATTGACTTCAGATTCAACCACCTTCTCCTGCAGGCTTCCCCAGGACATCTTAGAGTTAACACTCTGCATGTTGGGCACTTGACCTATGGTGCTTCGTTGAGTGTTGGTGCCCCCATTTCCGTTGCCCAAAGGCACATGGGAGTTGGGACCAGAATTCTGCAGAACGGGCCAGGCACCATGGTTGGCATTTGGATTCAAAGTGCTTGGATTTACACCTCCATTAGCTGAAGGACCTTGGGTACCCCATGCATTAATTTTTCCATGACCACCTTCTGCCTGCTTGTCACTGGGGTTCTCTCCAGAACTTTGACACGTGCTTAGCACTGAGCCCCAAGGACCCTTAACACTCCCATTAGCCACATTATTGCTGACATTTGCAACCATGAAATGAGAACCTTGACTGCTGCCTTGCCTATTGCCATTGGTGTCACCACCAGTGATCCCAGATGCCATAATACAGAGGTTTTTCTCGGACCCGGAGCTGGAGACAGAGTCAGCATCCATACATTCTGAGGCCAGCTCTGGGTCACTACCAGTGATGGAAGGCCAGGCTCCCTTATCACAACTATCTACAATCACTTTGCCCCAGTTACTGTTTGAGTCACTGCAGGGTGAGCCAGAGCTCCAGGGTGAATTCTCATACTGAGGGTCCAGACCAGCGTGATCCAAACCTGTAAACACAAGTCATCAAAAAAAAAAAAAGAAGTCAGAAAACAATTTGATCAAACCAGTTATAACAGTAAAACAAAGACCCAAACCCAGCCCTCAATAGACATTCAGCTAAATATTTAGAAATACGACAGGATAATCCAGGAGACAACTATAGTAAAATACCTTCGTGAAGCCTATGGGTATCAGTATTATCAAATATTTGATATCAATTATCAAAGAGGCTGCTAAAAGTTAAGTCATTTTGTAAAACCCAGTTTCATTTTAATTTACCCATTTAAAATCCTAATCTCATTATCTAGGTCTACGCTATTAAAGAGCTTTCAGTGGGTGAGAAGGCGAACATGAACTTCCTTACACATGTAAAGTCAGCTCTCCCTGCAACATTACACCTAAGCACAGCTAAACTTTCCTAACAGACTACAATGCTTATTTCCATGCTTAAATATGAACTTTATAGTTATTGTAGCAGTTTTTCACACACATGGATTCTTTACCAAAAAACAAAATAAAAAAAACCCACCAACTGGTGAGCCGACACATACAAATTGGCAAGCACCACTTTGACAGGGGAATAAAGCAGGACATAGAGTAGCCTTTCTAAATATATAAATACTTTAAAATGCTTCTAAAATGACATGCTATACACATCAGTGGCTTTTCTAGTGTTTTGCTACTTCACTCATCTGATCACACCAACTTTGGCTTTTGGGAAAGTGCTTTAAAATGCCCACTGCCATAGTAGGTCCTGAGCAAGCCTCTTTACATAGGTGTAACGTCAGACACATTGGGAAAATTCAGTAGAGCTGATGAACCACAGATGTTCAGTGACCCAGACTCTTTGCTACGCCAATGTATGTATTAAACTGGCAGACATTTCAAGTCACGGGAAGTGTCTCGTTCCAGCTTGGTTGAATAAGAAGCACAGCGCCCACCATTTTGTTAAAGCAGCATGACGCTGCAGCATGACAGAGGATCAGACAGTTAGAGTGAAAACGCAGAGAGAGGGGGAAAAGCGAATCGTATTTAAGGGTGTATGAATGTATAAAAAACTTTGATGCCAGCCAACCAGACAATATGACAATACTCAAGAACGCACAAGTTCAAGCCAAATGTTCAGCATTCCTTCCTTTTTTTTCTCCACCAAAGTTATTCCTGCTAGCCTGTGCTTGCTGCTCAAAAAATGGCTGCCAAATCTCACTGAAGAGCTGCACTTGCCAAGTCTGAGGGCGTTCTCACTGAGTGGGCTAACAACAGACACAGCAAAATGAATATTTAAACAAAAAAAACAAAAAAAACAAACAAAAAAAAAGTAGACATTTTGAGGTGACACAGACAGAAGAAAAATCCACAAAAGCTGTTATAGGACTTTTATAATGGAAAAATAACAAAAATTTATCTAAAAATTAATGAAAAAATTTGCAATTAGGAAAATTACAAAACAAATAAACATTAAATAATCCAGAAAGTATCATTTTAAACATTAAAAATAATTCTTATCCAATAATAAAGTCTGGTTTTGACACCAAATAAATTGCTAAACCTATGACACCTTTATCCCTTCCATTAATACATACATTTTATTATTATCATCTCACAAAAGTTTTTTTTTTTTACAAAAGTTATTGAATGTCTATGCTGTCAATACAGATTTCAAATCAACCTAACACAACCTAAACACTTATGTGCAATTCTGAACGACAGCCAGTCGACTCACAGAACTGGTATCAGCGAAATAAACTGTCTAAATCACATACTAAAAACACAGAGGAAAGAACAGGAATGTTAGCTCATGTTTAATCCATGTCAGCAGCACAAGTTTACCAGGAAATAAGCTGCAGAAATGATGTTGAAGATCAGAAGCAAAAGCATAATGAGGATGTAAGCAGCACGTTAATTAGCTAATTTTTTGGTTTTTTTTTTTTTTTTTTTTTTTTTTTTTTTTAAGTTGTCTTCACCATATAATAAGTACACTGCAAGGCCAAAGCCCAACATGACCAGTAAATAATAATAAGTAGCTCCATTTTCATTTAAATCAAAAAGACGCCACCTTTTTTCTAGTGGTTCACAAGACTGACATTAATAAATCCACATGTCAAACCATTTCACCTGAAGAAAAAGTAACTCCTAGCAAACAAATGAACCTTTCACTTTCCACATACTCTCCCCTTAAGTGAATTGGCTTTAACTGCAGGCAAATTTGTTTCGTGTTTGGTATGATTACTGCTTTAGCAGTGAAAGCATGGTTTTCAGGAGGCAGCATAACACCTCCAAATTTAATATCATTTTATGTATGGTACAAGTATGTGGGAGTAGAACTCCTTTCTGATTTTATCAAAAACTTTATTGAATCTCGACTGACCCTAACAGGAATAGCAATGCTGTTGTGTTCACCAGTTTAAATTGTTTACAATACTGAAAAAATAGTTCAAAGCAAACTGCATTAGGTTATTTTGTGAAAATTTCCACATCATATAGTCAAATTCAAACACTCACTGGGTTGTAATACTGCTCTGTCATAAAAATGAACATTAATCAGCAAAACTACAAACACACCCACCACCATCCACACAAACACACAAAAGCACACTACAATTAGCAACTAGCACAAAAAAAATGTCACCTGTTTGGTTAGGGGAGTGGCTGACCGAGTCCCGAATGGGAGCCATGCCTACAAAAACAACAAAAATATACTGTGAAGTACCAAGATTCATCACCATATGCACGATAATGATAAAGTCTAATTTATACAGGGCCTAACAAAGAACAGTGTTGAGTGTAAAATGAATTGCAAACACAAATAGGAGCGTCAGGCGAAAGACTGGGCACTAAAGCTAAACTATATTATGGTGCCAAAAAAAACAACAAAAAAAAAAAACTTAACACAGCATCACTTTGCCCTGTATAATAAACTCGGGGTACCACATGCAAAAGCCAACACTGTATTCAAGACATTTCATATTGGGGAAATTTGACACTATTCCACTGACATATTAGGAGGCAGTGAAAAAAAAAAAAAAAGCATTTCTACCGAACCCATTTGTCCTTGCCTTGTTTGCAGCTGGGGACCCACCAGTCCTCTGTTTTTACTTCATTGTGCTCAGACTAGAATCTGTGCTGGCATGAGGCGTGCAGCCAAGCATCACTAAACACTCAATGGTGTAAGTAAGCTGGCTCACTAACACTACAGCCTTCATAAATGCAAATCCTTGAAACATATTTGTATTTCGTGTGCAGTAGATTTTTGATATAGTCCTTTCATAGTTCAGTCAAAGGTATAAACAGGTACAACCACCAGGTTGCGCATCACCTGTTAGCTATATGCCTATACACTAGGACCGTGGTTCATGAACTTAATCCGTTCTGGGAACAATTTTTCCCATAGAAATGAATGTAAATACAATTAATTCATTCCAGAAATATAGACTGAAATGAAAATATCCTTAGAGACTAATTAAAGTAAAAGAGTAAAATTAAATAAAAAACAGTACTGTAATTTACCTTTGTTGCTTATAGTTGCTGGTACAGGTGGGTGGTGAAGGAGGAGAGGAGGAGGAGGAAGCTACTGCTTCGAAGGGGAATCCCCTTCCATTAATACACTGGGCAACTCTGATTCAGGAGTTTTTTCTCTTTTCTGATTTGTGCACAAGAAATTTTTCTAAAGAAATTTTACTTTTTCTTTGCTGTAGAATTGTCCTGAAGGGGCACATCGCATTGTCATTCAACTCGTTAATGGCAAAAACACGAACGCCATTCTCATGTTTAGCAATAATTTCTTTCTTTACTTCAATAGTAATATGCTTAGGTTTCTTACTGCTGCCATCACCAACACTTTTTCCTTCTTAGGTGGCATAATGAGGGCTAAAATAACCCAAAATGTGCAAACAAAAAAAAACCCCAAAAAGTAATGTTCTTGAGCACAGCGCCCTGATGAACAAATTTTACACCAAGCGCACAGCTAAGCAAGTGCTTCCATGGGATTGTGAGTAGTGTAGCCCACACACCAAAGCATCGTCCGTGAACCAAGCTAAAATTTGTCCACAATACTAGTTCGTGACCCAAGGTCCTACTGTAACAGATGTTACATACAGCAACTATTAAAGAATGCATTCACGTCTTTTGACCAAATTTAAAAATAGCATCGTAAGTGATTATATATATATAGGAATTAAAATGAACCACTGCAAAAATGCTGTCACTGGATTGCAGGTTTTGACACAAACCTGGATGATGCTGATTGGGTTCACAGGCACTACATGGCAATTGGGCAGCAATTTTTGGTTTTTAAACCAAACAAAAGGGAATCAGTGGATCTAACCAAAACCATTTGTAGGCTTTGCATAAAAATAAACGCCACTCAAACACTGACTGTACATGCCCGTATCCAAGTACACCATCTGAGAGAAATCTGCAGCTCTCGGACATAGCTTAACAGTCATCTTGAGATCTTGAGTCTTGGACCAAGCACTAGTCAACCTACAACTAGTGCAGCAGTTGCCAATGCGGGGGGGGGGCATTCTCTATGATGTAATATATCCTGCTAATTTTATTGCAGTGTATGCACTTATGCACCCCCGTACTATCAGAGATGCTGGTTTCTGAACTGAACGCTCAGAACACGCTGGAAGGTCTCCCTCCTCTTTAGCACGGAAGACACGTCGTCCATGATTACCGACAAGAATGTCGAATTTGGACTCATCTGACCATAGAACACTTTCCCACTTTGAAACAGTCCATTTCAAATGAGTCTTGGCCCACAGGAC
>JAQMCW010000008.1:13803289-13814821 GCA_030068335.1 Chrysichthys cranchii | reverse complement strand
AACCCAGCCATGACAGGCCGGTGAGGGTGTGGGTGACCTCTCAATCAGCCAATAATGAAGCTGGTTAGAGCCGTGGGGGGGGGGGTCTTTATTAATGTGGGTCTAGTAAACACAAAGGAGTTTCAGTTACTGGACTGCAGGTCATGATTTGTTTCAGATAAGTAAATTAACACGTCTTATCAGGTCAACTTTGCACAGGCTCATGTGAGCCAAACACCTTTCCTAATACCAGTGATATTAAAACACTGATCTAGCCAGCTACGTAACGAATAAGAACCGGAGGACCGTTAGCTTGCTGACCAAACCAAGTAGAAGTCATTTGTATTAATGTAAAAATTATGACATTTGAGTGATGGTCAGGGAAAACCATTGGCAAAGTAGTGTTTTGTCACATTTTGTTGGGAGAAAAGTGCATTTAAAGATAAATAAAAGCCCATTTCACCGAAAGACACCAGTACACTGATGGTCTAAAAACAGCTACTATTTATTGAATTGATTTGCATTTAAATTTGAGGTGTGAAAGAAAATATAAAAAAAGATGACCACAAAATGACCACAAAAATTAGGTCATATCTTTACCCACTTTGATACATAGCCTATGCATTTTATGGAGTCGTGTTTGTTACACCGGTCCTGCTCTATACAACACGATTTGCAGAAAGCTTAGGCATGTTTAGAAATGTTAAGAAAACATTGACATGTTTGTGAAATAACTTGATGCTTTCTTACACTGTCTTAACAGATGTGTCAAAGGATGCATCAGGAAGAGGTTTCCAATTTGTCTGCTAGAGCAACATCTGATTTTTTTTGTGTATAAACGTGGCAAATATGGTCATAGATCATATCAAATAAAGATTTCTTAGCAGCTAAACACCGGATTCATTTCAGTGTTAAATAATAGACTGTAGAAATAAAACATGCATTCGGTACTATAACAAGCTTTAACTATAGAGAACATTGTATTATTGTTCAATTAGTGAAAAAAAGAAGGGGGAAAAAAAAAAAGTCTCGGTAGTGTAACTCGGAACCTCAGACCTAAATATTAAAATATCAAGTCCATCAGAGCATCAACAGAACAGATCATTAAAAAAAAATAAATGCATAAATAAATAAATAAATAAATCATAAATTAATTAAATCAAAGACTTAACAAAACAGTGCCAAATGTGAAAAAGTTTCTGTGGATTCTGTCTAAATGGTGCACTGTCGTGATTGACAGACACGCTGCCGAGAAAAAAAAAAAAAAAAAAAAAAGAGAATGTTTTATACATTTCAGATGGATAAATCTTCTTCTCTCGTTTATTTGCAGGCATTAATCTGTCACTTGTTTTCTGGCAGTGAGACTAAAACTTATTTGGGTTTTTTTTTCTCTTTTCTTTCTTCAAGAGTGCAAGCAAACTAATGTGTAACAGACTAAAAGAACGTAGTGCATATAAATAGATCAAGTTCTTTTTCTATGAATATAATAATATTAGTGAGTTTTTAATAACATATTGACCTTTATGAATATAATAGTAATGCGTGGCATAGTTTCAGATCTTGCAAGTGACTGCATGGTGCTAATGCCTCGGTGTGTGTGTGTGTGTGTGTGTGTGTGTGGACATTCAGATCTGTGCTGTTCC
Source organism: Chrysichthys cranchii (assembly GCA_030068335.1). NCBI lineage: Eukaryota > Metazoa > Chordata > Actinopteri > Siluriformes > Claroteidae > Chrysichthys > Chrysichthys cranchii. The sequence continues at coordinate 13,813,199 of JAQMCW010000008.1, read as the reverse complement.
GTTGTTTCCATCCTAAATGATCACACACTTGCCCTTTTCCACCCATGGGTTATTCTTCATCAGCTCAGGGTTCAAAAATGGGTCAGTGGGCACGCCATCCTCGATCCACTTCACCAAGCTGGAACAGGAAGAGGAAGTGAACACCAGACATACAGATAAAGGTAAAGGGATAGACAGATTAGAGGAGAAGGTACAGTTTTTATTAGAATGTCGGTCCTTCTAAGACTCCACCGCAAACGCTAAAATAGATCAGAATCTATTACTATTGTGCATTACCCATTGAATGCATGGTAAGTTTGATGATGAAAAATGGGGCCCAATATATTTGGAGTAATATTTTCTCTACTTTCGGAAAACTTTATTTTTGCCAAACTGCCAAAGAGAGGTTTTTATTTAGACTGCTTTCTAACTTTATCTTGCTGTTTGCCTGCAGAGATCAAGGCAGGTAAGATAGTTTAACAAATGCAGCAGTAAATGCATCCAGTCTGCCTAAAGCAGTCTAAAACACTGCTTGCTTAGTGTGCTTTTCTCACTTTTGTAAAGCAAAACACACACAGACAAGACATATACCTAATAAACTCCGTTTATAATCTGATACCAGCTGTCAAAATGTTTGGGATGTTCCTGCTCCATCATATCAGCAGAACAGAACTTGCAACATATAGCCAAAAGTATGTGGACATCTGACTAATCACCCATTAATGCTTGTTTACGTCGAAAACGGGCATTAATAAAAGTTAAAGTGACTCATATGTGGCTGTATAAAAATAAAAAACTGACAGCAAGCTTGTTTTCCCATAAGTAGGTTAGGTTATAAACGTACAGCTATCTAGGGCTTCCTTTAGTGGAAATGGGCTGAAATCCTTAAGTAGAACTTTTCTTTCACTTTTCGCCATAACCAGAAATTTTATTTTATTTATTTAAAATGTTAGACCTTTACTTCTAGTTGAAATGCATGAAAAAGGGAAACAGTTCAGGCAAGTCTGTGGAGCTCTACACAGTCAAGCAATGTGTCAGAAGTTACAAGTTAGAATGTATAAACCACACATTTACATCGTCACACCAGGAGAGTGGTCCATCACTAGCTGTGAATGGGAGGAGCTGAGTTAGGAGTAAGGTTTGGCATATGCATTCCGAGATGCTTTTCCGCTCTCTACGGTTGTCAAGAGTGGTTATTCGAGTTACTGTAGCCTTTCTCTCAGCTTAAACAAATTTAGCCATTTTCCTCAGACTTCCCACTCACTGGCTGTTTTTTGTTTTTTGCACCATTCAGTGTAAACCGTAGAGACTGTCGTGTCTGAAAATCCCAGGAGTCATCAACAGTTTCCTAAATAAGCAAACTAGCCCGTCTGATCTTAGCTGACTGTGCCGATTGACCTCATTCCCTTTGCTGATTAGCCAATTATATTCATTCAATTAATACAAAAAGTTCTATGCTTATAAAGAATCCTAATAAGAATTCCTCTATTAAACTCTGGCACTCAGGACACAGTGTGTTACATCAGGCTAAACTCCAACTGCTTTGCAGAGATAAAAATGACAGACGTCCAGCATGTTGCGTGTGGGAGTTTCACACTGATTCATCAGCTTTGGTATTTCTGAGCTAAAATCTGGGATGCAGACTGAAATAGTGATGATGGAGAAGATGTTCCACAGATTCTGATGATCTAAGATTTTTTTCTTCTTCTTTTTAAGTACAAATATATCCCTCTGACCAAATTCACCATGGCTTAACATTGGTTTTTATGATTCAGAAAGCCATGGTAACCATGTTTATTACATATTATATTACATATAGCTATCATCTGACTAAAAGTTTATGGACACCTGACCTATTGGGCTTTTTAAGCATCCCATTCCAGATTGAGTTCCTCCTTTGCTGTTAAAATAACCTCCACACTTCTGGAATGGCTTGTGGAGATTTGTGCACATTTAGCCACCAGAGCATTAGTGAGGTCAAGCACTGACGTTAGACAATGAGGTCTGGGATACAGTCGGTGTTCCAATTCATCCCAAAGGTGTTCAGTGGGCTTGAGGTCAGGACTCAAGGTTTTTCTATGCCAACCTTGGCAAACCATGTCTTCATGGACCTGACTTTTGTGCACAGGGGCACTGTTATGCTGGAAAAGGTTTGGTCCCCTAAGTTACAGTGAAGGGAAACTAATGCTCCAGCATACAAAAGACATTCTGTACAATCATGTGCTTCCAACTTTGTGGGAACAGTTTGCAGAAGAACCACAGACGAAATCGCATACTTTTGGGCAACCCATGGGGAACTTCTGGCCGATGGTATTATTACAGTGCTTGATGAGGTGTATGTGGTCAAGTTTTTGATATCACTTCATTATATATTGGATTGATATTTGGCACCGATTTAGATATTGCTTTTATTTTGTCACATGCACAAGGTAAAGATTTCTAGTGCAATGTCCATATATTCACCAAACAGAGTCCACACCCACCCCACCCCCACACACACGTACGTGAAATACGAAAAAGAAACAAAGTGAAGACTACTAGACGTGCATGTTGAGATGAATGTACAATATAAAGTGCACTAGGTGTGAATGTGCCAGGGAATTGTAGTAGGTATTTTAGCAGGAATCAGCAGTTGCAGAGTAATGAGATTAGAAGTGGAGAGAACTGGCTGGCTGGCAGCTGATTAAGTGGAGGTAGAATTTAAGCAAAACATTTGTTAATGTGTGTTAAAGGGGAGTGGCCCTTTACAGGCTGGGGCTGAAAATATCTGACAAATCTTATACCGTTACCATTAACTGTGCCTGAAGATCTGATTACAACATACATAGAGGAAGATAAGATAAGGGGAAGGTTTAGTCATTGGGTGTGAAAGTACTAGAATATTTTTATTATATAAAATGCTCATTTAATTCACTGTGAAAACATGCAATGTGTTTATACTGAAATATTAAATGATGATTTGTTCTATGATGAGCATTTTCATGCATGTATAAGTACTCAAAGTTGCAGAATGCAATGCAGCAATACGACGGTCACACAGTCGAGTAATGGCAGAGACTTGGCTTGGCTTGTTCAATAGCTATGAGAAGACGAGCACAACAGACAGACTACAGGACTAAAGTGCTGCTGCATCACCACTCTCCTTGGCCCCATTATCAGCAAGAAGTCAATGGTATTGTGGGTAATGCAGGAAACGGTTTACCAACGTGAAAGACCACGAAGGGGGGGAAAAAAAAAAAAAAAAGTCATTAAAATGAATTTCTAAGTCAAAACAGAATTTCATTGCAAAGTAAATCTTGGACGACACTGAAACTCCTATTAATTGTAAAGATTAGACCGGACTGCCCCCCCCGTAGAAACATTACCCATAAGTGGAATTAGAGATGACTGCTTTTCTACATGAAGGTTGTGCTGATGCCTTGTGCATCAATTAATGTGTTATTTTAGTGCATTATGATTTTCCTCTTCGGATTTGTGGGTAGACCTGTAAAACTCTACTTAACTAAAACTACTTTAATCTGCTTGATATTTTAAACTATATACAATGGGATCTGTACAGACTACAATTTTCATATGACTTGGGCTGCTGTTTAAATCAGTGAGACATATACATATAGATCGTTGTAGTTCTTACTCTGTGACTGTCTTGGAGGACTTCTCCCTCTTAAACGCCAGCTGGTACTTGAGGCTCTCTACCTCTTTCTTCAGCTGTGGTACATCCATTTCATCCATGACTGTGGTTTCAGATCAGTCACACCAAACCTGGAAGGTGAAAAAGAATTGAAAAAGACTGAAAATTCCTAAAGGCAAATAATCAAAGAAAGAAAAGAAAAAAAACCAAAGCCTCATGACTGCCTTGAGCTATTTTAGACAGATGATCTGTGATCTAAATACAGCAAACTGCAATCTGGGATCCTGTTCCTCCCACACACTGATAAAGGATTGAGCCAGGACAGTGTTAAAGTGTGTGTGTGCGCGCATGCTTTAAAAGCATCCATCATGCAGGTGTTCCATTGCTTTAAAAGCATTTTCCCTGCCGGTCAGTCACCGACGTCTCTGATCTGATTTCACACAGTCTATAGTGTGCACCAAGTTCACTCCTGTTGTCCTAGACATTTTAAATTTTATAGCAATACAACTGTTACTGCAAAATTCCCAATTTGTCTTTGGTCCAAGTCTCTTCATGCTTTTGGATCCTCCTGAGAGCAGATGTTTATGCAGGTGGATGGGGGTGGGGGTGTGAGATGGAGGGAAAAAGATGCCACTATCGGGTTCATCTTCACCCCAGCCATTTTTAATGAACACTTATTTGCCCTTTTCCAAACCCGAACATCATTCCTGCAATAGAAACGTACATTTCAAACCGTGCCATGTTATGTTGTATTGACTGAAACAGGGATCCAAATTGTAGCGATGCATCCACAGAAATCATCAGCTAGATTTATTTATTTACAGATGTACAATTGTAATAATTTGTTTTACTTTATATACTTTGTGAAAATTGAAAGACACAAATCGAAAGTGTTAGTTCATTGAAAGACTAGACAAAAAGACAAAAAAAAAACAAAAAAAACCCACCACTTTTACTGACAGGTTTGTCAATTAAATAGGATATTAATATTTTTTTTTTTGTTGCCATTTTTACTCCAAGTGCCATCATTGGCCATTTTTGAATAAAATATTCCAATCATTTCTTTTGAAACTTACTTTTATCCACAGAACAGCTTTAGTATTACTACTTCTTGCTCTTCCTACTGTAAATATACCTGGAGTGGTGATCTGAGGGGGCCAAGCATGCTTCGCAAACACCGCGGCCCCAGATCCTACAATGATCACTTCTAGCCAAGCTACATAAAACACTATAGAGAGCACAGGTCAAGGGTCTTCAGTCTTCTCTACTGCACGTTTTCATTCTGACCGACCAGGAGCAACATCTGGTTCCACTCATTTAATCAGTTCATCATGAACTTCGAGAAATTTCAAGCCTACCTCATAACCAGGCTGGAATGAAAACCCCGCTCACCCTTTGCGAATAAGATTAAAGACTCCTACCACAGATGAACGTACTGTTCAGGTTGCATAACCCCTCAGTACTAGACCTTCACAATTCCTGCACTCATGTTTCCTGCTATAGTCTACTGACTATGGATGACCACACCCAAACTTTAGAGACATGCTCAGAATCTTGTCCTGAATATGACTTGGCAGGCATTTGAGAAAACTAAGCTCTACCCCACATCGACTGACTGGAGTGTGGCAGCCATTTTGTTTATAAATCTCAACACGTTTTTGATCATTATTAAGAATCAGTCTGTGCTTAATAGTTTCGTACCCACTTTATGAAGATGTACCAAATATCCTAGGGCTAGTTCACAAAAGGAAGTTTTAGTGGGCGGAGCTAAATGGTCCAAATGCAACCGCGTTCCCACTATCCTAAGGAAGAACAGGCAAAAATAAATGAATCTTTAGATATTTCTCTATAGCACCACCATTAGGCTGCTCAGGCCCTTTTTTTAAACCATATTTCACATCTGTTAGACCTACAGTGAATTACTGTTGCTGTACCATGGCTCAACTATTCATTTAAAAATTGCTGAACTCCATGAGTCCAGCATGTAGTTTTAAGCAGCTGCAACCATTTTCAGCTTAAAATCTAAATAGAAAGGGAAAAAAAAAAAAATAATAATAATAATAATGTTCAAAACTTTAAACCTTTTAATTCATCAAACGCAGTGTCTGATCGATAACGCCCTAAAATGACTCACTGTGCCAGTAGTGTGTCTTGTGTAACAGAACAGGACGCAGTCTGGCTTTTGCCTAAAGCCAAAGCACAGATGAGTGAACACATGGAGATCGATGAGGCCTCAAAAAACACACTGTACCATGAGTCAGTCTCGCTTTGACTCCGATCACTTGTATGGCCAAACAAAAATAGTTCTGTACCAATAAAAGTACTCCCATCCTACAATAATTGCCAAGTAATCATAATGTTATATTCTTAATACTCCATTTTAAATAAAGGGGTACACTCACCAGCCATTTATAAGGAACACCTATACACAAGCAAGTTCATGCAATTATCAATATGCCAATCATGTTGTAATGGGGGGAAAATGCGAGCTCAGTGATGACTGCTGATGCCAGAATGGCCGAGTTGAGTATTCTGGAAACGCCTGGGATTGTCAAGCAATTTTCAACGCGTGTGGAAAAATTTAAAACATTCAGTTTCCATGGTTTAATCTTAAATAATCACTCTTTACAACTGTAGAAAAGCAAAAAAACAAATAAAACATTAAACGACAAACCTCGAGCTGCTGATGGGCTACAACACCAGTAGAAGTCTTCCTATCAACCAGGACCAGGAATCGGGGGCTACAGTGGGCACAAGCGCAGCAACACTAGGCAGATGAAGACTGGAAAAAGATCACATGATGTTCTGTGTAAACTTTAGGGTTAAGCTTGTATGTGAAAATCCATCCCATGAGATCAGACGTTTCTGAAATTCTCAACCCAGCCTGTCTGGTATCAATATCCTTGTGACAGTTAAAGTCACAGATCTTTTTTCCCCTTTCATTCTGATATTTGATGTGAGCATTAACTGAAGATCTTGATTTGTATCTGCACATTCTGTTTTGTTTTTGGCATTGTGCTACTGCAATATGATTGGCTGATGGAATAATTGCATGAATGAGCACGTGTTCATGCGTTCCTATGAAAGTGACTAATGAGTGAATGACATGTAATAGAGAATTGCTGAAAACGTAACCTTGGCAGGCTCCAAATAGGTCCATAATAAAGATGCTTTTAAGACCGTTTTCTTTATGCGGGTTCCCCAAAGGGACAGGACTGCTTACTTCTTCCCAAAAGCATGCAGGAGTAGCAAAAAAAAAAAAAAATTATACACAATGTTTCTTGATAAGTCACACAATTGCCAAACAAAATAAAAGGTGTGATAAAAGAGGATTTTTAAATGGGGTGTTAAAAGCTGCCATTAATAGGCAAATTGTGTGACCGCGTGGTCAGCCCCACCTCTTCTCCATTTCCATTGGTTGCTCTGTCAACATCACAATTGGTTCTATCCCAAAGCTTGCACTGATTGGTTGAAGCTTACACAGCTAGTTTTGAAGTTCACTAAGCCTGTAACAGGATACTCACACCAGCCCTGCTCTCTAGCCCAGGCCATGCCGTCTGGAACACTGGCAGAAGAACTGAGTGTTTTCTAGCACTAAGAAGGGAATATGGATCGTCACCTCACTGTCACAGATGCTAAGTGGTCTGACCAAGTGCATCTTCCGCATCCGAAGTGTCAGAAGGGACACAGCATTCGCGTGCTACATGACAGGTGTGGCTGACAAACAGATGCACTGAAGAAATGTCTAAAACACACACTGGGAATTTGTCACCACATTCTCATGCTGAACCCAGCGCCATGAGAGAGAGAGAGAGAGAGAGAGAAACACACAGAGACGGAGCCTGAACGTCACTGAAATGACTCTTTTGGGAAAAATGACAGCTCTTCCTTAGTGATGAGGAGAGTAGTACTCGCTATCTAACAACGTCTTGCCACCAGGGATCCTCAAGTCCATAATCTCCACTCCTCACTTTATACTGAATTATTATTTTTCTTATTTTCATTTGCAAATTGGATTTCCAGTGCTTTGGTAAAAATGTACTCCACACAATCAGGCCTAAAAAAAATAAAATAAATATAAGCTATGACTAATGGAAAAGGAAGATGCACTGCATGTGTAACTGCACTCAAAGAAAGACAAACGTTAGCAATGCAAAGAGGACCAGAAAGAATTTAAGAAATATTGCTTTTAAAACAAATAAAAAATTTTAAAAAATTTAAAAAAAAAAAACATTTCCTCAAATATTTCTCAAAACATCCAAGCCTTGTGAGGGACCAGCATAAATCCTGAAATGTGTTTGACCTTTTTTAAGGCGGTGTTGATACAAATTTACATTTTTTTAAAAATAATGTGTAAAATCATAAAATGCTCAAATTCGCCACTGGAGTATAAGCATGCAGTGCTGAGTACATGCCATTCTGCTGAATGAACACATTTGCACAGCATTTCCATGACTTCAGATGTGCACAAATGAAACAATGGAGTAAGTTCCATCTTGATTCAGCACGTTAAGTGTTAAAGCAGCCTGTAGGTGTTAATTCAGCACTGTAATTCAAAAATCTTCAGTCAGCACATTTATGTTTAGGTGAGGAAAAAAAACCACAACACAAAAACCTGAGCACAAATCTTAAAGCATGCTGCACAAATCTGTGCACCACACACACACACACCATTAAGTCCATCTGTACTACTTTTATTTACTGTGTGGCTGACCCAAAGAGGTCTTAGCTGTGCTCAGGAATGAAATTTGGCATTAATGAAGACGGCAATCATCTCTGAGCAATTCTCAGAGTAATATTAGTATTAAATGTAGAAATAATATCAATAATTAATAATAATAAATAAATAAAAATAAATAAATAAATATTTTAAAAAAAAAAAGAAGAAAAAAAAAAACACACACACACCACACTGGCCTGCAGACATGAAGATAAAATGCACCCACACATAAATGCGTTCAGACTCACTGACAGCGTGTGTGTGTGTGGGGGGGGGGGGACTACCGGAAGACTCTGCAGTTTGTACATCAGCAAAACAAATAGTCAATAATCATATCCAGAGATGCAACAAAAACCAAAAACCCACCCAAGTTTTCCATTGCAGGGTCTCCCCCATGTGCAGGGATCAGGATGAGGGGAAATGTAGTAAAAGGCAATAAAGTCCTCCGCATTGTGCGGTAAAGTCATGAGTCACATCTAAATATACCAGAGAGCTGTAAGAGAACAACACTGCCCCGAGGATCATGTCTGAGATTCTGCGTTTCTGGGCTCGAGCTTACCTTGGGCTGAAACTGTGGCTGCTGAAGAGGGCGCGAGGCGGCTGCAAATCCGAGTGCAAACAATTGTAATGCTCCAAATGCTGTAGATCCTTGAAGACACTAAAAGCGCAGAATAAAAAAATAAAAGGGGGGAGTAGGATGCAGGCTGGACTCGCTAATCCCCAGTGATGTGGAGCTGCAGAAGAACAGAAAGGATGCTGGAAGTAGAGCTGAGCACAGAGAGCAAACAGAGCTGGCACACTGCTGTAGAGCGAACGAGTAGTGAATCGGTTCCTAGTTTGAACGACTCCTTTAAATGATCCGGTTCGCAACACGGAAGTGTCTTTTTTTTTTTTTAAATGCACAGTTAAACGCTAATTAAATTAAATCTTTTCCCCCCCAGGCTGTGTATTTTGTGAATTTTTGTGTAAATTGGGTTGAATCGTTTAACCTTTTGACTCAGCATTCGACATTAATAATGATTTCAATACACAAACAAACAAACAAATGAAGAACACAAGGTCACGTGACCCCACCTAACGAATTTCACAGAATTTTTAAGTTGTTATTATTTTTACTTATATATATATATATATATATATATATATATATATATACACATATATATATATATACACATATATATATATATATATATACACACATTTTTTTTTAAAGTTTTATTAAATATATTTGATTTCATTGGAATTTCTGTGGACTTCTGTGTTAAGTTGTCTTGCAATAGTGTTAGCATGCTATCTAAGTACAGCGGTACCTCAGAACTCGACCTTAATCCGTTCAGAGCTCGGGTTCGAATCCTGATCGAATTTTCCCCATAAGAAATAATAGAAAACCAATTAATTGGTTCCCGGCCCCAAAAAATTACACCTAAATATGGTTGTTGTTTTTTTTAAGCATTTAAACACAAAATGAACAAGATGAAACAAGAAGAGCACATACTAAATACATTTAAGCACATTTATCAAAACAGTAATTTGTAAAGTAAGAAAATAAATGTATCCAAACAATGTGTATGTCATGG
>JAQMCW010000008.1:13762572-13787900 GCA_030068335.1 Chrysichthys cranchii | reverse complement strand
TTTCAGTGACCATTGTGGGTTTTTCTTTCTTTAACAGAAGGGTACCAACAATTTTGTCCACGTCTGTATATATATATATAGGAAAAGGGACTGGTGCACTTCAGGAAATTTAAATAAGCCTATATCCAGTAGCCATAATTGTAGAAAGAGTAACAAAGTGAAAAACTGTAAAAGTATGACTAAGCAAAGAGGCCCACAAACTTGACTGAGTGACACCAGTTCTGTCAGGAGGAGTGAGTGAAAATTCTGACAAAGTATTATGAGAAGCTTGTGGAAGGCTACTGCAAGCACTTCTTTCAAGTTCGAGCAATGAAAAGGCAATGCCTCCAAATACTATAAAAGTCTATGTTCTTCTGATGTACTGAAAAACTAGATGAAGTGTGTGGAGCTGTGAAACATTTAGTCTGAATGCCTTTAGCCTAGGTAGATGTAAACTTACCAAGCATGGACAAACAGAACATTATAGAAAACAAGACTAGCTGTAATGATCCAGACACTGTGTACCCTGGATAAAAAAGGAGTATTCATAATGCTAAAAATTACTTTCAAATTTGCTAAGCAATGCTATAAACAATGACGCTTTATTTGACTAAATAAAGATTGGATTTAATGCTCTGCCACTGATATGATCAAACAGCACCCTCCTCTGTTTGCACCATATGTGGTGTAGTACTTATGGTCAGATTTATTCTTTATTATTATATATTACACATTGTGTAGTGTGTATAGGTATATATTTAAATATATTTATATATTTTATTTATATATAAAAAGTATACTGTAAGGGCATGTATGTATATATATATATATATATATATATACACACACAGTATATATATATTGCATACCACAGGTTTTGTACTATCTTTTCATTTATTTCATAAACATGCTGTAATGTAATGTGATGTATATTTTGCTAAGCACCGGAAAGGTGTTGAGTGAACAACTACAGATGAAAATGTAAGCCAATTAAAACAAGTCTCCTTTATAATATGGAAAAAGGTATGTAACAATACATGTCTGGCATCTAGGCAGGGTTAAAGACTTGTATTTCAGCCCCTTTGATGTCTCAGTAAATAGAAGAAAAGGCTTACATGGGCCAAAGAACACAGAAACTGGTGTATAGAACACTGGAGTAAGGTGCTGTGGACTGAAGAATCGAAGTTTGAAATCTTAGTGTGTGCGAACACTTTCGACTAGCCGTGCACACACACACACACACACACACACACACACACACACACACACACACACACACACACACACACACAGAGTGTGTGTATAGACTGTTAGTCAAAGGTGTGTGTGTTTGTGTATATAAACTGCTAGTCAAAAGTGTGTGTGTGTATACACTGCTAATCAATAGTGTGTGTGTGTGTGTGTGTGTGTATACACTGCTAGTCAAAAGTGTGTGTGTGTGTGTGTGTGTGTATGTGTATACACTGCTAATCAATAGTGTGTGTCTTTGTGTGTGTGTGTCTGTGTATACACTCCTAGTCAAAAGTATGTTTGTGTGTGTGTGTGTGTGTGTGTGTGTGTGTGTGTATGCACTGCTAGTCAAAAGTGTGTGTGTGTGTATACACTGTTAGTCAAAAATGTGTGTGTGTATACACTGCTATTCAAAAGTGTGTGTGTGTGTGTGTGTGTGTGTTCATGTGTGTGTATACACTGTTAGTCAAAAGTGTGTGTGTTTCGTATTTTATGTTACTTTTGGTCTTCCGTGTTTAGTGTCTCCTGCAGTTGTCTCGCCTGTGCATATAGCTCCTGTAACACAGTAATTTTAATAACAGAAGCATTACACACGGCGGAGGCCATAAACCCCCGCAGCAGGCAGGGCCCAGGCCAGAGGCCCACAGCCACAGCAGTGGAATTTCCACTTATGGTTGGTGATTCGTATCACGTCATCGTCCTCATGAATATTCATCATCACGTCGTCCACTTTATGAATATTCACCATCACGCCATCTAGATGTTGAATATTCACCATCCGTGCGCCATGTTCACTCTGAGATTTGTAGTCCTGTAGTGGCATCTCAGCAGTCACGTGTTATGCCGCTCGCGCCGCAAGTGCACTCCATTTCCCAGAAGTCGTCGCGCCTCGTGCGAGGGCGTGAACATTGTGGGAGAAGATGAAAAATTTTCGCAGTAGACTTTTCGCGCACTGGTGAGAAGTCGTTATAAAACGCTCATGCTACATGTTTAAACGTTGAACCAAGGCGGAGAATTCAGTCGAGGTGTGTCGTATGAGCTGTTTTTGTTGTCACGTTTGGACAGAGAAGGATTTTGTGTGACGTTCCCGAAAGTCAGTTGGTAAGTTAGCTTAGCACAAACTGGGGCTCGGGAAATAACACTGACAGCTGTGCTAAGCTAACGCGCTCGCGCAGGCTGTTCGGAACAAAGCTAATGTGTGTGTTTGGCTGTCTCTGTAAAGCAGGACCGACCTGTTAGGACGTCTGACCGCTTTATTACCGCCTTATGACGCCTCTGGAGTCTACCTGGCGTTTGGTGCGCGCGACTTGCAGCCTGTATGTGGCCTGTTTTGATTTGGCGTGCTAGCCACGTCTGCTAACGGTACGGCGTCTTCTCAACGGTTTAGTTTTTATACCACTTTTACCACAGGCTTTGTTTAGAGATAACTGTGTGTGTGTTTGAGGGAGTGTATTTATTTTACAGTTTTGCAAAACGAATAATAATAATAATAATAAAACAGGCTAAAGTTGACAGTGACATAAACAGTAACAGGAATTTAATGTAATGCCCAGTATTTACATTTAAACGTAGCATTTATTTCTGTCCATAAAACTGACTGCTTGCTTGTTACATTAAATACTTGTGTATTTGGGACAGAAAGAGTGAGGACTCTGGTGTCTGTTTGATTTGGTTGACAGCAGCTCTGATGTGATAAGTACTGACTCATGATCATGCTGTTATTATAGGAGATTAATCATGACAGGCCGGATATGAAGCACCCAAAAGGTGATGGTTAAGCCATCAAGTGTTTTATTCCCCTTCTGCTACAGTTAATCAGACCGTTACCAAGTGCTGACACTGGAGACTCCTTCAAAAAAAAAAATGCTTCACCGTCCACATGTGAGCACATTAATACAACCCCTACAGCGCTCGGAGCTGCTGTCAAGGAAAATCGATCAACACCTGCCGACCAATCGGAGTGAAGAATTCACCAGCGCTATGGTTTACTGCGTGTTCACGTTTTAAAAGCAAGATTACAGTTTATTGTTGTTTGTGCGAATGAAGCATTCATGTGTGTGTGTGCGTGCTTGCGAACGACAGAAAGAGAAGAGGGAAGAAAGCAACCCGGATGAGCAATTTTGCAATAATGAAAAATCCACGCTTTAATAATGTGGGGGATTCACCGTATAATCTGGCTGTTATGCATACATTTGTAAGAGAGCTTTATCAGATGGATTGCAGACACTCAAAAGTGTTTTGTTTGGTCTCATAAACAAATCTTTCGAAATGGAGTGCATGTGTGAAGCAACAGTAATGACAGTGTTTACTGAACGTTGCTACTGAGACGATGCACATGGCTCAGCGTTCAGCCTTACAGGAATTGGACGCAGACTCTTTGGCTGTGCTGCTTTCAGGCACGAGTGTATTCAGGGCTGTTTTTATGACTTGTACGAGAGGTACTGTCCTGCACAGTGTAGCTGTAATGTCACTGTTTTCCCAGCAGGCTGTGAAAGCCGTTCTTCCCTGAAGCCTTCGATGGATTATGAGCTCTGGTAAGGCGTCATACTACAGCCATCTCTCAGGAGGAGCTTCATCCAGCACAAGCCTCAACGCCTGTTCATCTGATATTAACAGCACGGTAATCATTTAAAAAATTTCTTTATTAGCAGTACCAGGAACTGAGGAACTGCATTTCTGACATGATAAACCACTCCTACATGTTACACAATGACTTCTTTTCAGCAATAATGCAACTTCCTGAGTAACCAGAATCCGTCACCTATTCAAACTCCCAACAAAATTGTAGGTCAACTTTTGCTTTGAAAACATGCACTACAGACATGAGCTATATAATAATAATAATAATAATAATAATAATAATGATTATTATATAAGCTCCAAGAACAAGAGTGATACAAGAAACAAGAGAGAACTTGGAGTCCTATAGCAAGCACAGTGCAATGATATGGATATGTTATATGTTATGCCTATTGTTGTTTTTGTTTTTGCCCAACATGTAGTGTTCCCTCCAAATGCCAATGGTGAAGGCACTGTAACCAGAACAGATTACATATCTAACATCCCAATGCCCTGTGAACAATTTTAGCTTAGATCCCAACTCTGGTATTTATTAGATAAATTACCTAAGGAATAAAACATGACAAAATGTGCTGCTACAGGAAAATAATTGGGCGTCCAGGTGCTTTGCCAATATTCTTAGCACAGGAAGATCTTCAAGACAGAATAGTTTATGATTTTTCTCAGTAAAATGACAGACTGCAAGGTTTTTTATGAGCAAGAAAGAGATGGAGACGGAGAGAGAGGAGCTGGCGAGAGACTGACTGTTGATTGCACTCATAATGCAGGTGATAACACGAAATAACTTGGCTTTCAGATCTTCCACAGTTTTAAATCTAACCTGTAAAAGGTGTGATGTGTTATTCACCATGGTATCAGTGGAATAACATGCTCCAGACCCTGTGCAGTATAAAAATAATACACTGAAGAGGGTTGGGGCATGATGTGCAGCTTATTTTCATAGAACTGCATGGTCTGTCACGTATTACTCCTTAGTTACGAAGCATTCTTTCCGAATTTCAATAAACATGTTAACACACTGAGAACACACTTTTATTTCATGTTATCTTCCATCTCTTTTGGAAACCATTTCACATTCAGCAGAGTGATGCATGAGGACAAACCTTTTATTTATTTGTACATTTGTTTTTGTTTAACTCGTCTGCTTTATATCTGTTTCTGTAGGCCAGAATGGAGAATACATTTGGCCCGTCGTTTTCAGGAGTTGCTCCAGTTAGCAAAGGTGAGTCTGTCTGTCTGTCTGTCTGTCTGTCTGTCTGTCTGTCTGTCTGTCTGTCTACACATACTATCCTTCATTTATAGTGCAGGTTTTGCCATTAACAAGTAAGACTAGAAAAAAAACGTAGAAATATTGAATTGATTTGTGCCGCTGATTACTCTGAGGTTCCTGTGACTGAAATAGATTTGCTGTAATGAGACTTTTTAACTAATGATTTGCACGGTGTGATATTTCAGCTGAGACATCCGGTAATTATAAACAGCACCGTCGAACACCTTCTACCTCCAGCACGCTGACTTTCTCCGCTCGAGACGATGACGACGGCATGGTAATGAAAGCTATTAAACCTTGATACCGTGTTTGTTTGTTTGCGTTTCACAAAAAATGTTCACCAGAAATAAATATGCTATTGATCAATAAATTTTAGTGTAGTACCTGAACAAGCTAGCTAACCTTACATTCAGCTCACAGGCTGCCATTATTTTCCCAATATCACTTTATCTTGGTTGAGATGATTCAGCCATCTTAAAGGCTGTTTTATTACTTAATCAGCTCAAGTGCTTAGCAGGCAGTCAGAAAGCAGTGCTGAATGTTTGAAAAGGGTAAGAGCAATATAAGTTTATAAGCATACTCAAGCAATAAAATGTTTTTTTTTAAATTTGCATTATATTAACAGACATCAAGCGAAAAGCCATTTTATATGAAACAATGAAACATGGCGTGATGTCAGTGCAATCTCAAACTGAGATTTTTTTCCCCAACCCTTTGTTTGACAAACCACATTGTCATTTACTCAAATGCTGTCTAATCAATCACAAATATTGGCAGTTTAAAACATATTACTCTTATAAATCGTAATTTCCTTTCCGCACACTGTCTAAAGTGTTGATTCTCAAATGTAGACAGTTGACTGGATATGTGTGTTTGTTGTGTGTCCGTGCGAATAGCCCCCCATTGGTTCTTCACGTGGTTCGGACTCGGCCATCTCCGTCCGCTCTCTTCACTCCGAGTCCAACATGTCCCTTCGCTCAACTTTCTCCCTGCATGAAGAAGAGGAGGATACGGTGAGCACATGGACACACTCCATACTGGTCCACAGTCTTGTGCTGACTCACACTCCTAAGAGCACACCTGCATCTGACAGTAGAGCTGAGTCTGACAGGAGGTTTACACTGCTGACTAGCTTTCTTGCTCTCTGTCAAATGCAACAGTAAAATGCTTGATTGTTAGTACTGTCTTCTACACACAGTGTTGCCAGCTGCACGTGTTCGCACGATGACACTAGAATCTTATACCACAGCGCTGTTGGAGTCTTAAATCTGATTGATCCGAAGGTGCAAATTTCCTTTACATTTTCCTGAACAGCCCTGATAGTAATGCTGGTTTGTGGTTTATATTAATCATACCCAAGGACTTGTATGGTGGACACTCTACATAATATAAGCCTAGTAATGAATTCACTAACTCACTCACTTACGGGAAGCTGGAGCCGATCCCAACTGACTTCGGGCGAGAGGTCACCAATCCCCTGCAGGGCCAACACACAGAGACAGACAACCATTCACACTTGCATTCACACCTACGGGCAACTTAGAGTAGCCAATTAAAATTGTGCTGTTATGAACTGGAGAAAAACATGTAAACTTTAACATTGTAAACAAGACAAGACAGTCCTATGTAAATGTTTTGTGCCACTGGAAAGTCTTCAGGACAGATGACTTTGACAGCAAGACAAGCTGCATTTCCCCCCCCTTATTAAGCTCAGTGGAGAGATAAAAGCAGTTGGGGAATGAACCACAGCATTAAACGTAACTAGGGGTAAAAATTATGATGTTACATTCATTAATACGTCTGAAAAATTGTAAATGATGTCAATTTGCTGTGGAATAAGAATAATAAGATGCATGCTGCTGTAGAAAAATGATCAGCTTTGCGGCAGTAACAGTAAGAACACTACTCTTTTGTTTCATTTTTTACGGAATATACGGAGTTTTTCTATAGGATTACAATCTCTCTGTAGTTTCTGTTGCTCTACCCAGTGTGACTGCCTCCCCAAGGCAGGCTTCAGTGCAGAGGGAAGGTGCTGACATGACTGTGTCAGATGCAGCAGCTGTATTTATTGTGAACTGTATGTTGTGGTTTGATAATGATATCATTATGATAATCATGATGATGACTCGGTCTGTCTCTGTCTCTCTGTCTTGTTCTCTCACTCTTACTCTCTGGCCATTTCTCAGGATCCGCAGGTTTTTGCCGAACAGCCGTCAGTTAAACTGTGCTGTCAGCTGTGCTGTAATGTGTTTAAAGACCCTGTCATCACCACATGTGGGGTGAGTCTCACTGTGTAAACCCAAGCTCGAGGTATTTGATGATGGCTTAATAGAGCTATACTAAACAGTATTTACTTTGAAGTTTCTTGGATTTCATGGATTAGCAAAATGCCTATTTAAAAACATCATTTGAAATTATACATAATTATAGCTTGATGGTGTCCAGGAGTGCTGTTGTTTTTATATGTTCTGTATTGTGTTATCGTGTCTCTGCGCTTTGGGATTTGTAGCAGTATGAGACTGTTATTTTTAATACTGGTCTCATTTCCTTTGTAGCATACCTTCTGCAGGCGATGTGCCTTAACCTCCGGTAAGAGAGCTGTCATATTTTTACACACATTTCAAGAAAATTGCCCTACACATGTTCCTGTCTGGACATGCACGGTCAGCCATGCATTGTAATTGGCAAGATGTATTATAATTACACAACAAGCCAAGTGTGCCAAAAAAGTGAACTGTAGAAAATAAAAGTTAGTCCAGCAGTAGCCTATCAGGCACTCAGTTTTAATGACCTGCTTATGTTGTGGTCAGCATGCCTCATCTGAAAATTTAAGGGCGCAGTGTTAATTTGGTTATTCAGTCATTTTCAGTAACTCCTCTGTCCTGGTCAGGATGGATCTGGAGCCTATTCTAGCAACTCTCGTTTAATACACTAACAGAATTAATGAAAATAAATAGTAGGTAAATGTTTTTCATGGGAGTGGAAGTTCTCTCCAGAGCTTAAAGTCTTAATTTGTACAACCTGAATTCCAGAAAAGTTGGCAGTTAAAAGTTAAATGCAGTGTGCAGTGTCAGTTCAACAGCAGTCCGTCACATTTACATAGTGTGTCTCTTCTCTCCTGAAGAAGATTGACAGAATTTGTTCCTCCTTTTGTTTCATGTTCTAGCCGATTTCCTTTATAGCAAGTCTTAGGGTGGTGCTTTGTTGCTCTCTGGTGGTGACTGTGAAATAAAATGTTACACACATGATACCACAGGGTCTGAAATAATGCTCATGATTTTACTTTCATTCATTTTGCCCTCAGTTAAAGCAATTGTTTTGATGGGTTTGGAGACCTTGAAGTTATCAGAACAGACCAGAACTTCAGGCATTCCAGTTATGTTTAGCTCATGTCTTTGTGTGTGTGTGTGTGTGTGTGTGTGTGTGTGTGTGTGTGTGTGTGTGTGTGTGTGTGTGTGTGTATAGAGAAATGCCCGGTGGATAACTCGAAGCTCACCGTGGTGGTGAACAACATCGCTGTGGCCGAGCAGATTGGTGAACTCTTCATTCACTGTAAATACGGTGTACGTCCCACCGCTTCTGGAAAACCAGCTGCCTTTGAGGTGGATCCACAAGGCTGCCCTTTCACCATCAAACTCAGCACCAGAAAGTGAGAATATATTCCTGCATGTTATTTCAAAGTTGGGTCATTAGAGTGTGTGAAGGGTACCATGTGTGCATCTTAAACGGAGTTTACTGCTTTAACCATGTTGTCTTAGCTGCTAAGGTTGTGTTAAAGCACCAAATAATATCTGTGTGATGATGCTGCAACTTAACAGAATAGCATTAATTTTGGTGTGTTTGTGTGTCCTCAGAGATCACGAGGTAAGCTGCGACTATCGTCCTGTGCGCTGCCCGAATAATCCCAGCTGTCCTCCCCTGCTCACTATGAACCTGGAGGCTCATCTGAAGGAGTGTGAGCACATCAAGTGCCCACATTCAAAATATGGGTGAGTAGAAGTGTTTGTGTGTGTGCGTGTGTTTTGCTTGCAAGTTTTACTTTGCCATTTTTATTTTTGACCTAACCATGGTATATATTGGGCATGCTGGGTTCTTGTCTTTCTCTCAGATGCACGTTCATTGGGAATCAGGATACGTATGAGACGCACCTGGAGGCATGTAAGTTTGAGGGCCTGAAGGAGTTCCTGCAGCAGACAGATGATCGCTTCCATGAGATGCAGGTAAGCTGAGGAGCTCATTCATGTTTCATTCCTGTTTATACCTTCATCTAGTCCACTCACCCTCTGTCCACTTGGCTGTAGGTGACTCTGGCTCAGAAGGATCAGGACATTTCCTTCCTACGTTCCATGCTGGGCAAATTGTCAGAAAAACTCGACCAGCTGGAGAAAAACCTGGAGCTTAAATTTGGTAACAACAATAAAATCTTACATTTATTTCTTAAAATAAAAAAGGCAGCTCCAAAAGATGGACTGTTTTTCTGTTTTTCCATCTGCCTTTTCATCTGTCGAACCTGGCGTTGTGGTCTTTGTTCTGAGTGTGAGCTGCTGTTGTGATGTTGTGCAGATGTGCTGGATGAGAACCAAAGTAAACTAAGTGAAGATCTGATGGAATTTCGTAGAGACGCCTCGATGCTTAACGTAAGGAGAAATATTCCTCATTATATGACTGTGTATAGGGTCATTGGTTAATGTTAATGTGTCGTTCACTTGGAGTAGAGAGCTTTTATTTGGCTTAACTGGATCGCTAATTACTAATTGCTAGCTAGTATTTAGTTTTCTGCCATCATTCTTTTTTCTCCATACGTATATTAGACAACCTCTGTTTTTTCTTTAGAAAACAAACTATGAATGATAACATGCATCTCTATTTTTTAGGATGAGCTTTCACACATTAATGCCAGGCTCAACATGGGCATCCTCGGCTGTGAGTATTATCTCTGTTTTTCTTTTTTTGTCTTGTGTTATGGTGTGTTTTTGTTTTTTGGTCAATATGGCAAATGTTTTGTTATGACTGGAGTCAGGAATCTGATTGGATTGAAGAGTTGCAGTTTTAACTTCACTATAGATTCCACCCTGCTCACATCCAGTGGTGTTGTATATTATTTGGTGTCTTTATTGACAGAGTTGTCACAAGTTTTCAGGGGATTATCAGGGAGTTATTTATTCAGAACAAAATGAAGGAATTAGTAGGTCATTATTTAGTACATGTTCTGTCGCAAAGATGAGCCTTGTTTATCATTGCTTCGCACGTTCTTTCGTTCTTCAGTGATCATTTTTCTCAAACCAATGTATTATATTGATTTTGCGTATATTACCATGTAATAACTTTTTTAATTCCCATATTTTTTCTAGCCTATGACCCTCAGCAGATCTTCAAGTGTAAAGGCACGTTTGTGGGTCATCAGGGTCCGGTGTGGTGTTTGTGCGTTTACTCCACTGGTGACCTGCTCTTCAGTGGTTCCTCAGACAAGACCATCAAGGTTCATCCAGCTTTACACGTCCACTTTACATTCATAGTAAAAGCAGATACTGATAATCTGATTGGGATAGAGATGGTGTTCAGTTCAGAGGACATGTTAGCACTGTTTCATACCCTACGTCTTTAATTTCCCCCCGGATGTGCACTGAAGTGCAGCCCAGCGTGTGATGGGACTTTGAGGCTCTCTTTGCTCGGGAATGGTTTCTAAGGATCAGGAGTGAGCTCAAGATTGATGATGCTAAATACATTTTTAAACTTTTACAGCTATGGCAATTTTTTTTTTTTTTTTTTTGCTTTTAAGGTTTGGGACACCTGCACTACATACAAGTGCCAGAAAACTCTGGAGGGTCATGATGGCATTGTGTTAGCGCTGTGTATTCAGGGGTGAGTGTGTATGTGAAACAAACATGCAACACATTACTCTGTCATCATTTTTATAGTAACTCTCTCAATATTATTGGAATATGATCATTTCTACTTCGCAAATAATTCTTTCTTTCTCTCTCACTCATACTCTTTTTCTCACTCTCTGTCCTGCAGGAATAAGCTGTACAGTGGCTCAGCAGATTGCACCATCATTGTAAGTGAGCCTGATGCAAACATGTCTTTTGAGACACTCATTCTCACACTAATGGCATCAGCTCACCCTGCTTAGCACATTATGTGTGTGTGTGTGTGTGTGCGCACGTGCAGGTTTGGGACATCCAGAACTTGCAGAAAGTCAACACAATCCGTGCACATGATAATCCAGTGTGCACACTGGTCTCCTCACACAACATGCTCTTCAGTGGATCACTCAAAGCAATTAAGGTGACTTACACTAAATGACTCTACATAATAGTGCATATCTTCTGTGTTACATATGCTGTTCTTGTGTATATTAAATTAAATGAATGTCTCCCCAAAAAAGCTTCACTGTATTTCTGTGTTTGGGTGGACACACACACAAAAAAAAAAAACGCTTAAAGAGACTCTACAAACAGCTCTGGTTATTTCTCTCAGACTGTACAGGACTGAACCGTGTTGTCATGGATTACTTGTTCATGTTTGTGTCTAGGTGTGGGACATTGTAAGCACAGAGCTGAAGCTGAAGAAGGAGCTCACTGGTCTGAATCACTGGGTGCGAGCTCTGGTTGCATCTCAGAATCACCTGTATAGCGGATCCTACCAAACCATCAAGGTGAAAGAATATGAATATCAGCTACTACCACCTAATGACATGTCATGGTAAACTGAGATTGTCATGGACACTGTTTTTGACTGAGATTGTCAAAGCTCTGCTGTACTTTTTTTCAATCATGCAGAGAGTATAAATATATATATACTTCAAGTGCATTATATCCACTTCACTTTTACACACAATGTTTTTTGACTTAAAAATATTTGAAAAGGTTGCATTTATAGACATAAGCAAAGATATGTTTTAAAGAAGGTAATTAATAGGGTGAGAACAGGAACTACCCAGAGAACAATAAGCAATGAACTGGACCACGGTCTCCATTCCTTCAGCTCATGCAATCTTGCTGTTGTTTTGTCTGTCTGTCTGTCCGTCCGTCTGTCCCACAGATTTGGGACATTCGTTCTCTTGAGTGCGTCCATGTCCTCCAGACCTCTGGGGGCAGCGTTTACTCCATTGCTGTAACCAACCACCACATAGTTTGCGGCACGTATGAGAACCTCATCCACGTGAGTGAACGTCTCTGCCCTAAATGCTACAGCACATGTCTACATAATATAGATAGCCATCCTTCTTTCACCTGCACAAATGCATTTGGTCTTCTTGGCATCTGTTGTTTTTCTTTATCCTCCCCAGGTGTGGGACATCGAGTCTAAAGAGCAGGTACGCACACTAACGGGACACGTAGGGACGGTTTACGCTCTGGCCGTCATTTCCACACCGGACCAGACCAAAGTGTTCAGCGCCTCCTACGATCGCTCACTTAGGGTAAGGGTCGAATCATTTACGCAAACATTGTGCAACTGGTCCAGTGTTCACACTGAAACGTTCGTCAGAATAAAGCTGATTTCTTTGGGGTGGTTTTGATGAGTCCTGGTTGTTTTAACTGTCCAGGTGTGGAGTATGGACAACATGATCTGCACACAGACGCTACTGCGTCATCAAGGCAGCGTCACCGCGCTGGCTGTCTCCAGAGGGCGCCTGTTTTCTGGAGCCGTGGACAGCACTGTGAAGGTTGGGCTCACTCTGTTCACTCCATCATCACTTTTATTCCTGAGCTTCGTTTCTGTCTTTAGCACTGCCCCTTGTTTAGTTTTTTATTCGTCTAAAGGTGTAGGTTTCTTGTTTGATAGATAAGGCGACTTCTGATGTTTATCTGTTACTGTAGGTTCTTAATATCTACACAAAGTGCTGATGCTTACATGCCTCCTAATAATAATGCTGCTAACAGCAACTGATTAACAGCAACTCTAGCTTGTGTTTTATTCCAGTTTGTTTTATATGCCTTTGTTGAAGTGACGGATTCCAGCTTAAGCACATCATCATGCATTTACAGTGTAGCACCGTCTCATGTGAAATTTTATTTAGATCTATTATTAGATATTAACTGTACTTAGATCTGTATTGAGATATTAAGATCTGTTTATGGTACAGTGAACACTATCGCAACATTGTGAAGGAAGATTGCAAAAAAAAAAACCACACCCAAGTTTTATAAAACATTAAAATAATGCCACTTAGGGATGAATTGTAGCGTAAAACTACTTTTCATTGTCACATTTCTAACCTTGTCCTTATTTCTCTGTCCTCAGGTGTGGACCTGCTAAATGTTGAACCTCTTCTAAAATCACACAATGGACCTTTAGCGGTGTGTAATAACTGTGATTACGTGGTGAAGTTGCGTCACTTTTAAAGATACCAGCCTGAGCAGGAGTGACCTTTCCCCCCTGTATTGATCTGTTTCTTGTGATGTGAACATGATTTCTCTTGGCTCACACAGCCTTGCACCGGGACTGTGGCATCGCCTTAAACCACTCCAAATGACCAGCGTGTAAGAGTCAGCAGTGATTAGACTGAGTATACGGTTCTGTATATAGATGTTTCACTCGGTAAGAATGGTGGCTTCTCTGAACAGCAAGACCATGATGTGATGAATCATGTCTGAGATGCCCGCTCTACTGGGACTAGATCATCTGAACTGACCACCTTAACTTTTCTCCACTAACATTTTCAATTGTTTACAAAGTATCCTATACAGGTCTGGGAACAGAGCTTCAGTAATAATTCAAAAGCTTCTAGATTGAATTATATTACACGAAGCCTTCAGTTCATGAGTTTAGCCCTGATTTTGTGCTCAGCCTTTCAGAGAATGTTTGGGCAGCCAGAGATCTCATGCCATTTTCCAGCATGTGGAAAACAATGGATGATTAATCTCGGCATGTGAGCACAGTGTCATGTGACCAGTGACAGGACAAGTAAAAGGATAGTGACCTTGGTGAAGGACAAATGAGGTCTGTGTGGAACAGGAAATGGAGGGAGCAAGTGTAGCAAAGCCTACAGCAAACTGCTCATGATCCATTTTCGGAAAAATCACATGATCAAGTTACAAACAGCTAAGCAGTATTTACTGAAGCAAGGGCAATTTCCAACCCTAGTCCTGAGAGCCAAATGATTTAATACAATTGGGGGTGGAAAAATGTAATTAACCTGTTTATATGATGCTACATCACAGGTTTTTCATATGAGCAGCTTTCTGACTAACATTCGATATTGCCAAGTGAGGGTTTTTTTTCTTTTCTTTTCCTTTTTTTTTTTTTTTTTTTTTTTACTGTACATGCTCAATCACTAGATTAATCATCAGCACACCATCTTGATGGAAAAATGAAGAGTTTTCAGTGCATCGTTGTCCACTTCCTAGTAATTGTGTCCACTCGGCCATCTTCATCAGTTTGAATGAGGTAGATGAGGGATCGTATGAATATCATTCAAGACTGTGGTTGCTTTTAAAATGGTGATGGAAGCTGTTTATACATGTAAACAGCAGCAATAACATCATAAAGGATTTTTCTGACTCGCTCTGCCTCCTCTATGAGTCCTGCAGTCATTACTGCAATTAAACGTGTAGCTAGCTACATTTTTTTGTATGGCTAGCAGAGAAGCAAGCAAGCGTGTCACTAGTTTTGCATCACATTTCTGATGTAAAATCAGCGAGGGTGTGTAAAACAGTATTGAGATGTCGGGTTTCTTAAATATGAACCCAAATTATGACTGTATTACAGCTGATGATGGAGCAGTAGTATGAGCAGCTCCAGCTTTGGTATATGACTGTGTCTGTGTGTGTGGGCACATATAATACAGAATACACTCCACAACAGGCCCAACTGTCTGGACATCTCACTGAGACCTGCACTGATGTTTTATTGAGTCACACATGCACTCTTAACATATAGTGTTAATTATCACTGATTCAGTTATTCCACTCCTTTGTGTTATTATACTGACTGCTCTCGGCCAATCAGAACGCACTGTACTGGAGTAAACAGTAGACAAGTGCCGATAATACATTTTCATCGTCGCTGATAATTGCTTACATTTCTATCATGGTTCATGATATCACTATATTGAATAAATTTGTTCTGATGAATGTTTTGTTTGTCTGTTATTAACATGATACAAGGTTGGACAGCATTTTAAAAAGGTCCATAGGCTGCAATGAACAAATGAAGAAACGCGCATCAAAGTAAAGGAGTTACGCTCTCTGTATGAAACCAAGTCCAGGTAATGTCAGGGTGTAATGTTTAACTGATATCAGTGAAGACAGAGCCGTGTTTCAGAAATATAATCTGACAAAGTTTTGATAACCAATTAAACAAGAAGATTATCGTTTGGACTTGCATGTATGATTTTTGGGGGCCAATCAGAAAAGCTGCGTAGGCACCCATTGTGCTTCTGTATTAAATTGATATATTTTCCACCATATTGAATTTTCTGCCATTTTGAAATTTACAATCATTTAAAAGTTTTCACAGGTCACAAATTCCGTCCACACTTTACAAAATTTGGCACAGACAATCCTCAGACCAAGCCCCATGAAAGTTATTTGTTAGCTTTTTGATTTGCTAGCACGTTCACCTGTTATAGTCGGTCAAAATCAATGGTGGAGCCACTAAATAGGAAGTGAATTCATATCTCAGCAATGCTTTGATGTATCAGCTGAACTTGGTACTTGGACCCCAATTTTGAGTTAGTACAAATTTAATGTCTTTTGCACACTAGGAGGTGCTGCAATAAGAAAAAAATGTGTCTTGGCTAATAACTGTTGATGTGTTTGTCTTAAAAATGTAACTCTTCTGTCCGGTAATACTGTGGCAGATCCCAAGGCCAACACATGGTAATTTGTCATGTCAACCTAATTGATGTGGCTGCCATAACGGATTTTATCTAAAAATATTTTCACAGACCACACATTTTCTCCAATTTTCACCAAATTTAACACAGGCACTCTTTGAACCAAGCCTCAGAAAAGTATCTTAACTTTTTTGATTTGCAAAAGCGTTCATTCGTTACAACCTGTCAAATTTGGAGGCAATACAGTGCATACAGTCATGCCCTTGACAAAATGACATGAAGTTTCCATAGCAACTAAATCCTTCTGGATTGCTTGGGCCCCCTCATCACTGCTCGCAGCTATTTTAACAATTTTCTCATGAGCTGGAATCCTAGCAGACATGCACCAGCCAGGAGAGCTGGCAAATGTAATGGAATAAGGCATTTTAGCATTTTAACTGTGGTAATGGTCTGAAAACCATTTTCTGGTCTTGTTATTTCTGTATTCATTCATTCATTCATGCAACCTGTGGTCCAGGAAGTCTGGATCCTACTGATGCCAGATATGTTTAAAAAAAAAAAAAAAAAAAAAGGCAACCCAAAAAACGTCGAATTCTTATTTGTGTTGAACATTTATTTAGAGCAGGTGGTTTTTTGGTGCATCACTGCAAGCACACCACGTTTCCCAATGGCGATATGAACACAGCTCAATACGAACCAACAGCAGGAACATGAACACAATATACAGCCTGCACTCACTCACTCATACACACACACACATTAACATACATACACACACATATACCCAGGTGAGCCGTGCAGGGAATCTCACGTTGTCATCTTTTTAAATAAACATCTCTGCCAAACAGTGAAAATAAAACATTTTGAACCAATATATATAATATTTTGCACATTATTATTTTTTTTAGAATCTGAAAGATGAATAAAATGCAATAAAAATAAAAACATGGGTAATTTAAAATATTAATAAAGAAGTAAGCAATGCAGCTAATTACAAAGCTGGAAAAAAAAACTCTTACGTCTCTGTACACTGTTTCTACACAATCACACTAAAAAAAAAAAAAACCCAAAAGAACAGAATGTGGACAAGGCACATACATTAAAAAAGTAACGTTACACACTTTAGGCACGTGCCGATATTCTGTCTTGATATCACGATAATCAGCGCTATCACAGATTGCAATATTATTGTGACGTTTTTATTACTATTGCATGCTCCTTCCGCTGCTTCGCATGTATCCAAAAATAAGGGACTTTGTGACACAACTGTCATTTCAACCACTCCTCAAGTAGCCTAACCAAGCTGTAGTAATGATAGTTAAGTGTCCACAATAACAATATAGTCGAATATCGTGATCTGTAACTGATTACTGGCACGTGTCTGTACAACGTAATTCATTAACCTACAATACGATTCATTTAAATTTCTATTTATATAAAAAAAAACAAAAAAAAACCACCTAAAAGCCCTCGTTATGGTGCACACACATCATTATAATAACGTTTTTCTGGAAAACATCTATAATAATATAACAATGTGTACTACATAATAATTGAATACTTAAGTTATAATGAAATCTTTAGTAGATTATCTTCTTTCACTGGAGGATTGATTGTTATATGTGATTGGTGTGTGTGTGTGTGAGGTCACCGGTCGTGTTAAGGCACACGAATCAACGAGACACTGCAGGATTATGTGGTGGGAGAGGGCCAGATGTCGACACTGCGCCAGTCGTTGGAGTTAGCGTTCTTACAAGAACGTCTGCCTTTTTAGGGTCTCCTTAGTTACGCGGTTCTTCGTAGTGGCTATTTCAGCGTGTTACCCATAATGCACTAGGTGTGTCCAGTTTAACACTGAGAGTGAGGGTGTACAGAAATCGCATTAGCTACATTATGTGTAGCACAGCTCTGGAGGTCATGTGTTTAGTGTCCCTGTGTCCTCTATTAGGATTTACAAAGAGCACTAATCATGTATGCTGACCGCTAATTTGCCCTGAAATAGGCCATGACAGTGCAAAGATGTCTCTTCGAACACATTCTAGTAGGAATGGTTTTGATCAAACACTAGCATTTGGAACACACCCATTTTGCTAAAGGTGAGGTCAAAGGTCACAGCAAAACAAGCCAAAAGAAAACAGCACACAAAGCATAATGTTAATTTGGATCACTGAAAACCAGCACACATCCAACACTAGGCTTTGTTTTTTTTTTTTGTTTTTTTAATTATTAAAAACAAAACAAAACAAACAAACAAACAAAAAGCTAACTGTATCATTATAGAGGTTCTGAACATAACACTGCATTTACCATGGAATAAAAACAAAATAAAATATTTATATATATTTCTTTATATATAATTATATTTATATATATATTACTGTACTGACTGATGCAGGTCTCTCACTGTGAGATTTTCTTCTTTAGAGATTAAAAACTTCTCATGCTTACACAATGTACACATACCATAATAATTTTTTGTCATATACACTAGCGGGTTGCTAGGCGAGACGCACGACAGGCGGTAATCGACGTCCCCTCACTGATCGTTCGAGAGAAAAAAAGGTTCGGCCTCTGTTTAAAGGCTGTGCACCAGAGGCAGATAGAGAGAATGAGGGGATTATTGGAATGAGGGATGAATAGAAGGACGAGAAAAGAGTGTTAGGTGAGTGAGTAGAGAGGTTGTTCATTTGTGCCCTTGTTGCTCTTCTGGTATTGTGCTCTTCACTCCAGCATGGCATCCAGCTGATCGGCCAAGTCATCAAACATGCTGCCGATGTCGTCCAGGATGCTCACTGTGCTCTTATTCTCTGCCAACAAGCTAAAACAAACACACACACACATGCACGCAAGTTTGACAATATCAGAAGGTATCACTACCACACGTTACTACTATAGTGAAGATGTGAAGTCAGCCAACCGCATCTTTTCCAGCTGCTGTTATGCTGCTTCACAGGGCAGCTTAACACACTCGCAGAAAAGAGCTATCTGCAAATATCAGCAGATTTAAAAGGAAAAAAGCAGCACTACTACCTGACTAATTAGATCTAAATCAACAGCAGTGTGGTGAGAAAATGTAGAGCTGACTTGTCACCTTATAGGTGTTCTCACTATGCAATGGTTTCTTCCACGTCTACAGAAATGAAGCAGACACTACAGAGTTTGGTGGATGATTTGTTGTGTTAATGCGTCTTACTCTTTATTCCTGTCTTCTTTAATTTTCTCCTCCACGGCCTGTAGTGCTGCAGCGAGCGATGCACTTGTCTCCTCAATCTTCTGATGCACTGCATCCACACTCGTCACCCCAGTGATCTCTGCCGTCTGTGGAGTCCCGCCCCCAGCGTCCATAGACACCCCCCCAATGGAGGAGCGAGGTGGTTTAATGGGTGGAGTGATGGGAGTCTGTGGAGTTTGTGGACTTTGAGCTGGTGATGTTGGTGTTTTTGCTGCATTAGGGGGTGTGACAGGGGGTGTGGCGGTTGTTATGGTGACGGTCTGATTGGCAGGTGACACCAGTGAAGTCACAGCAACTTTCTGAATTATATTTTTATTAGGTTTGGGAGCTGTGGGTGGAGGAGTTGGTTTTGGTGAAACTGGAGGAGGAACTTTCTTCCCTTCGACTGCAGCAAACATACACAGAAGGAGATTAAAGCAATAGTTTAACCAAAATGAGGAATACACAAAGTTTCCCTCATCCCAGATACAGCCAAGAAGCCAAAGCAAGTCCTGATTTAAAGGCTATCAGTCTAATTTGTTAGCTTTGTAATTCCAGTGCAAAACTAAAGCTGCAACCCTCAAACACCAGTCATGCATCGGCTGATCAGCTAGATTTGGGGTAAGAGGAACATTGTGTTCATTTCATTTTTAGTTAAACTGTTCCTATGTAAAGACACTTAGCTATTAGATTTATTGTAGGAGAGTAGAATGGATGGAAACATGGATGTACTGAAATAGAACATCAAAAACAATGAGGATCAATTAGCAAAATGAGCTTCTGACAATAGAACAAATGAGCATAAATTGCATCTAATCCAAGACATCAACTACATGAGCCATGTAAGACTGTGAAAATGTGGAAACAATGTGAAGAAAGCAGAATGACTTAGAAAAAGAACAAACAATGGAATTTGACTGGGGGTATTTGGCCACTTGAGCTCCAAACTTATACACACAATCTAGAGTATAAGCTATTTCTAGTAATATTCACATCAAAATTACATGGACCCTTGACCTTCACCATATGTGGTGTTTGCACAGAAGCACAGACTTGTCTTGAATATCTTTGTATGTTGTAGCATTAAGGAACTAATAAGCATGATGATCACATATCCACAAACTGTTGGCAAAACACTGTAATCTTGGACTTTACCACTGAGACTTTGCCACTGAAACGGTCTAAGAAGAGTATCAGACTCCCTCAACGGTGTTTTGCCAATAAAATGTCACCAGGAGCTTAATGCTCCCGTAACCCTTGGTGAACAGATCTGTGGGGGTCGGACAAAGAGCGACCCTGAACATTCCCATGGAAGGTACAAAAGATTTTGCACAAAAGTGCCTGGATTAAGGATACTGTTACAGACCCGGGCATGATGACTAGACTATGAATGTGACCTGATCAGACTCACCTCAAAATAGTAACATGGACCCACCTTGTGGGCTCAGATTTGCAAGATGAAGGTGAGGGTTGAGTGCAATACCAGCAGGGAAGCATGCATGTGAAGGACTCTCTGAGGCAAACTGGCTTAGGGGGCATGGAATATCAATTCACTAGCAGAGAAAGAGCCTGATTTCATGAGTAAGATGGTAAAGTATGGACTGGATGCAGTTGGCCTATAATCAGCCTTACATCTGCATACATTACAGGCACCAGAAACCAAAGTTCTTGACTAAAAGAGGTCTCCCTCCTACTCTGGAGATCTTACCGCCTTAGGCAGTTGTGGGGATGCACACCAGGTCTAAACTGAGGGCCACACACGTTTTTTTCCAACGGTCAAGAGTGTTACCTCAGAGGATGTCTCTGCCTGTTTTTGCATATGCACCAAGTATCAGTGTGGAGTATTCAGATGTCTTGGGGAAAGTGGAGCAGGTACTTCAGTGGGTACATCCAGCTTGAACCAAAATGCCTCTTGGGGACATCAGTGCTCATGTGGGGAGTAATGGAGATACT
Source organism: Chrysichthys cranchii (assembly GCA_030068335.1). Taxonomy (NCBI): domain Eukaryota; kingdom Metazoa; phylum Chordata; class Actinopteri; order Siluriformes; family Claroteidae; genus Chrysichthys; species Chrysichthys cranchii. Next base: position 13,766,894 of record JAQMCW010000008.1, on the reverse strand, counting down.
GAAGGTGAGTGATTGGGAGGAACGGCCTCCTGAGTAGCGCTAGAGCACCTGGAGCACAAGATCAATGCTTGATTTTATGATTGTATCATCAAACTTGAGGCCATAGTTTTAGGATTCTTGCTTAAAGAGATGGACAAAACTCAACTGACCAACACTTGTTAGTGAGCTGGAAAACCCAGGAGAGCCTTCTGAGTTGCTCTGGAGACCCTCTGAATGGACCTCTCCTTTGTATTAAATGAGGAAAGGGAGACTCAGTCTGAATGGACAATGTCATCAAATGCAGAGGCATCTGCAAGAAGCTGCATTTAATGCCTGTCATGATGGTAAACGTAGGATGCACTGGTGAACAGAAGTTGTGAGGGAAGAGATGAGGCTAAAGAAGGCAGCCTTCCAAGCAATCCTCAAAGTGATATAGAGGGGTTTGGACAGGCCATAGTAAAAAAAGCTTTTGAGTGACCTTGAATATATCCTGGCCTACCATTCTTGGCCTAAGGAGAGGGAGCTGAGACACTTCACATGCTCTGCTAACCACGTTTAGGAGATTATTGACTCTTACTGAAGCTATTGTTGAACAATGGTAGGAGGAATCCCTTAACCCACTGGAGATAGGGGCAGTTCCAGGAATCAGTATTTTGGAGTCCATCCCTAAAGGGTGAATTAATTATGGCAGTTAGAAACCTTCACAGGGGCAAGGCTGCAGTGGCGGATAAGCTCGAGATGTTGCAGACACTCGATAGGATGGCGTTGTGTGATTAACCTGCCTATTTAATGTTGCTTGTAATTCTGGGGCAGTGTTTTGTACTGGCAAAACCAGACCAGACTATGCCGCTGAAACAGTTTAAGGAGCTTATCAGCCTCCATCAAAGGTGTGCTTTGTCACCAGTACTGTTTGTGGGTTTCATGCATGGGATATCACTTTGCAGATATGACTGGAGTGGTGTCTGATATAGAAGTTCTCTTGGAACCATCAAAACTTGACCTCGGACACAATACTCAAGCATTTTACTGCTGAATGGAAATTGGGTGTCATGAAATTCAGCACCTTCATTTAAGAAGCCATAGGGAGAGACCTTGGTAGAAGAGTATAAATGTCTTGGGCGTATTAACAAGTGACAGAAAAAAGAGCATAAGAGTGACCAAACAGTTGCTTCAGTGGCTACAGTCTTACAGTTGCAGTAATGGTCTGTGCTGGTGCAGTAGGAGCTTAGTGTTTTGGGGAAAAACGGTCAGTCTGGTTTTCTGGACAACCTACTTCCTTATCCTCACTTATGGTCACAAGCTGTGGGTAGTGACCAAAACAATAAGGTCATGAAAACAGGTGGATCAAATGATGGTCCTCCATAGGACTCCATTCGTTACTTTGCATGGTAGATTGAAAGTCTTCAACTCCACCTATCCTCACCCTTTATCTCATTGTGCACTCAACGGAAATGGTCAAAGGATGTACTCTGGTGCTGGCCAGGTATGGTATGTAGTCGGAGATCAAGAAAAGACATGCTTGCTTCTTTCGCAGTACACTAGTGCTACAAGGCTAATATAGTGGAAATGCAGTGGAAATCTGTCTCACATAAATCTTTACCTTCAAACATGCCTTTATCCATTAGGGATTTACAAATTCTATATAGTATTTTAGTATAGGACCAACACTGGGCTGCAACAGTATTAGTTCAGGCTATGTCTTTTCTGTACTCTGAAGCTTTTTTGTTGTAAATGTGTGTGTTATGTTGATTATTGCAATGGAGATCTAGCACAGATCTTAAAGCCTGCTACCATTATGATATTTGGCATAACTGATAGCAAATGAGTTGCATGTTACCATACTGAGATGTAAATTGCTGGCTAGATGGCTGTGTGCTGTCTGGGTAGTGTTCGATAAGCGTAAATATGTTTACAGTAAATTTGGAAGAAAAAAAACCCAGGGTGGATAAATTAGCATGCTTCACGCAATAAGAACAAAGATGGGAAGAAAGCAAACCAAAACTTCTGATCCGACACAAACTAAAAAAGGCTTGGAGCTTTTTTTTTAAGAGGAATACTCACATAATTGGGTAAAGACAGGGCAAGAGAAAGGGCCACACTGTGTAGTACCTGGGCTGCCAGGAGCTCCAGGAAAGGTGCCTTTTTTGGTCACTGCAGCTGGAGTGTCTTGTCTCTTCACGTTATGGAGGACGGGTTTAGGAGACACTGGAGGTTTAGCGGTTTTACCAGGTGCAGTTTGTCCATCCAGGTCGGATTTCTCTCTCCGAGGGGCATTCTCCCTTGGCTTCTCGACCGATCTGGGCTGTTCAGAAACAGTAACATCAGAAACCGGGCGTCTCTTAATAGTGCCGGTTCCATTTTGATAAACTGTCTCGTCCTCAGACTCCTTCTCTCTGATCTTGGGCCTCCGTTTAACAGTGTTCGACTCTGTGAGGTAAAATCTGGCTTCATCCTGAGGTGGCTTGGAGCTCCAGGTCCTCTTTTTAGAGCCATCAATGTTTGGAGAATCCTCCTGGGGTGGGAGGTGGATGGGACCTGTGCTGTCCTCAGTATGCTTCGGTTTTGTTTTAACAGTCAGGTTTCTGTCCTCAGCAAAAGGCAGGTTCTCAACCTGTGGTTTGGCCTGAATTTCATTCTGCGCCGTAGTTTGGACTGGTACCGGCTCTGATTGTTGTGATTTTTTCTTAGCAGCTGCTACGAGGTCCGTCACTGGGCCACTGATGGTCCTGCGGCGATTCACAACTTCTCCGTCTAAACCAATGGCATCATATTGCCTGCCTCCTGACTGAGACACCTGAGGAGACAAAAGAATAGTTTAAATTGTACTAGGGCACTGCAGATGGGAAGAATTTTACTTAAAGGGACTTGCTTACCAACTATTTACTTTTTTAAATAAGATTATGACATTTTTTTGACAAAACAGTTGGTTTAGTGTTTGATATGGTGAAAGAGAGGCAGTTCTTGGATGGACCTGTTATATAATTGATGAATGTAAAGGACACTGGAAAGAGTGCAGGAAGGCAGAAAGAAGCGAAAGGGGGAAATGAAATAAACAAGTAACTTCCTACCTGTAGATAATGTGCTGTAGATCTCTGCATGGCAAGTCCTTTTGGTCCTCCTCCAATGGATGACATCTCCAACATGGCTGCAATACTCCTGACGCTGCCCATACTGCCCGTCTCCACGGCACCACCTCCTCCTGTCTCCACAGTGACACCTGTTTCCACAGCGCTGGCTCGTCTCTGTGGGTTGTAGTTGACGTCCAGAAGGTTTCCAGTACTCATGTCTTTGGGCATGTCATTTAGGTTGGTGCTGGAGCTCGAGATGGCTGAGCTAGAGCGTTTTGGTGGTGGAGGAGGAGGGCCTTTCTTCTTCTGCCTCAGTGCAAATGATTGGCTGCCCCGGTTCACATTTTTCTCATTTTTAACATTTTTGTCATTATTTTTGTCACTCTGATTGCGTACAGAGTTGCTCCGGCTGACACGCCGCTGCACAGTAGTGTTCGCATTCGCCACGTCAGCCTCATTACGCTCCTGCTCAGCATCATAACGATTCAGGCTGTGGGCGCGCTTTTTCATTTCTTGTTCCTGTTTAGCAGATTCATTGCCCTCTGGTGGCAGGAGAATTTGAGGCACAGATACAGGTGGTGTCGCATCCTTTTGCACTTCCTCCTTTCTGCCTGCTTCCGGATATGCCCTGTGTGTGGGAGACGAACTGGATTTGTCCATCAACTGAGCTCCATTTTTTGGTGAGGAAGGGGGTTTTGTTTTGGTTGGAGTCTGTGGCGGCGTATATGGTGGACCTTGAGGGTAAGCCTGACGAGATTTCGTGTGCACAGATGAAACGTTTCCCCTCTGTCCACCTCCACTGTTCTGGCGAACTGTACGAGCCTCCTTTTCAGATCCGTCCGGAATCTGAGTGTTCGGCTCATTCTCTTGGAAGGAGCTCATTTTGGGTGAAGTGCACTCAGGGGGAGGGCACTCAATGGATGTTGGCTCCTGAGTTTTTTTACGACTCACGTTTCGCTTTTCTGAGCCTTTCTGGATTTCAGCTAGCTTCTTTACAGCGAGCATGAGCTTCTTCTGATGGCCTAGACAGATTGAGCAATAAAATTTGGCCAAATTTGAAAATTATAAAATAAAATTAAAAAAAAGTAATTTGTTATGAAAAACCTAAATACACATGGTCTTTTATGTACTTGGATGGCGGATGGAAAAACATGGTGAATAAATTAGCACTGGTTATAACACAGCAAAGCATATTGATTATGTACAGTGCATTCAGAAAGTATTCAGACCCCTTTCAATTTTTCACCATTTGTAATGTTGCAGCCTTATGCTAAA
>JAQMCW010000008.1:13592781-13603582 GCA_030068335.1 Chrysichthys cranchii | reverse complement strand
ATATATATATACACACACACACACACACACACACACACACACACACACACACATATATATATATATATATATATATAGCCTATATATATATATATATTCTGTTTTGTTGTTTTCACATATTCACATTTCTCACATTTCTTTTCTTTTAACTTGACACACCATTGCTCACAGAACGCGCGTGCTTTGGGTAGAGGGCGTGGCGTCGCTCACCGGAAGTGAAGGCTGAAGTGGGCGTGGTTAGCAGCTTTCCCAAACACAATCGTCTGTCATTGCTGTATTTACTGTGTGGCTTTCAGGTTAAATGGTTGTGCTCGGTGTAGATCGGACTGCCGTTTGTGAACTCTTCGAAATGTCCGCTGCGAGTCAAGCAGAGAGAGCTGTCCTGGTAAGGATGTTTTGATGCCATGTTTTGTTAGCTGCTCAGCTCTGTGTGGTCTGTTACTGCACTGAGGAATAACAGGGAGGTATATAGTGGACACACAGCAGATGGACTCGCTCACCATGGCACTCCTGTTTCACATAACATGCATTTGTCTTTTTCCCCACTTGTCAGTATGCAGATTTTCTTGTTAACTTACATGTAGCTTCATCTCCATCAAATTTGCAAGGGAGTATTAACTTTCCTTCCAGCTCACGTGCAGAAAAAAGATGAAATCCTCTGCACGTGCATTCATAATCATTATTATACATTATATTATAATACATATATTATACAGTGGGGTTTTTGTATCTGGCACAAATACCAAACATCTTTTGCTTTCTCACACAGGAGGGAGAGTTTAACTGGCTCCTTAAAGAGGAGGTTCATGCTGTCTTGAAACAGCTGCAGGACATTTTGAAGGTATCTGTAATTTGGTACACAGAAGGAACGGCTTGGATTGAGTGTGATCTGTCTCCTTTAGGTGTTGCACATCTTATTGGATGTTTCATTTCCTTCCTATAGGAAGCCTCGAGACGTTTTTCAGTGCCCACTCCAGGGATGGAGGGTCAGCTCAAACAAGAGAACTTCATTCTTGGCAGCTCCACGTAAGCGGTTGTTGGGTGTAACTGCTCTACTGTATGTGTGGTGTTGAGTTTGGACAGCAGGTTCAGTTAGTTATTTATAGGCTTTAAGGCAGTTTGTGTCCTGTGTTCATGGGTGCCGTGTCCACCTCAGCTACATGTCTGGTGTTTCAGACCAAATCCAAGTCCAGTACTGACACGCTGTAAATGATAAAGATTAATAAATGCAGTGCTAGAGTGCAGGTATTGTCATGGCTAGCACTGAAGCACACATTGTGGCAAACTAAATAAAGTACAGCAAGTGCAAGGATCTGAAATCGATGAAGAGATGAACTGTAAGAAAGTACGATAGTGTGGCGGGAGACATGAAAAGTTAAGAGAGAGACGTGATCTGTTCTTCTTCTTATTCCTTGGCGGCATCAACATGGAGTATAGATATTCTATACCCTCAAGACTACATTACATTATTTATTCACTAACCTACTGCAGTGCATTGTGGGATTTCATGGGTCTACTGTATGATGTCCTACATTCCTTTAGGCATGGCTACAAAAATGCAAAACTCTCCAGGTAGTGCAGATAGTGTGTGGCAGGACATGGCTACTAGTCAGTGTGTGTTTAAGCAAAGCTGCCGGGCTACTGTAGCGAGCCCAAATTTGAAGTTGAATCAGTTTCTTTCAAAATTTGATGAAAATTGTGATAATTTAATTCTGAAATCTGAAATGTAAAAAAAAAAGTGTTCTAGTCAGATTGGGAAGTTTGATGTACAAAAATAAATAAATGTAGCTTTTTATGATCATAAGCAAAAAGAAAAAAACAAGTCCTGACCTAATTTGTTGTTTGTGCAACAGTATGTTTACACAAACATACATTATCAGTAGGTCATCCTGTGTTTCCGGTGAGGAAACAGGCAACATTCAGGCTCAGTAGAATGTTACGGTTTAAAAAAAAAAAAAAAAGATCTTCATATTTTAAAATGTGGACTAAGGATATAACCGAATACAAACATTATTCATGTAAATAATAACAGTGGTCTTTTATACAGACACAAATGCAGATAGGAATAGGAGGTACATTGTCCAGGGTTTGTGTGTTTGTTTGTTAGAAAGCCTGTTGGAAAGATTTGCATGGAATCCTGATGAATCTAGAGATCAACAAGTCACATGAGCAGTACATAGATTTTTCTGGGTGCAAGTAAAAAGTTAGATAAGTATTTAAAATAATGTCCATTAACATAGCATTCAGTTATTAATCAGGGCCTCAGTTAGATTATTAGTTTGTTTGCATTTTGAGAAACCGTACCAACCAAATATATTAGAAATGATTGCAGTTAGAAACAAAAGTAATAACTACACAAGCGGGATTAAAAAAAAAAACATTCATAGAGCACAGACCTCCGCCGAGGACAATAGTCAAGGACAACGGTTGACTCTTCTATGATATGCAAATCTGCAACCGCTTCATATATCTGGATGCATTTCCAATGGAGTCATTGTATTTCTATATTGGCAAATACTTTGTCACTGTTGAACTTCATTTCCATCTATTGGATTTTAAGATGTATGACATTGATAAGTACAGACTTCTACCAAGCCCAAATACCGTGAAAACAAAACTAAAATTGTCGAGCCGTCTCATGTGTTGAATCTGCTAATAGGCAAACTGACAAACAAACTGCACCAAAAACATAACCTCCTTGATGAATGTAAGAAACAGTTCCCTGTTCATCACAAGCTGAGGTTGAGGAACTGTCTGAGCTAATATTCCCAGATATCTATACGTACTTGTAACTACAAATTGTTGTGCTTTCATAAGCTTAGAATGAGCCCGTTATATCTGCAATGGGCGCAAGTCCATCTCTGCCGAGTCGCCACGTTGTGCCAATACAGTAGCCCAGAACAGACAAACCTTTAGAGAGTGGCCTTCTGCATTTTGTGGATTTTTTTTATACAAGTGATGGCATGAATGGAGGCTCATAATTATTATTTAGCACGGAAAATGCAAGAGAGAGTGAATGTAAGTGCTTGGAAGAACACTACAGACGCCCGACTGCCACCGTCTCTTCTAAAACATCCTTGGTAAGGGAGGGGCATTCAGGTGGTTGAAATACCATTAAATGTAAGCAAATGTGAGATATTGACCATGTTAAGTGCTTTGCACAAAAGGTCACATTTTCATTATGCATGAAAATAACAAACAAAAAAAAATACCTTCTTTGAACAGAATGAGCATTATAAACAGTGATACTATTGTGAATCTAACATCATGCATGACATTACTGCACTAATCATTTTCATTGATGAATAATCTGTAACTTCTCCTGCTTTAAATACAGAAGAACTATGAGGAACATCAGTAGTCAGTTCAGCCTACAAACACTGTAAATTGCAACTGTAATTTATTGTAAAGGCAGCGGTATCTGATCACCAACTCATAATAAACACACTGCCTAAAGCCTAAAGTAACTAAGCTCTGTGTTTTTTTTTTTAAAGCATGGACCAGGTGAAAGGAGTCCTCACTCTGCAGGGAGACGCTCTGACTCAGGCTGTAAGTGTTATATTGCGCTGCCATGTCCACTCATATCCCTTCAGTTCGATGTGACTAACGTTTAGCTATTTGCACAAGGTTTCCAGAGAAAGAGGATGTTTTACACAAAAGTGCTCCATCAGCATTCTGAGGCTGTAGGAGATGAAATCAGTTGACGAAATGGCTGATGACATAATTGTTGTCAAAACGACAATTTATATTCTGCCCTAGTTGCCAGCTAGCATTAAAGGAAACCTCACAAACCTCACTACTCAACACCCCAGCCTTACCTGCTAACCTAGATTACAACGAACAGGCTAACATGCCATTATCATGATCTTTATGAAAAGAATATATCATGTACAAAATATAGCATCATAGATAAGAGATCAACGCAGAAGAAATGACTAGCTCACAAACTACCATCATCTTTAACATTCTGGCCCCCACATTAGCACCATAATGAACAGACTAACATACAAACTAGTCTCATATTATACAGGCTATAACACAGAGTAGCTTTATAGCTAAACAAACTAGCTTTAAAAAAACATTGTGCACACAGTGTCATAATAAAAATAAACAAATAGCTGATGAGCTAACCCACAAACAAGCACTAACAATTCAAAGGCTAGCTCACAAACTAGCATCATATCTGACAGACTAGCCAACTAATTAGCACCACAGTAAGCAGGCTAACATGGAAACTAGTGTCAGTGAACAGACTGACATGTAGAGAAGAATTATTTCTAAATAGATTTTTACATGTGAAATATCTTCATAAAGAATGTAAGAATGCAATGTACAAAATATTAATCTTTTTAAAAGCGTAACCCACAAGATAGCACTGCAGTAAACAGTTAACCCACATTTATTATCACAGTAAAAGGCTAACATGCAAACTAGCATGATGTTTGACAGGCTAGCTCACACATTAACACCATAGACAAACCTTCTAATACACAAACTAGCTTTAATAGTGAACATACGAACATGAAAATATCATTATGGTAATAATTATTATTATTATTAGTAGTAGTAGTAGTAGTATTAAATGTGTCACTGTGTTTTTCACTGAAACAAATTAGTTGAATATGTATTTGAGTATGGTGGAAAAATAAATGCGAAATGTTCATTAAGTTCGTCCTGTCTGAATGGAAAGCACAGTTGTAATAATGTTTGAAGAAATACTTCTGTCTATAGTCCTTAGCTGCACAAATTCCACAATGAACACAATGTTACATGTTTGTTTTTAAATTTGCTGTAGGCTGTAGTCTCTTGCTTGGACTTCGATTATAGCTTGATTTGGATTTATTGGTTCTGTTTTGTTGTTTTGCAGGATATCAATATTAAGGTTGCTAAAAGTACTCAAGTCATGCACTTCACATTCCGGGAGGATAAACAGTGGAAATTACAACAGGTGGGCTCATAGATTATTCAGCATTTTTGCATTTTGAAGTTACTGCAGAAACAGGTCATCTTATGTATGGCATCACACCATGTCGTAATAAAAAAACAAAAACCAAACCAGAATTGGGGACATTGCGTTAGTAAGAGTATACTGTACATGTGAAATATCCAGGGTTTTGAAGTGAATACACACTTCAACAGTAGTTATCTATGCCTTTTTTTTTTTTCTTTTTTTTTTTTAATCCAAATTGAATCATGGCAACAGTGTGTAGAGATATGAGAGAGCGGTGTGGAGAGACGGGTAGAGAGGTGTATACACTAATACAGCTTTTTTGCAGATAGTTTTCATGTTGAAGTGTGTATACATTTTTTTTTGGCCCCTCTGTATTATACAGCAGTTAGTTCTGGTCCAATCATTTGATTGGTTGAGATTTGATTGTTTCCAAGTGCTTATATTTCCTTGAACCACACTGGAACTGTACTCATCTTTGCTTGCTTTGTAAAATTCCCCTTCTTAGTTTAAACTGTTACTATAGTTGAGTTAGCGACATCATCAGCAGACGTGACAAACAATTACTTTAGGAACAGAACTTTTGACTTTAAATAAGAAAGCTCGCCAGATGCAGCTGAAAAGGAAAAGGTCACAATTATACACGCGTGTAATTCAGAGCTCTAGCATATTGACTATCTAAGTGTAATTGCACTTAACTGTGTGCAATTAATAGCAGGTGTGTGTGTGTAAGAAGAAAATTTTTGAATGCGATTTATAACCACTGTAGCATACGTTTCTTTTGATTTTGAACTTTGCTCCTAAAAGCTTAATGTTCCGCTTCCTCTCTCTTCATGGTTGAACGCTAACACTGCTCAGTGTACTAACGCATGTTTACTCCTAGATCCAGGATGCGAGGAACCATGTGAACCAGGCGCTTCAGCTGCTCAGCAGCCGTGATGAGAGCTACCACTTCAAAACCGGCGCTGAGGTCAATAAGGTTCGTCAGGACCACAGAAGGAACAGGGTTTTCCTGTCTCTGTTTTAAATATGCCTTTGTCTGCTTCCTGTCACCACTGCAAAACGATAACATCAAACAAGAATAAGTTTAGTCATCGGGAAGATTTGTCTGTTTCTCTTCATTGAGGCAACTGGGATTAAAAGGTTTTTTTGGTTTTGTTTTGTTTTTAACAAGAGGAAATGGAAGTCCCCAAGCATGCATTAAAAGCAGTAGAGGAACTAATACAGTGTCCTGCTCAGTCTAAAATGGTTTATAAAGGTCATTTAACAAATCTGCATTTCTTCATTATACACAAATAAACCCAGCGAACTGTAGTACTCAAGCCTGTATGATAGCGTGTAATGTTAATGAAGGAAATTGAAAGCCAGTCTACAAACCTCCATCTTTTTTAAATAAATATGTCCAGGCCTCCTTTTTGCCACCTAAGGTTTAAAAAAAGGAATGAACATGAAAGCCTAACTGAATGTGTGGTGTTTTGGTACAGCTGATGGATGCGGTGATGATGCAGTTGACCCGAGCGCGGAATCGTCTAACCACGCCGGCGACCATGACCCTGCCTGAACTCGCTTCCACTGGATTAATGGTAAATATGGACCTGTAAACACTAAAGCTAGTAATGACCTTAGTTGATTTTCTAGTAAGATGTCTGTCCTGACAAATTCAGTTTGCTTTGATTCTGCAGTGATGGCACAAAAGGAGGATAATCATTACCATTTGCTAGGTTAATCATTACAGGGTTCTCTCTGAGGTATAACAGAACGAGTACATCATCACTTAAAACCGTACAAAAAAAATAAACCCAGACAGGACTGTCATACTTCAGAGTGCTAAATTAAACTCCTTTTTATTGGTTACTCCAAGAAATCATTACTTTGACACTGAATATTACGTACTTGTGCATAGTGTGATTTTAGACAGAAAATTGGTTTCTCCTTTCACTTTTTTTTTTTTTTACATCCTTCTGCCTAGAATTCTGACCTTTGCCTTCGTTCAGAGTACATTTGATAAGGCACTTAAGATGCTTCTTAGTTTATTCCTTGCACTGTTTACTGACTCCTGTGTGATAACTGCAGCTTGGTCAAATGGATTTAGAGATTACTGCTTTTCCTCCAGTGATCTAGCTTCCTGCACATAAACATTATTTGCAAAACAAAACATCATCAGATTTGTTTGCTACAAGTAAACCCTTTCCTTGACTTCTTCTGTGATATTTCGTCTTCTCTTCTCAGAGGATGTTCACTCCCCCGATGCCCGGCGATATGATGGTGAATTTGTACATAAATCTCAGCAAACTCTGTCTAACTGTCTATCAGCTGCACGTGCTTCAGCCGAACACTACTAAGGTATGGAGGCAAAACCGGATTTATTTTAGGTAGCTTTCGTCATACAAAACAATTTACAAAGGAGGCTGAATCCAGAACAGGCTGGTGTTTTAGAGCATTTTGTATATCTGTCTTGTTGGACACCTAAATGCCAGAATAGAATGAAAAGATTAGCTTTTATAGATACCATCATTTTACGGTTTCTTGGAATTAAGATGAATACCAACCTTCATTCCTGTGAAAAAAAATTATTTGCCCCCTTCCTGAGTGCCTCTGTTTTTATTTATTAACAACACTTAATTGTTTTTAATCTCCAAACTAATTTAGTACAAGACAAAAAACAACCTGAGTGAACACAATACACAGTTGTCAAGTGATCTTGTGATTTATTGAAGATTTAACAAAATCTCCCCAAAACCTATATCATGCATGTGAAAAAGTAACTGACCCTTAGTCACTCAGTGAACCAACTGTAATTGATTAAAAGGTTTCAATTAGACTAGCCACGCCAAAGATTACACACAACCTTAAATTCAGTCTTTCTAGCTGTGTGTAGTTCCCTGAAACCTCAACAAACAGCACACTATACCTCGATTAACTGAAATTCCAGAAAATCCTAGAAAGAAAGTTGTTGAAATATATCAGTTAGGAGTTTATTACAAATCAATCACTCAAACTCTGGGGCTTCAGTGAACCACCAGCTCTAAATGGAGAAAACATGTAGCAGTGATAAATCTGCCCAGGAATGGCAAGCCTAGAAAAAGTATTACAAGAGCACATAGAAAACTCATTTGAGAAGACACAGAAGACCCCAGAAGAACATCTAAGGAACTGCAGGCTTCTCTTAACTCGGTTAATGTCAGTGTTCGTGATTTCACCATCAGAAAGACACTAGGCAAAAATGGTGTGCATGGGAGTGAGGCAAGGCTGCTAAGCAAGAGGAGCATAAAGGCTCATCTAACATTTGTCATAAAACACCCTGTTTGCCCCCAAAATTTTTGAGATGAAGTTCTATAGTCTAAAGTGGAACATTTTGGAAGTCCTGGGTCTTTAGACTTAAAGCTAATCCAACGTTCCACAATAAGAACATCAAGCCCACAGTCAAACAAGGTGGTGGTAACATGCTGTGCTGCTTCATTGCCATACCTGGAGGAAGGATGAATTCAACTCTCTTCTCAAAAGTACTAATAGAGAATGTCTGGTCATCAGTCCATAATCTGAAGGACAACAACCCAAAGCATAAGAGTAAGTCCACTTTTGAATGGCCAAAAAAGGTCAAAGTCCTGACCTGATCCCTATTGAGATGTTGTGGCAGGACCTGAAAAGGGCACATCATTGACAAAAACCCTCTAATGTGACGGAATTAAAGCAATGTTCTAGAGAAGAGTGGGCCAAGATTTCTCCATACTGATTTGTTCTTATCAGAGGTGTTTGATTGCAGATGTTGCTGCTGAACGTGGCCCGATCAAGTATTAATCTTAGGGGGCCATTACTTTTTCACATGGGTGATGTAGGTTTAGGAGAGATTTTGTTCAATACATCACAAGAACACACAACTGTGTATTGTGTTTACTCAGGTTGTCTTTTGTCTTTATACTAAATTGGTTTGGAGCTCACAAACAATTAAGCGTTGTTAATAAAAATAAAAGCACTCAGGAAGGGGGCAATTACATTTTTGTGCATCATTTCAGTGGAATAAATAGGAAGAAGAGGTATTTATTAGATGTCGTGGCTACTCTAGCTTTGTGTTATTTGCCTTTGTCTCTCAGTCTTGCCCGCATGATGGTAAAACCTTCAGCACCTGCAACTTTGTTTGTTACATCTCATGCTAAATAAAATGTCTTAGTTTGAACACTCCAGGGCTGCGTTTTAGTGTCGATGAGGGGGAAAATGGAAGCTTTTGGAAATGGTGATGCAGATACCCGTAATTGCTTTCTGATTGGGTCTCATCAGTCACGATGCATCCTTCCCTGACTTGTCATGTTCCTATCACATGACCCTTTTCTTGATGTAAACAAATGATATCATCCTTGACTAACAGTGGTGACTGCAGCATGGATAATGAATGGCAAGCGTTGCTGACCTTTTCTAACAGATGTTGTGCAGTTACATCCTACATTTTATAATTCTATAACTGCCTACATGCGCATGAGGCAAGCTATTATTCGGCCAATCCGCAAATGTGGAGTAAACAGTCCGCTTTCTGTTTACACTGGCACATGCTTAGTATACATGAATGGGCATGTGATATGCATTTTCATGCATGTTAATATGATGGATATCCAGATGCCATTTTAAAAATAAAACATTAATGTGGACATATCTCCAGTTTCTTCTCATACTGTCCCTTTCTTTACTTTATGTGCCTTAAAACAGCAACAGTTATATTATGTGACTTTACTTGCGAAGCCCAACATTGTTTGTCTGGTAGTGCAGGGACCTTAATAGATAATCTTCCAGTTACTTATACCAATACCATTAAGTGGCATGTAAGTTCATTTTATTTTAGTCTGATTTATTTTAATTTCAAAAAGTACAGTCCTCATCGACAGCAGTGCTGAGTTATGCAAAACAGAAGAGACAGACACAAAAACAGATACATTAATTCGTTAAGATAGAATGCTAAGCACTGTATTTACAATAATAAGTTATGTTTATGTATATATGACTTATTCACTTTTTTTATTATTATTTTTTTTTAATCTGTAGAACTTCAAACCAGCAGGCAGTTCAGTTATGCATAATCCTGGAGCAATGTTGTAAGTATATCTTATTATTTTTGCGAATTATTATTCAGAGCTTTTGTGCCTTGCTGTATTCCAAAAGGTTGGTTTTAATAATAATTTAAAGATATAATAGTAATAATTATATAAATTATTTATATCACTAAAATATTATGAATCACAAAAAATAAATAATAATTCATTTCTGTAGCACTTTTATATTCGTATATTAATTATATTAATAATTATTATAATAATAATTACCTTAACTATTAAATTATATTATTATTTTTGATCAACAGTGAACTTAACAACACTAAGTTTGAGGTGAGCCACGTGCACAAAGTGGAGTGTGTGGTGCCGTGGTTGAATGACACACTAGTGTTTTTCACCATCTCGCTGCAGCTCTGCCAGCAGCTCAAAGATAAGGTGAGTGTGTCTGTGTTTCCTCCTTCACTTCATACAGTGGACCCTCGGCTCACGAACTTAATTCATTTCGAGGCTCCGTTCGCGACCCGAATCAATTTTTCCCCCTGAAATTAATGTAAATACAAATAATGAGTTTAGCCCTCAAAACATGTTTTTTAAAAACATGGGGCAGTGGTAGCCTTGTGGTCGGGGCACTGGCCCTTCAGTCGGAAGGTTGTGGGTTCAAGGCTCAGGACTGACGAGGTACACTGAGGTACCCTGAGCAAGGTACCGTCCCCAAGCACTGCTCCCCGGGTGCTGCACTGTTCGGCTGCCCCCTGCTTCACTTGGTGAATGGGTCAAATGCAGAGAAAGAATTTCACTGTGTCACGCTATGCTG
>JAQMCW010000008.1:13569194-13584922 GCA_030068335.1 Chrysichthys cranchii | reverse complement strand
CTACTAACTCTCACTAAACACCAGGGGGCGGTGTCTCCAACTGAGATTCCTTCTTTTTCCAAACACAAACTCACCTTTTTGTGTACGTGGAGTTTGTAAAGTCTTATTTAATTTCCCACACGTATTCCGAAAAATCCCGCCTTCTTCGCTAGGATTGGCTATTAGCTCACATACGAACAGGCCGCTGATTGGACAGCTCAGAAGTCATTCACGTGACCCTCGAGCAGGCTCTTCGACTGGAATCTGTTCTAGGTGGTTGGAATCGACTCTGGGATTCGATTCCACAAAATAGTCTTTACAGTATCCTCTTACTTTTTGTTGTCTGAGCGCGAACTCGAGTCAAATAAAACTTACTGTGTGGAATCAACTGGAACGCTTTGGTATCGATTCTCATTTTCTACTGTCTGGAAAGGGAGTCGGTTCGAATCGATTCTTTTAGCCCTTAGCCGAGCTACAGTCATTGGGGTGAAATTCAAACAGGTTTTTAACTATTATATCGGAAAGATATACAGTGCAGTACTTGCATCACGTAAAGCAAAACCGATGTGCTAAATTTATTAGCATTAGCACGCTCCACGGTTTGTTTAAATGTCCAAATGTGCATAGACAAACGACTAAAATAGCTCATTTATATGTTTTGGCTAATAGTTCAGTAACATACTTTCATTTCTTGAAATTATAATGGCATTTTAGAAGCAAACGTGAATCATAATGTTTAAACGTAATTTCTACACTTTGGGGAGAAACCAACTACCACAGTAGGTGGCGCGAGGAGGAGGGCGGGGCTTATCGCAAAACAGGCGGAAGAAACATAACGCAGGCTGAGAAATCCGTACTTCCGGTTTTTCCAGTTGGCAGCTCAGGGAAACAGCGATGGCCGCGGTTCCGGTTCAGTCACTTCGTGTGTCGGATATTAAAGACCCGACGGTGCTGTTTGAGCGATACAGCACCGATGAGATCCGCGCCGTGGAGCGGAAAGTACGCGGGGAGATTGAGCAGAAGAAAGAGGAGCTGCGGCAGATGGTGGGGGAGAGATACCGAGACCTGATCGAGGCTGCGGACACCATCGGGGAGATGAGGGAGTGCTCCGACAGAGTGCTTCAGTCCATCCAGGACATGCAGAACTACTGCCACACTCTGAAACACAGCAGACACGCAGCCCAGGGCGGCAGGGCGGAGGTAAGGCCACTGCAGGGTCCGGGACATGGGGATGTTAGAGCCTGAACTGAAGGATTCCTGTCAGCATTCAGACTATCATCTGGCAGGAAGAAGGAGTCACACACAGCTACACATACACACAGGGTGGAGAACTCTTAGCTGCATGCAGTGGTACAGCGCACAGGACCGCATTACATAAGTATGAGACGAGTGCAAGCGTTAGATTAAATCCACAGGACAACAAAACCTTGTGCAACAAGTGTCCCTAAACTTTTGCCTGCTGTAGAAGCAATAAAAGTGTCCGGGTGGTGCATTATAAATTGCAGGAGTGCAGTGATGGATGTGCAGTGGGAGGTTATGTGAGTAATGTGAACGCCTCAGGTATGACGTGCATGTGAAACCCGGTGTTGGTAGCACCGATGCTCCTTGGCACCTTGTGACAGGTGGGAAATGAGAGGGTTAGGAGGAGTATGTGAGGGGAAACATCAAAGTCCAAAAACATGCAGGTGCGTCTCTCTTTTTCTGTGTCAGGGTGAAAAGCAGTCACTGGAGAAGTTCTACGCGATGGCGGCTCAGATAAAACTGCTCCTGGAGATGCCTGAGCGGATGTGGAGCGCGCTGGAGGGAGCTCAGTACTTGCAGGCCACACAGCTCCACCTCCTGTGTGCTCACGTGCACCGGCTGCTTCACCTGGACACGCCCACCGCCTCATACAGCCCCGTCCTCAGTCGGTTCCCCATCCTCATACAGCAGGTAGCTGCCGCTGGACACTTCAGGTAAAGCCAACTGTTCCTCATCACTGTAACCGAGACATTAACGTAATGAATGCAGCCGTAACTTCTTTCAGAACCACAAGAAGAGCTCTTGCTTATTTTAAAGCCTCGTCCCTGCTCCTCAGGTCAACAATCCTGTTGGACAGTAAATCGGTGTTGCGAGGCAGAGCCGTCTCAGATCAGGCCATCGCTGAAGCACTGGTGTCCACCATGCTCCTGGAGGACAGCTCACCTCGCCAGGCCCTCGCCGACTTCCTGCTAGCCAGAACGGCGTCCATACAGCAGCTTCTCAAGCAGCCTCAGCACGGTACGCGCACATACACAGACACACACTGTTTGCTATCGGTTACTCTCCAAACCACTAAATAGTCATGATTTGGCAAAAATACACCATTCATCATTATGGCTGCTAAACAGAGATCTCAGTAATATGTATTGGCCAGTGGTGGCTCAGTGGTTGAAGGTCATGATGGGTAGAAAGCCAAAAAAAACCCAACAACATAATGAGCTGCTTTTTAAAAAAAAATTTACACAAATGAACTAGTTACATGTCTCACTTAGAATTTTGTATATATTTAATATTGCATCATATATCATATTATATTTTCTTATTTCAGACAAAATGTTTTCTGTATGTACAGCTGCATTTACATCATTTTATTATTATTATTATTATTATTATTATTATTATTATAAGTTCATTTATTATCGTGTACAAATTCACTCTGTATATTATTATAGTTTGTGCTGAAATATTGTCGTTCGCTTTCAGGAGCTGGGATTAAAGCTCAGGTCTGCTCTCTGGTGGAGTTATTAGTCACCACACTTTATCAGGCCCACGCTGTGTTCTTCCTGCCTCCTGAAGGCCGTGCGGCAGAACCTGGACTCGGCTGCGGGTTGCTCTTCACTACGCTGGAGAACGTCACATCTGGTAGAGAAGCAACTGCTTTATTGCTTCATCCTTCTGCCATCTAGATCATTTAAGGAATATAATAAATGAGCATGATGAGAAATATTAGATAACTTTTCCTGTACTCAGAAATTCTTCAGTTGATTTCTACTCAAAATTATTCAGTAGTTCTTACAGGTCGTCCAGTTAGTAATAGTGTTGCGCAGTCATAACAGCAGTGCTAAGGACAAAGTGTGCTAAGTAATAAGCAGCATGTCAGATTAGCTCAGATTGTAGGAGTGTGTTGAGAGTGTGTGTGAGATGTTTGTGCATTTCATCTTCCGGGGTTGTAGGTAAAGGCAGGAAGGTGTTGCACGGCGAGGCGAGCACAGGCACCTGGTTTAAGTACCTACCATCGTCAGTGACAGATTTCCAGCCCGCGCTGCGGACGCTGGCTCAGCCTATCCAGAGTGAACAGCTCCGCGACACAATGCAGCACTGGATCGACACGTGAGTGTTCCACCGTCTGAATCCTGCTGATCTGTGATGAATGTACCAATCCAAAAATGTTCAGTGAGTAAGGAAGGGAATAAAACGCCTCGTTAAGCGGTCATGCTCTTCTGAGAACATCGGGGAACATCGTGTTTTACTCTGAAGCAAGTCTGTGAAGTAGCTGTTAACAGATATTACTTCACTAGCCTCTGTCACGAACAAAAAAAAACAAAAATAAAGTAGAAATAGAGTTAAATTAGATAAATATGTGGATAGAGGGATGATGGACGGATGGAAGGATGGATAGACGGATAGAGGCACAGACAGTGTATCGAAAAAATATAAAGAGCTTTACTCAGATGGGTTTTTGACTACACACTGTATAAAGTAGGTTTATTTTGGTCTTGTTCAGATATATGTGCAAAGATCCATCAAATCCCAACTGTTGGATTCCAGCTGATTTGTATAATGTGAACCATGCACACGTTTTTTTCTTCACTCGTTGTGTGTGTCAGGTGTAAAGAGGACATGCGCAGCGGTGTGAGCAGCCTGCTCATCTACGTGAAGAGTGTGAAGGGTTTGGCCTCCATCAGGGACGCAGTGTGTGACCTGCTGAGCAGCGACTCCATCAGCCAGCACTGGAGCGGAGTGTGTGAGCACCTGCTGGATAAACCTCTCGACCTCTGGCAGGACCTGCTGCAGCCGCTGTTCCTACACAGACTGCAGGTAAAGTGTCGCTAACACGGTGCTGTTGGCAGCTGGACATGGGACAGTTAATTGCGTCTGAGCAGTCAGGTGCCAGAATATGAGTCATGTGTTGGACATGTGTTGGTTTATTACACGAACCCCCCCCCCCAATTTAAATAGTCACCTCATTAGCTCAGCTTACTCGCTAGCTAGCTTTGCATTTTTTTGAAAATTTTCTTTCTAAACCGGCTTTCTAAATCTCAAGGTCGCTGTAAAGTGGAAATTAAACCCTTACCTGTTTCTGTCTCGCTCTCTCTCTGTATGTGCAGGTGATCACTCAGGAGGGCATGGAGTCAATCTCCAGCAGCTGCAAACAGCTGTTGTCGTCCATACTGCAGGAACTGGAAGGCGAGGCGTTGAGCCGTGGTTCGCGGTTTGAGAGTGACGTGTCATCGTTTCTTTGGTGCGAGTCTCAGTTGGACTTGCCGGGTGACGCCGCCTGGGTGAACGTGTCTCAGCGCAACTCGCGGCCCGAAAGTGGCCTGTCCATGAAGACTCACGCCCTCACGCCGCGTGTCCAGAACTTCTGCGCCACCCTTGACACCAAACTTAAGGCTCAGCTTGAGGATCTGGGGCACTTCCTGCCCTTGGAGCCTCCCTCTTCGTGGCAGAGTCGCTACGCAGACGGGCCAGCGGTGGAGCAGGCTCTGAGCGAGCGCTGCACGGCTTGTCTTATGGACATCATGAGCTGCGTCCGCACTGAACTAGCGGCTTCCTCAGGTCAAATGAGCTTTGTCCTTTTCCTGGCCAGACTGTGTCAGTCTATGGGGGAGCTCTGCCCCAGCCTAAAGCAGTGCATTCTGGGCCGGCAAGGGGAGAGCAGAAACACAGGAAGCCCCCGGGTCCAAAGCAGGAAGTTGGGAAAAGCAGGTGTGAGTAAAGGTGTGGACCTCAGCCCAGCTCAGGTCACATGGGGTCGAATGAAGGAGGAGCTGCTTGCCTGCAGCACGGAGGCATATCGTGTCTGGACCTCTGCCGTGTCCCAGGTAAAACACGCACACACACGTACAGAGAGTGTGTGTTTCACTTCAGAGTTACAATTCCTTTCAACCTATGCACACATGATCTCTGATCTCTGTAGTGCTAAGACACAATGACCAGTGCAGCAAAAGTAGCTCTCACTATGCGTATGTGTGTGTGTGTGTGTGTGTGTTTACTAGACTTTGGTAAGGCACTTTGCTAGTTCTCTGCATGCTGCAACAGCTGGCTCTGTCCTGATCACTGCCACAAACTGGGAGGAGCTGGAGATCCAGGAAGAGGCGGAGTCAGGCAACACGGTTGTGTCTAAAATTCATCTTCCAGTCCAGGTGAAGGCTTTAACATTATTAATACACCGTTCGTATTGAGGTTTGCGCAATGCAAGACATTGCATGCATTAGTTGTTCATCAGGGAAAATAATTCTCATTCTAAATTATTAGTTTTGTAATAACAATAATAATAATAATAATAAAATTGCGACCAGACAGCAGCCACATTCAGGCAGTGTCAGAAATTATTTATTGAAATCTCTAAGTAATCACTGTTTTGGCATGATTTAAAAAGCTGGTAATTGGAGGACGGTAGATCTTTTCCTCTCACCACCTGATATGAATTCACTACTAGTCACGTGACATTCAGCTATATCAGATACAGGAAGTTGCCTCATAGAAAGCTCTAAGGATTACGCTCATCCTTGGAATGTAGCTCATCTCCTTAAACGTGAAGTCTGTGTGTTGGTCTCTGCAGCCCTCGTGGTACGTTCAGTCTCTACTCTTCCACCTGTGCCTGGAGGTAAATAAGGTTGGAGGTCATGCTGTGCCGAGGATCATACTGACCGTGCTGCTGCGAGCCTGTCTGGATCAGGTGCTCATAGAATACGAAAAGCTCACGCAAAACAAGGTGACTATCTGCCTTTCTCTCCTCCTGTCTCTCTTTATGTCTCTTGTCGTCTTCTTATGTCATCTTTATTTTCCTCCCCACTTCTATCGCTCTCTCTCATTCTCTCTGATTGTGGTGTAGGATGCAGTGCCCCCCATCACTCAGAATCGAGGCCTGCAGCTGCTGTTTGATGTGCGTTACCTTAGTGCCGCTCTAACAGCTCGGCTTGAGGACCTCAGGAGCTCACGCTCACACATGCAGCCCAGGTAACAGAACATACAGCATTGCTATGAAGTCTTCCAGCCACCCGTTACCAGCACATCAGATTTGATCAAATCTTGCAGGACTTCACTGTTCATCTTCAGCCGTGTTTTCTGTCAATTGTATTTCAGGATCCAGCAGATCTGTGACGCTCTGGAGAGCCACATTGATCCGTTTGACCTGGACGTCTTCACTCCTCATCTGAACAGCAACCTGAATCGGCTGACTCAGAGGACATCGGTAAGCACAGTGCTCAAAATACAGAACTGTTAGGTGGTTCAAGCTGACAGAAGCTCTAATAACCACTCTTTACAGCCAGGGTGAGCAGAAAAGCATGTCGAACTTGCAAGAGCAAAAGACAACAATGAATTGGAACCTAGACAGGTTAACCTTGTAGCATTCCTGGGGTCATATGTGACCCTAAATTTTATTTCATTCTTATATTCAACCCACTTATTGTTTGGTGGACATTAGTGGACATCCCTGTATCATAATCTGTATAGTAATCATAGTCTGTATCATAATTTTAGCCAGTGTTAGTTTTTTCCTATTATATTTTTCCTATTACACCGCGTTCCAAATTATTATGCAAATTATATTTTTCTCTGATTTTCCCAAATGGTCGATGCAAGTGACAATCAGCATAATCTTTGAGTCATCAACCATTAGTGTATAATTCAAATGTTACTGAACAAACCTCCCAATGATAACAGTATGTTTTTCATAAATAAGAAACTTAAAAAGCACTGTTCCAAATTATTACGCACAACAGAGTTTCAAAACATTTTATAGGTTGTAAAGAACTGAAAATGGTCATTTGTTGGATTTGCAGCATTAGAAGGTCATATTTACTGTGAAATCAAATGCTATTTCAATGAGAAACATTTTAACAGGTCAAGTTACATATTAACATAGAATCCCTTATTTGATAGCAGCTTCACAATTCCTGCATCCACTGAACTTGAGTTTTTGGAGAGTTTCTGCTTGAATTTCTTTGCAGGATGTCAGAATAACCTCCCAGAGCTGCTGTTTAGAGGTGAACTGCCTCCCACCCTCATAGATCTTTTGCTTGAGGATGCTCCAAAGGTTCTCAATAGGATTGAGGTCAGGGGAGGATGGGGCCACACCATGAGTTTCTCTCCTTTTATGCTGATAGCAGCCAATGATGCAGAGGTATTCCTTGTAGCATGAGATGGTACATTGTCATGCATGAAGATGATTTTGTTACGGAAAGCGCGGTTCTTCTTTTTGTACCATGGAAGAATGGACTTTTCAGAGGTCGTTTTCACACCTTCAGGGACACTAAAAGCAGCCGGCCAGTTCTCTCCCCATGATTCCGGACCAAAACATGATTCCGCCACCTCCTTGCTGACGCCGCAGCCTTGTTGGGACATTGTGGCCATCCACCAGCCATCCACCACTCTATCCATCTGGACCATCCAGGGTTGCACGGTGCTCATCAGTGAACAAGATTGTTTGAAAATTAGTCTTCATGTAGTTCTGGGCCCACTGCAGCCATTTCTGCTTGTGAGCATTGGTTAAGCATGGCCGAATAGAAGGTTTATGCATAACTGCAAGCCTCTGGAGGATCCTACTCCTTGACGTTCGCGGGACTCCAGAGGCACCAGCAGCTTCAAATACCTGTTTGCTGCTTTGTAATGGCATTTTAGCAGCTGCTCGCTTAATCCGATGTATTTGTCTGGCAGAAACCTTCCTCACTGTGCCTTTATCTGCATGAGCCCGTGTGTGCACTGTCAGCCACAAATCTCTTAACAGTACGATGATCGTGCTTAAGTTTTCGTAAAAAGGTGTTCATAACTTGTTCAAGGCATTCAGCTATTTCACGCTTTTCGGCAGCAGAGGGATCCTTTTTCTTTCCCATATTGCTTGAAAATGGTGGTCTGCTTAATAATGTGGAACGTCCTTCTTCAGTAGTTTTTCCTTTAATTGGGCTCACCTGGCAAACTAATTATCACAGGTGTCCGAGATTGAGGTCTTTCAGGGTTAAAATTGGCTAAACGCCAGACGAAGTTGAATAAACGCTAAGGAAGATCTAGATTTCTTCGGAAGATATTCTGATTGATCACCTTTATCCTTTGGAGAAACATTTCTATCCTGATGGGAGTGATTTCTTCAGGGTGACTCCACCCCCATCCACATGAAGATCATGGGAAAAAAAATCAATGGTCTTCATTTACCAGAGCTGAAACCATTCCAACCCCTAAAGGAGATTCTGGAGTGACGTGTTACACCACCACTGAGGGAATATCTTTTGGAAAAATGCTGTTGATCCCAGTTGTAGAATCATGTACCCCTTTTCCACCAACAGGGAACTGGTTCTTGAGCTGGGTCGGTTCAGGATTCTTTGAACCTTGGTGCCAGATAGCGAACGAGCCCACGTTTCCACCAGTTTCAAGCAGAACCATTGTAATCAAGGATGTGTCATGACTAGAGAGTGTTGCACAATGCACAAACGGAAGTAACCAGTAGTAGTAAGCTGGCAGATCGTGAGCTTTTGTTCTTTATTGCAGATATTTGTCTGTTATATCCTTTTCCATTGCGTTCTCCATTGCTGCGCTCTGCTTCCTCTCCAAACTTCAAATTGACATGCCTACTGATGTCTTTATGGTCTGTACTGGAAAAACCCAGCTATATCTTGGTTCCAACTGGATCCAGTGATTCCTGGTGGGGAATAAGGGGTATTGTAGAATCTATGCCAAGGCTTGAAATGGTACCATTTCTTTGTCACCTGATTGTACATTCAGTTGGATGTACAGTACAAACATTGTGTATTCAGACATTTCTGCAAAAAAAAAAAGAAAAAAGAAAAAAAAGAAAGATTTTGGACAAAATACCAAGGAATTAGGTTGTGATGCCACTAGCAATCAAGTACATCTTTGAAATTTGTTGCTTCACTTTCACAAGTCACAACCAACCTACTGAAAATGGGGAAAATCTCAGTTTGAATGCCGCTGATGGCATGATGGCCCCAAGTCTCAAACTTAACCAAGAAATCAATCTGGTTGGGTTTTTTTGGGGTTTTTTTTAACTGGTTCGTGTAAATGGAAGATTGTTCTAATATTTAGTAAGTGAACTTACATGAGGAAATGATCCACTGCGGTGGCTATTTTGGTTAATAAAAGAGAACCACACTTCCATCAGCCCATCACTATCCATCACTGTCATCTAGGCAGCATTTTACTAAACATGGACACCACTCCTGACATTGTTGTCTTCTGAGAGTTACTGTACAATACCGTTCAACTGTAGCGACTCTTGATTGTGTCTGAGAAATATTTATATTTAAAACCAGTAGATATGAATTTACAATCTGAGGCTACTTTACTTTAATTCTTCATTCAGTAAACAATGTCTAGTCTTATACTGGACAGAACTGTGACCACCAATTATAATCATACTATCTCAGGCTTCCCTCTTGCCATAATGACCATTATCATCATTTCCAGGTGCTCTTAGGCCTTTTAACTGGTGCAGAGAAGCAGTTCACTCCCAGAAGCAGTAATGTGAGCTCACAGGAGCCATACAACATCCTTCCACTGGCCAGCAGTCAGATCCGGTATGGCTCGTTACGCTCGCTTATTTTCTTGTCAGTATTCTATGAATTAAATTTTATGAACGAGATTATGATCTTGCTGTGGTTTTTCCTTTTTCCGGCAGGTTCGGCCTGTTGCCGCTGAGCATGACTAATTCCCGGAAAGCCAAAGCATCTTCTCGAGCAACAGACATCAGCAGACCCCTTGTGAGTGTTTATCTTGAATCATCGTGTGTGTATGTGTGTGTGTGTGTGTGTGTGTGTGTGTGTGTGTGTGTGTTTGTCACTGAATATAGCATTTGCTGACTCAGGACATGTGAACTATTTCTTGCTCTTTGTGCAGGGTGAAATGTTCAGTTTTGAAGTTTTTTTTTTTTTTTTTTTTTTTTAAACTTCCTCTATTAACGAGCAATTTGTTTGCTTTACACTTTCAGTATTATGTTACAATGTTCTAGAGAGATGGATTTCCAGATCTCGAAGCTCTTGGTGAAGTAATGTATAATAATGTGTGATGATGTTGGGAGTTTGCCTGCAGTGTGTTTGTAAGATGCTGCTTTGCATGTTTGTGGTTTTAGTCAATGCAGTTTTAACTGCATGATTATCAGCTTCCTTCTGCTAGATGCTTTCACGAACACTAACCTGGGAAATTATACATTTACTATCTAGTCCTGTGGGCAGGTGACTCCTCCGGTGTGCTTGTGTTTTGGTTGGTAATTTCACACTCACTCATGTATAAAATGTGTGTGTGATGGAACATGCCAGCTTGGAGAAAGCTGTGAAAATTGTGAGCTAGTTTAGTAGTAGGGAACTGACTGCTAGCAATAATGATGATGATAATAGCACTAGAGTTAAAAGCATTTCAAAAGCAGGGTAATATCTAGAATATGGAATGCTTAATATTTAAGGGAATGGAGGCCATTTTGCTTATTCATGCATTTCCTTGTTCCTATAAGAGTGCAGAAATGCACTCAGGTCACTTTATATCAACCTGATAAACTCAAGTCACTATGGTATAACTTCAGCAGTTTAAAAAACAAACGAAGTTTGAAATGGCATGTTTGCAGTGAATAACCACACAGTTTGCCTTAACCCTAATATTGGTGAGTATGGGAGTTTTTTCCCTACTCATTCCTCTCCTTCTTGTTGTTTTCAGATCGCTCCCTCGTCCAATCCGATTCCAGAAGACAGCTTCCGCCCAGGGAACCTCTTCAGGCAGTTAGCCAGTCAGGAAGAGGAACCTGCTGGTCCCTCCCTCTTTAAGTTAGGCTGGCTTTCTGGCATGGCCAAATAATTTATTCTTGGGTGAATGTGTAAGGTTTTTAATGTGTTTAATAAAAATTCTGTATAAATAATATATATAAATATGGTTTGAGATAAAAGAGCGTGCTTGACTTTCTTATACTAGAAATAAAGGGGTGTGTGTGTGTGTGTGTGTGTGTGTGTGTGTGTAAAATGACCTCAAACTGAATAAGAAAAGATTCATTCATAAATTGTTTGTACAAGAGTTTACACAACAAATGTGCTATTCATAAGAAAATCCCATAATTCCAGGGGAAAAAAACCTTCATAGCCTACTTGTGCTTATGCGCGGAGGATTAAACACACATCAGGGTGAAAGCTGGCTTTTCTTGCACAGCATCTGCTTTTAGTTTAACACTGTGCAACATTATGAACCGAGACACACACAGCAATTTTAAAATGGCGGTTTCTCAGTGAGACGTGCTTGGTGTGCATGATCACCTGTGTACAGTGTCGATCCCCCCCCCAATATTTTCTTCTCATCTCACATAATTCACAACTAATTGACCTCTTCTGTAATATTTCTAGCTTTTGATACTGAAAAAATTGTTCTTTTTCTGGCAGAGAAGTGAGTCAAAATAACTTCCACTTCTGCCGCTGTGCCTTTTCTTTCACCATGGAAGTCATTTCATTTTCCCAGCCTTCAGTGCATTTAACATTTTATGGAGTTTTTTTTTTTTTTTGGTGTCACTATATGCAAATGAGCTGTGTCAGGAAAGTGTTTTGCACGTTATACATGATCAACACACATACAAGTATGAAGAGTACGAAGAAAATCTGCCTTTCTGGAACTTTAGGATTTTTTTTTTTGTTCATTTTGACCTTGGGGAGACACGGTGGTGCGGTGGTTGGCACTGTTGCCTCATAGCAAGAAGGTCCTGGGTTCGGCCCTCGGGGTCGACTTGGGTGCCGTTCTGTGTGGAGTTTGCATGTTTTCTCTGTGTCCGCATGGGTTTCCTCCGGGTACTCTGGTTTCCTCCCACAGTCCAAAGACATGCACAGAGGGGATTAGTCTGATTGGCTTCTCTAAATTGCCCGTAGGTGTGAATGAGAGTGTGAATGGTTGTCTGTCACTGTGTACTGGCCCTGTGGAGGATTGGTGACCTGCCCAGGGTATACCTGCCTCTCACCTGGGATTGGCTCCAGCTTCCCCCCACAACCCTGAACAGGATTAAGCAGCAGAGTGTGTGTGTGTGTGTGGATACAAAGAAATGATGCAGAAAATAAAAAGGCAAGCATACAAACAATTTAATGCATTTTACTACAGCTTTGCAGTGCTTTACTTTACTCACATATCACACCCAAACAGTATTGACAATAAAATGTCAAGAAAAAGACATCAAAATTGGAAATAGTGAGTACGAGAAGACAACTTTCACAATCACTGTACTAAGCTTCATACATTCTACAAGCTAGATTCTACAACACACTCCATGTCTAGAGCCAATGTCAGTGCGATTACGTTACTCGGTGCAACTAAGTGTAGGTTCATTTTATTCTACTCTGTGTTGTTTGATTTTCACATTATGACTGCTTAGGCTTATATCACGGTTTACAAAGTTAGCACAGAACACAAGAGATGTGAGTGATCTGAATTCAACTATACTGAGTTGGCAGAATAAAAGACCCTCATCATCCTCCATTGTGGATAAAGAAAAGAGGGTCAGCACAAGAGAGTGATGATTGTTGACCTTGCATAATACTGGTATGGATGGTATGAATAAATGGCATTGTGGATCTGAAGAATTTCCTAGAAACACTGGGTACAAGTTGGGATTACATCCTAGATGAGAAACCAGCTGACCACAGGGCACAATGTACGTACATGTTCAAACTTATTTACACTGAAGGACAATTTATTTGAGCCAGTCCACCTACTTTATGTTTTCTTTTTGGAAGGAAACCAGAGAAGTAGAAGAACACTGGACAATCTGGAGGAAATTCCATATAGTAAGATGGGCTCAGGGTCAAATTGGGAACCAAATTGACTCTGTGCCATAATTTAAAAAAACAAAAAAAGAATTCCGGCCACATGAACACCCAACTCCTCCAAACAATTATCTACATTCTGCAACTGAGTAACTGAAAGGTACAGAACCATTAAATGCTCATTTATTGCATCAATTACTGATCAAGAGACCCTACTGTCACAATGGCAAGCATATAGATCCTCCCAAAGGACAGGAAATGGGGGCCCACAAGAAGTTTGGGTCAAGAGAGGCAAGAATGAGGGACAAAGTGGTAGTGGAGGGTTGGTAGCTAATGGATAAGCAGGGCTAAGAAAGCTCCCTTAAGCCCTAAGAGAAAGTAGAGTGTGCCAAAATGTAAGAACACCTAAATAGACATGTGGCAGGCAGGCCCCAGTGCACTAAGGTCTTGATCCAGGCCTGCCAAATGCACCAAATCTCCATGTTTGGTACCAGAATGAGGCATCACCTTACCCTCTTTGCCTTGGAAGAACATGGGGGAGCCCTGGGGGAACCTGGAGTTCATACTGGTGGTGTCATGACCAGGTGCCAGAAGGTCTAACAATCTGAATATTATTATACATCACCTACAACAAATATGAGCACATGCCTACCATGTTATTTATACAGGCAAATTAAGATTTTTTAGCTTTAAAAATATCGGTACTTTAAACAAAACTGCAGTCAGTATGTATTATTCTGTAGTTTCTCTACACTAAACACCATAAACACAGTTCTAATACTGAGATAAGCATACAACATATAATGAGATTCTAATGTTTTGACAATGATCCAAGTCAATCCAATTGAGCTCCATCACTTGCGGTCCAGTTTGCTGGCCATCAGTTTTTTAATATCGATGGGTCCAGCTGCAGCGGCTGCTTTGGCTTTTTCTTCCTGTTCCTGCTGCCAGGAGATGATGGGGTCGATGCTGGGTTTACGGTTTCTAGTGTTTTGCTCCAGCTGAGCAGCACTGCAGAGGGGAGAGAATAACTACTAGTCTGAATCGCAAACACTGGCACAAAAATACTAGTTTAGATTAAAAATGATACATTTAGTTCCTACTGAAGAGTTAGTGAACATAACCTCGGACTCAAGTGAATCAAACCCAGCATCCATGACAACAATATTATTACAATATAATCATGTGACTGATCACCTCCACATGATTAATGGTAACTGCTTACTTTACAGAGGTGCCAACATTCGTTATAAGAAAATCTGAGCAAAAAAATAAAAAAATACTGTACCACAAAACATCCTAGCATACATCAATGCCATTTTTGTGGTTGTGTGATGGCTACTCACTAATAAGCAGTTCCATTTTTTTAACAACTAAAGATGTCACAGTCCCAACCACTTGGTTTCTAGTTGCTAACAAGACAAGGCAGAGTTCATGTAAAGAATTTCAGTAGGAAGCAGAAGTAACTGCTGACAGAAACAAATCCATTTTTCCCCTCCCATGTCCTTTCCCCTTTGGTGAACTGACTTTTGCAGTGAGTGAATTATAATCATTCACTGTTGTCCTGTTTTAGCTGCTTTAGTAGTCTTCAGGTCTAAACCATGGATGTTAGCACCTCTGATTTTATCTCATGTTTCTGACTGAATCTGGATATTTCATAACACTTACGTGAAGTTATGTGGCACAGGAGAGATCGCCTTCTTCTGAATGTCCTTGTAAACTGGTGATTTCAGGTAGCGATAAAATGTGTCCTGCAGGTGACATGCAGAAGTACAGACTAATCATTCAGCAATAATAATTTTTCCCATTTAGATATTTTACTGGAAGTTGAACAATAGGAAGCATTTTTCAACATGAACTTAAAGTGCTCAGCTCCGCTGACATTTATATTCATATTACAGACGTGATGTTCAGGTTACAGCTTAGTTTGTTAATGACATCAGTGGCATCTCATCACAGCTACTTAGGGAGGTTTATTCGGTGGCCCTCATAATACTGTATGTTCCAAACCTTTTTCATCAGCATGAAAATGTGTGTCTGAGCTGCATCCAGGACGTAGCGATGTGGATGTTCTAAACCCTTCACTGTCAGTCCCATTGTCCGACCATCAATATTAATCCAACGTGGAGCTCCTGGAGCTAAAAATGTCCTGCATACACACACATACACAAAGTTCATGTGGAGCTTCTTAATTATATCCAGATCTGTTCTTTGTTTTTGTTTTGTTTTACAGGAACAGCAATGGATGTCCAGTAATGGACACTAATGTCTGCCAATATTAGATACAGGTATATGTATTTTCTCTGAAAAGTGGCAAGAACAATGGTGATTTTATCCACTTTTATATATTTATGTCCATAGGTGGACTTGTACAGTTCAATAACTATCTCTGTTTTAAGATAAAAGCTTTTTGGATTTCTCACCAGAGCTAAAAAAAAAAAAAAAAAAAAAAAAAACCCACAACAAGAATAAGATTTGACATGTGTGCAACCTAATTTTCATAGCTCATGGAAACAGGACATGATCTAGAGCAACATCATGATCCATGGAGACCAAGAGGACTAGAATAAGAACTTTCTTCATAAGAATGATTTTTTTAAAGGAATGTTCAGTAGTTTCTCCTGTTGTCTGAGTGGAAAAATATAATCAGT
Organism: Chrysichthys cranchii; assembly: GCA_030068335.1. Classification (NCBI taxonomy): domain Eukaryota; kingdom Metazoa; phylum Chordata; class Actinopteri; order Siluriformes; family Claroteidae; genus Chrysichthys; species Chrysichthys cranchii. The sequence continues at coordinate 13,569,312 of JAQMCW010000008.1, read as the reverse complement.
TATTGAAGTATGTTATGTAGTGCTATTGTTTAATATACAGAGGCTTGCAAAAGTATTCGGCCCCCTTGAACTTTTCCACATTTTGTCACATTACAGCCACAAACATGAATCTATTTTA
>JAQMCW010000008.1:13556015-13569094 GCA_030068335.1 Chrysichthys cranchii | reverse complement strand
TATATATAAAACACATGTATGCATATCTACACATGTTTATGGATTAACATGTTTCTAATTAGAAATTTATAGTGTTTATATGATATACTGCTTTGTGACAATTGAACTGAATTGAACTGAATTGAGGTTATGCTGCATGTTAACTTGATTGCATCACATTTGTGCAGAAGCATCAACTGCACATTCATGCTGCAAATCACATCCCAAAGCTCTACTGGATTCAGATCTGGTGACTGAGAAGACACTGATCTCACTGACATGTTCATGGAGCCAGTAAGAGATGGCGTGTGCTTTGTGACATTATTATGCTAAAACATAATTGTAAGCCGAGTAAATTGAGGCCATAAAAGGATTATATGGTGAACAATACTCATATAGGCTATGACATTCAAAGGATGTCTGTTAGTACTGAGGGATCCAATTCCCCACATCATTAAAACACCAGTGGAAGATTGAACTGTTCACACAACATAGGTTCTGTCCATAGTGTGCTTCTCAATGACAAGGATGGATCCTTAATGGCTGAATTTCAAGGACACCACGTCATCTGATCCTATCAAAGCCCTGCTCTGATGTGTAGGGTCCTTTGAATTTTAACAAGGACTGAGGCCTTTATTCAGAGGATTTTCAAGAATGCCAGTGGGTTCATGCTGTTGATGCTAACTTCTGACCCTCCCATCAGCATATTGCTGCAGAAGTCAACATTAGTCAGACCAGGCAATGTTTTTCCAATCTTCAACTTTCTAATCAGAATTCTAATCAGATGTCTATCCTTGGCTGAGAGGAGTGGAACTGATATAATCTTCTGTGGTTGTAGAACATACACCTCACATTTAGAAATTCTGTGCATTTTAATATGCTTTTCTGCTCACCACAGTTGAAAAAAGTGATTTTCTGAGATACCATAGCCTTCCTGTCAGTGCAAACCAATGTGGCCATTCTCCTGGATTTCTGCCCACAGAGCTGATTCTCAGTGGATGGGTTTTTCTGAGGGGGATTTTTGTGCCATTCTGTGTTATTTCTAGAGACAGTCTAGTGTGAAAATCCCATGAGATTCTGAAGAGTTTCTGAAGTATTTAACCAACCCTTCTGGAACCAACAACCCTGCTACAGTCAAAGTCACTGAAATCACATTTTCCAAATTCTGAGGTTGATGTGGACATTAACTTATAAAAAGGTATGAAAGATTTTTCAAAACATCAGATATGCCATGGAACACCGTGAAGGCCATCATCAACAAGTGACATCACCAAGAACAGGATGTCCCCCAAAAATTTATTAAAGAATAAATCAAAACTTATGAAAGATGCTACCAGCAACATTAAAGGAGCTGCAGGAACATCTGACAAGTAATGATTTCTCCTGCATGTGACAACTACTTCTCATATCCTTCACATGTCTGGACAATGGGGTAGGGTGCCTAAATGGAAGCCCTTTCTCACAAAAAACATCCAAACCCATCTATGTCACCTTAAACCACGCGGCAAACTGGTAATGGTCTGATGAAACCAATTTCAAAAAGTATAATAATTCCATATTTCCAAAATGTATGTTTGTCACAAAAAAGCACATTGCCAAACAAACAGCATACTCAAGGAGAAGCATGGTGCTGGCAGCATATGCTCTAGGGTTGCTTTTCTTCAGCCAGAAGTGGCGTGTTTATGAAGGTGAAGGGAATCATCAAACCTTTGGGCATAACTTGCAGGTGTCTGTATGCTGACCCAAAGCATACATCCAAACCATCAACAGAATGGCTTAACCAAAAGAAGTGTCATTCTTTTGGTTAAAAAAATGCCATTTTACAAGTATGTGTTAACTTTTTACATCCACTCTATCTATCTATCTATCTATCTATCTATCTATCTATCTATCTATCTATCTATCTATCTATCTGAGATTTTCAAAACTAGAGATAGCACATTTGTTAGTTTGGGGAAGTTATTTGGTCACAGATTGTTCCCACTTTAACCATAACTCTCCTCCACTCCTCTTCACTTTCTGTCTCCAGAGACAAAGCTCACACAAGCTGGCTTCAAACAGACATATGCTCATTTTTAATATTTACAAAAACAACAACAACAATAATAATAATAATAATAATAATAATAATAATAATAAGACGAGAACACTCGGGTGTTGTTTAAAAGGGCACTTCTTGTGCTTTTTCTATAGAAAAAAAAAAAACACCTAGTATGAAAGTAAGTAGTACAGGGTCGTGCACGCGCTTTGGCGCCCCACCCGCGCGTCAGTAGGTCTCGCGCTGTGTGCGCGTGCCTGTGTGTAGCGCGCGCGGGAGAGCTGAGCTTAGCTCGGGCTTGGCTAACCCCTCCCTACGTCTATAGATGAAAGTTTGTGTTACAAAGATGGCGGATTTCCTGCCGTCCCGGTCCTTTCTATCCGTCTGTTTCCCCAAATGTCTACTCAACACCAGCGAGGCAGAGCAGCTGAGGATATCTAAAGAGATCGACAGATGTATTTCCAAAGACAAAACATACGTGAAGCGGCTGGTGAAGATCCTTTTGCTCGGCGCCGGCGAGAGCGGCAAGTCCACTTTCCTCAAGCAGATGCGCATCATACACGGACAGGATTTCGACCAGCTGGCCAGAGAGGAGTTCCGAGCCACTATCTACAGTAACGTTATCAAAGGTGGGCGCGAGACAACCGTTACCATCTGCCTTTGTTTGGATTTAATCCCCTTGAGTTTTATTTAACGCGTTAGTGGTGTAAAGTTTGTCCGAGGCTGTGTTCCAAACGCCGCCCTGCTCCCTACATAACTGTAGTGTGTGTGCTGTGACAGAACGGCTCGCGCACACCCCGTAGTGCCCTTACTGTTCAATGCGGAGTGGTTTAGTGATGGGTTAGCTAAGCTAGCTAAGGCTAAGTGGCTAATTTTAGTCACGAACTAAAAGTGGGAGAAACGCCCATGTTTATTTTGAAACGTCGCGACTTGAACACAAAAATAATAATAGTAATTATAATAAGGGGAAAAACAATTATTAATTCTGTTTTCACATTGTCACGAACCTATGCGGATTAATTCAGGAGAATATTTATTTGAATAAAGTATTATATTTCAGAAGTAGCCGAAATACGGAGTGTTTAGCATTAACCTAGCGTCGTTAAGACTGTGGATGTGTGACACGCTAACAACCAGAAGAACTGAAATGAAAAATATTTTTTCCCACATAAATTCTTTATTGACATTATGGTAATTTGTTCATTTCTTCATTTTTCTTTACCACTTATTTACTTCATTTAGTTTCCTTTCAAATGTATGTAAGTGGGCTGTTATGTGAAGTGTCTGTTCCTAAACATCACCTGACGAATTAACATGGAGAAAAACAAACAAAACAAACAGAAAAAAGGCGAAAGTCTTTTGGGTAACAGAGCCTCAGGCCTTAAACGCCTTATATCCGCTTATAACTGATGTATATCTGGGAATAAATGAACCCACCACATGGCTTCCCCCCAAATACTGACGTGTAACTTGAATTTTAATGTGGTCATTGACCTGTGTGGGATTAACCCCTGAATAAATTGGTTGTGTAAAAGAAATGACACCCTGAGGAGTGTGCTCTTGTAGGAAAATAATCCACCCCTTGTCGTGTCATTTGCACCCAACGTGGGTTCATTTGAAATGTGTGGTAGTCAAAATAATGCCCATACATGATTATATACTTCACAAGGTCAGTGACTGTATCATCTTAGTGGTCCAATAACAGTCTTGGTCTTCATCCATGTATTATTAGGTTTTAATTATAGCAAGCATCCAGCGTACAGTCTCGTGTGTACTACAGACACGTGGTCTGTGGCGTGCTGTCTAAGGAAAATAATGAACACATGATTTATTTTCCTCCAACTTTTCTTAAACCGCAATAGTTAACTCCTGAAATTATTGTTCCATTTAATCTTGCAGAATATCTTTAAAACTTAGTCAGTTCCTCTTATTACGTATGTAATCGTTCCTGTACCCACATCTCTCTCTCTCTCTTTCCCCCGCCGCCCCGCTCGCTTTCTCTCATAAGGTCGAATGGGATAAGATGGAACTTCATTCATCCTGAAGGAGCTTCTTGTGCCAGAGGTTGCTCAAAAATGGCAACAATGTAAGAAGCGTATTAAAAAAAAAAGAGTAATGTAACACCAGTTCCTAAAATAATAATAATAATAATAATAATAATAATAATAATAATAATAAAAGCAAGATACATTTAGTGAAAGTAAGTAAACTCAGGATAGAGTAGCTGAAAACTGCTACTGCACATCATGCCTCAGTGAACGTGCGCATTAGTGTAAAGCTGTGATTTGGCCACTAGCATGAACTAGCGATCAGAATGACGGATTTAATAATATAGTATATAGATCGAGGTTGTGTGTGCTGTCTTTCCTAGCTACTCATCATGCCGTGGTTCCTTTCTGTGCTTCCCAAAGCCGTTTGTTTGTCCTAGCGGTTTCTCCATGAGCGTTGCTGTCACTCATTTAGCTTTATTATTAGACCCAAGGCAACACCAAGTGTGATTGTGAGCTTAAGCATTCGCGCGAGTTTATCAGATTTGATGTGATGTGATGTGATGTGATCTGATCTGATTCCATCTGATCCACGGACCTGTTTGGTCTGTGACGCTGAGAGCAAGTGCCTTGCACGTGGCTATCAAATGCACGTAGTCAAAGCATTACATTATTACTCGGTTAATTGTTTTATTTAATTATTTTTAATTGGCAGGAGAGACTTGCATTGTCAGCTTGGTGGTAATGACATCAGTATCATATTTCTGCTCGCACCTAGGTGATATGGTAATAACAAACACTGCTGCCGTGTGCTGTTTTATTCACTGCCGTGTCCTCATGTGACACGCGAGCATTTGAGACACATGAACACATTGTGTTGGACTTTAAAGCTATTATGGTAATGCTACAGATGTATGCAGCACGGCTTTTGGTTGCAAATGGCTTCTTATTGGACATGTAGTGCACCACACAGGGTGGAAAATAATGGCTTCATCGACACACAAGGTTGTACACAGATAATAGGGACTATTTATATCCTAAATGGTTCCCTATTATATTAGACACCATGCACTCTGAAAGCCGTTACTGCAGTGCATATAATTACAGATGACTTCCTATCGTCCATATGGTGGACCTCACAGGCTGTAAAATCTTATACTGTAGATATGACGCTCATAGAATAGGTATATGGAGCTCAATCTGTTTCCAAATGCCTGCCTGTCGATTTGACAGATTCATCACTCACAGGGAACCTAAGCAGCTAAATCCAGCTCTTTGTAGTGCATTTAAATGGAGAATAAGAAGCTCAAGACCCCCTTTTAATGTGCAGCACCCTTCACAACTATTGGTAGCCTTAAAAAATGAAGAAGAAAAAAAAGAGAGAAATATTTATTAATTTGCCCTCACGACTCAGGAGCATAAATATATACACACAAGAAGCTGATAGCTGATACATATATAAAATAAAATGTGTGTGTGTGTGTGTTGTAAGCTGACCTTTTCTAGGCATCAGCTTATTTGGTGGCGAAAAGGATCCGCGTGCAGTGGAAAGGTCCTGATACGGAATAAAAAAATGGGTGCATGAATGGATTGAGGGTTGTTTTGGTGCAGGAGGTTCAGGGGCTCACGTGAAGATCATTAGTATTGTGAATAAAACAGAGTACGAGGATATTTCAGCCCCAAACCTGGTCGCCTCTGCCAGGAGGTTCAGACTTGGCCCTTGATAACATACTTTAGCATAAAATCAGAAATGATTAGATAAGCACAAAATCATTGTTCTGTAAAGACGATCTCTGACCCTGGATCAGAGCCCCATTGAGTACTAGGAACAGACACGGTGCTGTTGCAGTCGTTTTGTTTTGTAGAAAAACAATGCACTGATTAAAAGAACTCCGTTTACTCCCCAATGTCCCTGTATGTTTGAGCTGAAAATACCATTTATTGTATGCATTATTTGTTTTTACTTATTACATGATTCTCATTTTCACTGCACTGCATGTTTTTCTGTGGCAGAATGATTGTAAAACATACATCTTTAATTTGGTGCACATGTTTTAATTTTTGGGGTGGTTTCTGAAATTAACACCAGGTCAAAATTACACGTACATCCACTTCGATGATTGATTCAGTTATGCTGAAGGTTCCGAAATGTCTTTTAACTTGTCAGAGGCCTCTTAACTTCCTGTTGGTGAGCATGCTTCATTGCAGTTGGTAGCTTCTCTGTGCACAGCATTAAAAGACAGTGATGACAGTGCTCATTGGATTGACCAACACACAGTACAGAGGGGAAAGTCCAAGGAGCTCAGTGCAGATAGAAGCTGATATGCAAAAGTGAGTCTTTCAAGCTTGACTAAACTTTACAGCTGGTGGAGAATGGAAAAGCCTTCTGGAATAAAGTTTTCTGGTTAGATGAGACAAAGATTGCGTTATTTGGCCACAACAACCAGAGGTAGAGACGAACACTCTCAGCTGTGAAGCATGGTGGTGGTAGCATCATGCTCTGCTCAAACTGGTGCATTGCACAAAGTGAATGGGACAGAGAAGAATCTCAGAAGTCTTCATCATAACATTAAACCATCAGCTGGATGGTGGACACAATTGACTGTTCCAACAGGACAATGACCCCAAACACACATTAGACCTGGTTATGGAATGGATAAAATAGGATAATATTAGGTTTAAAGCAAGTCCTGTCCGCAACCACATAGAAAATAAGTGGACTGTTCTTAAAAATGCCAGGAAATGCACAAATTTAACAAAACTCTACTAATTCTCGAAAGAAGAGTGGTAAAATGTCCAACCAGAATTCTGCAGAAGCTTTTTGATGGCTAGCAAAAGCATCTGGTCAAGGTGAAACGAGGACATTTAACCAAATATTAGATGTTCTCTATGGATAATTATGACCCCCAAGTTGTTTTTAGTTTTTTTTTTTTAATTTTTATTAAAGATACTTCAGACAAAAGAAATCATCGAAAGCCCAATATTGCCATGACATTCATGCCCATGATGACTGTATATAAAGTTCTGACCATAACAGAATATGTATCGTGTGCAGTGGTTTCCCGTGAAAGTAGGACAAGTTCACTGTTCTTGATGACTACCAATAAGCACAAGAAAAAAGAGAGGAAAGCACCATCTGCCCGCTTCTACATATGTAAGCTCATGCACGATTGGCTAGCTTCGCTGTGATTGACAGCGGAGAGAGAATAAAACGTTGACTCCACCCATAGGGCAGCTTTGCTTTCTCATTTCTTTCTGTAAGCAGTGCAATCAGATTCAGCGCGGGTGCTTGGGTTCGGTGTGGTACGGGCCAGCTCACTTGGAAATAGTGACGACAAAAAATGTAGGAGGAACGTTAATGTGTTGAGCTGAGCCATCTCATCTTTAAAAAAAAAAAAAACAAAAACAAAAAAAACAACAATTAGGTACTAATGGTGTCAACCAGTGGGGGGGTGTAATAAATGTACATCCTGCGAGCCGATTTACTCATTAGTTTCCTTGAAGAGCGGATGTGATGAATAATCAGTGGTGATTATTATATAAAACACAGCATATGAGTCGTTGTGGCTGCTGCTCGTTTAGGGGCTTTCCAGACGTCTTATTACTGTAAAGATTTTCTTGCCGAGATTGAAGTGTAATAATGTGATAATTTTACTGCACTAACCATTGTGGTGTTTTTAGCCCTGCCACCTGCACATCATGAGTAAGCGTGTGCCCGGTGACAGTTAACGGAGTTGGTATGGTATAATTGCCCCTGAGTGAGGGGAAAAAAAAAAAAAAAAAAATTCCTAAATTGATATCATAATTTATTGAAATCACACACATCATTTAAACAAGGGCGTCCATAGCACAAAAAAATGCGTCCATGCAGAACTTTAAATTCCCCTAAAAATGCCCGTAGGGCAAAGGTTTCAGTAAGAATCTGTAAATGATTGTTGCTATGGTAATGTCTCAGAGGGCACAATCTCACTGTCGTTATTGTTTTACTGTTGAATATCAAATTATTCCATTATCATGGAATCCCATAATGTTCCATTATTATTCCAGTTTTACACCGAGAATCAGGGTATTTCAATGTCACCTAAAAACAGGCCTACTCGAAATCGGTTTCTTAATGATTGTTGCCATGGTGACACAAATGAGACCCGCTGATTCAAAAGTGGAAGCTAACTTATGAGGGAGAATCAGAAAGTAAATGCAATTTATAAATGATGTTTTGTGGGGGGGGAGCAAAAACAAGCATGGAATGGAGACATTTGTCTTCTCCATTGAAGAAGAAATTCAAAAATCATGTTAACCTTCTTTTGGGACATGAAGGTGCTTATTCCGGAACATTTCCAAACACATGGGCAAACAGTGAACAGTGCAAATGACTGTGGAATGAGCTTAAACCTGCAGTTCACAACATAAGAAGAGGAATGCTGCACCATGACAATGCACATCCTCATACAGCAGCTGTAACAGCAGAGACTCGGGTCCCAAAGTCTTCCACATCCTCCTTACAGCCCGGATTGTCGTCAGTTGGTTATTCCTCTAGCACATCATGTTGCACCCTCCCCAAAAAGTCAGCACGTTGTTGATAAATGTTTCAGTGGTGTGCCATTGTCGTCGCATCTGACCTAAAAGATGTGATTTGAGTTTCGTCTAGTGTTGCGCTTTTCTCTTGTTATAAAGTTAAGATCATCTGATCACGCTGATTAATCAGGCTACTGAAAACCGCTTTATCGCTAACCAGATCATGCCTTGGCTGATTTGTGTGAATGTGTATGTAATGTTAGGGCTGTAATGGAAAGCCGTTATTTACATGTGTATCGGGTTAGTGCTCAAACAGCCGTAACTCCTGGACTGCATGCCATGTGGAACTTTCTGGCAAGTTTTCCATCTTCTGAGTCAGCAAACTAACGAGCTCAAAGCAGTGAGCTGAGGTGGGAGTTTTGCACAAACCTGGCAACCCCTCTCCTCCTCGAGATTGCTTTTACATGGCGTTCCAAAAGTCTGGATCCACAGGCATCTTTCCTTATATGAAATTTAAGGACCTGAAGTGTCTTGAAGTCCAAGACTGTCAGTTTGAGCGCTTGTTCTCATCTCTGTATTTAAATAAATAATTGTGTATGGGTCCAGACTTTGTATGCTACAGGTGACCGTTCTTTATCCATGAACGTTTGTAACTCCAAGCCACGAGTCCTGCGATAATGACGAGCATTATTCAAATCTTAACGGCATGCAAATATGCTAAGGTGCTGCTGTTGCTCTGTGTTGCACAGCAAGTTCTGTTTTATTTAAAGAGGCCAGCTTATCACCTTTCCCAGAAGCCTCTGCACTAAATAGAAAGTCGTCGTTTTCGACAGTGGCCGTTGATATTCCATTTGAACGACTGCAGCAGACCCGCTTGTGGTTCCACTATAGTTATCGTTGTTGGAAGGATTGGAGAATCATGGGTGTTTTTGTTCATGAGAACTGATCCCTTCTGTGTCTAAGTTGATTCTTGCTCCTCGTAATTGGAATTTTAAGTAAGTGAAAGGAAGTCTGAAATGCAAGTCCATTATGATGCGTTTCAGTGAAATGCCCGTAGCCACTAGATTTGACCATGTCCCAAACTACATGATTAGTAGAAGTAGTAGTAGTATGAACTATAGTTCATATAGGGTGGTGTAACATTCTGAGAAAAAAAGCGTTGCACGTAATCCACTCAGAAAGCTGACGAACATGTGTATGTTTATTAATCTGTTACTATGAACTTTTTCATTCAGAAACAGACTAGAAGTTTCATTCATTATTCTTGGTTTATTTTTTATCTGTTTGTTCATTCAATGTTTGTTCACTTTAGTTTCATCAGGTTTGGCTTTTTATCCCCGCATATGTTTTCCATATTTATCAAGGAACTGGATATAAATAAAAACAAAAGGTCCAGATGTACTATACATGTTCATTGTGCATACATGCATGCATGAAGCAGAAGCATAGTGAGAGGCGTCGTTCACGTGCCCACTCGTGTATCTTCTGCACATCTAGAGGATCCACAAAGTGCGTCAGAGCCTAAACACTCTGTCCGTCGAGTTTCAGAGTTGAGCTGTACTGTTAAGAGATTTCATGCACAGCAATGTGAAACACGCTGATAAGGTCTGTTTCTGTGTGAAACTTTCTGCCGCTGGTGTGATCGTGGTTGTGATCTGCATCTCAAAACGAAAACCTTTACCATACATTCAAAAATATTTGCTAATCTAGAAAACGTCAGTTCAGTTGTGGAAACAGCGTCACGTTTACGTCGGTGTCACACCACATGGGACGGGTACAGGAGTGTTTCACTGTCTGTCCTGTCAATCACAGGGACGCCTAGCTTATCGTGGGTGTCTGCGAGATCGGGGTCAGTGATTTGACGCAAATGTCAGGATACTTGAAGATATTTTTGTGATACACGACGTGAATCATGCTAATGAGGTTTGGTTACTGAAAAACAACAAAACAGTGAGGTTTCATTAAAAGAAATTGGGGGGGGGGGATATTTAACCAATATGATCCTTATTATGTTTATTATAAACTGATGCCAGGATACTTTAAAATAGCTAAAGGTTTTTGGTGCACCAAGTAAGAAAGCAACTACAAGCAAGTGCAAATTCGGAGAGAAAAGTAATGACAATTTAACACAAAGCATAAGTGTTTGAGATGTTCCCAAATTGCTCGATACTCGCGTGCTAGTTATCTAGTGTATGGTCCACAATTTATGTATGAGACACACCGAGGGATTCAGTTTTGGTTGCTGAAGATGCTTCGACAATCTCTTCATCCCACAACTTTTACACCTCAAACAAGACCAAGCGTAGGGTTTTATTTTTATTTTTATTTATTTTTATTTTTTTTTGACCCATTCAGAATTTTAAGTTGGTTCTATTTTTGTCCAGACTTTTCATTTTGTCCATAATCGGCCGTCACAGGGTTGAACTGTTTGTTTGCACATGAGTAGACATGCACAGGCTCGTCCTCACACTGCACGTTTTGCACTTGAACCAAGTGTGTCTGAGATTTCTGGAGATTTGGGAATGTTCCTCAGGGCATGCAGGCCTGCCCACACAGGACTCTGTGGGTGGGGAAAAAAGGAAGAGTCCTTTACTGTAATTTAATCGTTTGTGTATCAGATGGAATGTCCATCATGAAATCCTCCCAGTTACATGATTTATTTCTCAAGTTGGTTACGCAGCAGCGCCGTGCCAAACTGTGGCATCCTGAGCGGGGCTCTTGGAACCAGTCGACAGACTCAGGATTGTGCTTGTCCTGGCAGAAAGATATCATGAGTAATTATGAATAATCATATTTTACTTTTCGGCGATAGTGTGGCATTGCAATGTCCCCCCCAAAAGGATTTTTTTAATATTGTTGTTAAAGTAGATTTGAATAAAGAATTCTACTCTAACTAGAATAATCATATATGTAGCTTGTACAACAAGCTACATATCTTGTTTTGTACAAATGTCTTTTAATGGTATAATATTTTTGTCCCCCATCTCTGCTGGCGAAGGACTTTGCTCAGTGCTGCAGTTGTGTGCAGGCAGGAGTTCAAAAGACGATGATCTTTTGTCAGTCTGTCTGGATGATAAAGGACAGCTTTCAGAAACCGGAACTTTGAACTGTACTTCTCTGATGTGCAGTGATTGGCCAGTAGGTACACAGAATCTCGTTTGGTTTCGACTCTACTGCTGTGATAGAATTCATGTGTTTGAGGAAAGGCGTGTGTGGTCTCCACCGAAGAGTGCCAGCGTTTTATTCATGCAAACGCCTGTGACTTCTTCCTGTTGTATACCACCTTGCTCAGCTTGTCTGATGAAACTTTCTACTTTTCTTTGGGGGGAAAAAAAGAAAAGAAAAATGGTGGTGAAAAGAGGAGGAAGAAGACATGAACTTTCAGTTTCTATGCAGCTGTGTTCCACGACATCTTCACCGACTGGTCACTGTCACGTGTTGAGAGCATTAATGATCATTTTACCATTTTGTGCTACCGTTATTTTGGGTTGTGTACTTTGTGAAAACAGGTCTGGCCAGTTTTGACTGATTCAGCTCTTGGGTTAATATACACCAGGGCAAACCTTTTGCTTACCAGTTAGTGAAGGAAAATTACTGTAGATGCATGCCTGATTATTTAATGCCACCAATGCAAATGATCTCTTACTCCTGATTATGGCTATCAGCTTGTGTGTGTGATGTGTTTAAGACTTTCACACAGCTAGCTCTGCACATTTTGCATCACGTCTACTTGCTTTTTGTCCTTGGCCCTAAGCCAAGAACTTAGTTAATGCAGGTATGGATGATGACTTGTTAGGTTTATTTCCAGTCCTGACTTTAGTTATGCAAACATTCTTGATGTTATAAATGAATAAACTAACACTAGTGATAGCTCATGCAGGATGGGTAGCATTTGGTTCGTATTGATTCCCTGTTTCGATTCCAAAAAAAAAAGAGGTCAAATGTTTAGAAAACACAAATATCTATTACTTTTTGATTCTCATGAAATCGAATCATGGGGTGGCTCGATGAATGTAGTTTCCAAATTTTTTAACGGTGCAAGATATGGCATAGGAGGCTTGACGGAAATCTGCACTCAACAATGATATTTAACTTAAAATCCATGAGATGACAAAAGTTCAGCAGTGATAAAATGTAGCCACTGTAGGAATGCAGCTTTGTGTGTCGTGAGTTGACTACTGTTCTTGGCAGAGGTCTGCGCTCTCCAAGTGCACTTTTTAAGTGTCAGCTTAAAAGCTATGTTAGCCATGCATGCTAGCTCATATCTAAACAAATGGACAAACTGTTGGGTGAATGCAGGATGTAGTCAGAGACAGGTCCTGGAAGATACGTAGCCTTTGTTTGCCTTTGTTCACACTCTCTTCTTTCCACCCTTGACGGTGCTACAGGCTTCGCCTCTAAAGCCACAGGAGACACAATGATGAACTAACATTTGTTAGGAGGGGGGTGTGTGTGTGTGTGTGTGTGTGTGTGTGTGTGTGTGTGTATACAGTGGCTTGCAAAAGTATTCGGCCCCCTTGAACTTTTCCACATTTTGTCACATTACAGCCACAAACATG
>JAQMCW010000008.1:13474795-13486860 GCA_030068335.1 Chrysichthys cranchii | reverse complement strand
CAGCCGTCGTTGCCAGCTGAGACTCTACAGTACAAAGAAGCCATTTCTAAACAGGACCCAGAAGCGCAGGTGTTTTCTCTGGCTCTGGGCCAGGGGTCATTTTAAATGGAGTGTGGCAAAGTGGAGTTCTCTCTCTGTCCGTCTCGCACGCGCGCTCTGGCTGAGACGCTAACATGGCTGCCTTGAGGAGATGGTGCTCCACTGCAGCTGCTGCTGCCTCCAGTCAGGGGACAAGGTGGAAGAGACTCCTGAACAGTCGTGCAGGTGAGTTTGTTAACTAGTGGTTTAAGGAAATTTATTCTGATATTGTTTTTGTCTACACTGGTTTAATCTGTTTTTCTACTGTCTCTCTCTGTGTGTGACTGCATTGTGCTCTAGGTGCTCAACACACTGAAACTAAATCTGAGGTCTAGGTCTATGAAATAAATGTCAATCATATAATCATTATGCTCAGAACTGGCACTTCCCTGCAGGGATATGTAATCTTTTAGTGTTTCCTAAACAGCTGAAAAGCACCATAAAAATCAAAATTGCTATTGTATAATTATCTATTGTTTTGGAGAACAATATGACAGTATATCTATTAAAAACAAAACATTTTCAGGTTTCTAATTTGTTACTTTTTGACGGTTCATTTTGTACTTATCTTGTTTTCGTTCAGTTAAAGGTCAAGAAAGTAAATGCCCCACCACCAGGGGCAGGTCTTGCTCTACAGTAGCAGCTCAGTAGCTGTAAACATGGGGTGTGCCCCATTGCTCTAATTTTGCATGCTCCCTTGCTCCCTAAATGTGAAAGCTCATGAAGCTATCAAGGCAGTGATCGCATGAGTAAAGGAGGGAGGTAGCAGTTAAAAAGTATTGGGACACCTTTGTAGCCTTGATGGTCCACCTGTTGTTATATACACAACGTCATTTGTCATGCATGAGTGTCACCAATGGTGAATTTCTCTTCAGCATATCCTGCTCTCGAGGAAACTTGTGGCATGCCTCCAGCAAAGGGGTGATTTCAGAGAAAATCAGCCCTCGGTCCCTTGTCCCTGAAGGTACTGGGAGGCACTTCAGCAGGTGTATTTTGGAGAACATTTGGGTCATAATGCACTGAGTGAGGGAGCGTGCAAAAATAAGGGTAATGAGGTAATATGTGTTGTTTGCTGTGTGTCTTCTTGAGCACTGTTGCATTTTCCAGCTATTGGTTGAGTTACAAATGGTTAAATTGTAGTAACCCATTAGCTTCTGTGGTCCCCATTTGGGGATCATATAATGAATGGCATAAAAAAATATTAACAGTCATATTTCTTGAAAGTAGATGTTTTTGTTACTATTTGGATGTAAATTCATAGAAACACATGAAAATTTTCAGAAGAAAAATTTGGCAGTTAATGGGTTAATTTGGAAGAGGATGAACTTATAGGAGGGCTGTTTTGCTAACTTGAGGCTGTTCAGTTATGACGGGGTATGACCTCTCAAATGGTATTGGCTATTGTGTAAAGCAGTCAAGCACTTTGACATGCCATCACTCTGACACCCTGTTTCAAGAGGAAATGTGTCAATGTACAGAATCAAGTCATGCCTCTTTTATTGGGGATTATAAGATAGTCAGTTTCAGAGTGCATAAATGACCTTGTGTCATGTAAAATCGGTTACATCTAACTGAAATTTGTTTGGCAGGTGTGTGGTGCCGCAGTCTGCTGAGTGACTATAAGGAAGCATGCCGTGAAATATTTGTTGGAGCATACGAACGCCCTTTAAAAGCCAGCTTTTATGTGGCCTTGCTTGGAGGGACCTATGCCTGTTATTACACCAATCCAGACAACATGTCCTTCCATTCTAGAATACTAGAGACCTCCAACCAACTTGCCCTCCTCTCGCCATGGATCCGGAGTGGCACATCAGACGGGCACGTACAGAGCCTGGCCAAGCTGCGCAGCAAGGGTCGTTTGCGATACATCAGCCTGGGCATCATTTCGTTGGCCTACATGGCAGACTATGACCCTGAGTCCAGCCTGTATGAAGCACGGTGCTCTGCTCTTTCCGTGCCCTGGGTGCAGCTGCATGAACGTGTGCTGGATGTGGGCTTCGCGGGGCGCTGGTGGGTGCTAGAAAATAAAATGGAGAACTATGATATAAATGAAGAGGAATTCAAGCATCTCCCATCTGCTCTGCGGGCCACAGCACCCCCTGCAGCACAGGAGACAGAGAGAAATGAGCGACTGCACCAGGAGTCCTGGAAGGCGCTGGTGATGGAGGGAGAAGAAGAACTGGACAGTATGAAGAATGGTGGGGAGGTGACCAGGGAAGGAAAAGAGAGCAGTACAAAACAAGATATTTAATATGGTTATATGTTGTGATAATTAACAAGTTGTTATGATTTGGAGCTGAATGAATGAACGAACTTTACTGTGCATCAGCCTGGAAGGACTTTTCTGAACTCTCCTTTTTATTGTGGTGCTGACACAAATCTGTCAAGCTGCCTATCACATTTTACCATGATGTCTCCTGGAAAATGAAACCATTCATTTTTTGCTATCTGCTCTTACTGTTTTAAGTGCTAAATAACTATATTCAGTTTATTAGAAACATCTACTTTGTATCTTCACATATTTAACCCTTTTTTTTTTTTTTTAGGAATACACTAATTGACTGACTGACTGGTATGTCCATTGCAGTGCCCCCCTCTACCCCATCCATCAATGTACTACCACTGAGCAGAAATGATTAGGCTGCTGGAATGTTTTCAGCATAGTGTGACACTTGCATTATTTGAGAAGGTCCAGTTACATAAAAGACCTTCCTTACAAACCAAGATTGTCATGTTAAGAAACCTAGTCACTATTTTTTTTTAAAAATATATTTTTCAGTTCTGCTAGTCTAGATTATATTTCACATGCTTGGGCTGATGATTTGCTGGGATAGTTTGCTATATCAGCATCTGCACCAGGCTTTGTCACTTTATCTACTTTTTTTCACTTCAAAGTTCATGTTTAAAAAAAAAATTCGTTACAGATTTATTTCACTATGTCAAAGTTCAGTGGGTCAAATGTTTACATACACCAGGCTGATTTCTTTACAAAGTTGGTAATATTCTACAAATTGTTGTAATGATTTTTAAAAGTTTTTGATTTGCCAACTGTAATGAGAAGCAGGTTATTAGGAGTACACCTGTGGTTGTAAAAAGGCCTACTTTTAGAGCCAGTGTGTTCTTGCCCTTGATCTCATGGGAGGATTGAAGCACCTCAGCCAAGACCTCAGATAAACCTTGTGCACCTCCATACGTCTGATTTGTCCTAAGGGGCAATTTCCAAATAACTTATGGCACAATGAGCACCTGTACAAACAATTGTATGCAAATACATAAATTCTTAGGTCCACACAGCCATGTCAGCTTTCAGAAAAGAAGCTCAAGTTAACTCTCTGTGAGGAATGAACTTTGTTCCAAAAGATTCATCTGAATCTCAAGACAACAACAAAGGAACTGGTGAAATTGCAGGCATCAGGTACCAAAGTATGTACATCCACCATTAAGAGTATATACCTTGCCATGCTCTGGAAGACCATCATGCGAGAAAGAAGAACCAAGAGCAGCATGAAAAAATGCAGACTGAGGTTTTCAGGTGAAGTTGTCACCAGCCTTTTGGAGGTGTGCTCTCTGGCCAAATAAAACATGTAACTGTTTTGACTTAATGATCAGCTCCAGAGGACAAGGGGTGAGACTATTAAATCTAAAGAACATCATCCCATCTGTGAAACACGGGGGTGGCAGCAACACAGCATCCTCTAAAGTCATAACAAAATGACTTAAAGACAATAAAGTCGAAGTGATGGAGTGGCCTTCGTGAAGCCCTTACCTGAATCTCTCTTAAAAATTGTGGACTGAAAAGAAAAAGCCTGTTTGAGCAAGGTCGCCCTCGAACCTGACTGAGTTACACCAGTTCTGTTAAGAGGAATGAGCAAAAATTCCAGCAAAAGGCTACACCAAGCATTTAATTTAGGTTCAAGCAAATTAAAGGCAGTGCCACCACTTACTAACAAGGTCTGTTACCTTTTTGACCCACTGAAAATCTGGTAAATAGTCAGTGTGTGTTGCAGCAGTAGTTCTGCAGTAATAGTAATGCAGTAAATGCAGATATAGGCGTGTTCTTATCCTGAAAGGGAAAAGCTATTCCCTTTGCGTTAAAGTGGGTGCGATTTATTCATCCCTTTGACTAAAAAGTCACAGGTTAACTATGCTTTTAATCAGATACCTTTTGACTGACATTCTCTTTCAATTCCAGGAGAAATTCACTGGCTGCAAATGAGTCTTTGTGCACCTCCTGTCATTTCTGCTCACTCACACACCAACACTGTTTTCAAATGGTGGGTATTGATCCTATGGCCCCTCGTGCTGAGTTGGCTCTTGTTTCTGATCATTATCCGATCTCCCGGAAAGGATTGTACATCCTGACCGTGCTGTGAAGCATTGAGGAAAGGGTCTGATGTATACGATATCAGAAGGCATGAGCATAATTTGGCCTTACCCTTCACATCTCAGTTGAGTAAAATAATCATTAAGAGCCAATACTTTTAAATAGAGGCATATTTTATGTTTCCATTCGCATAGCATTAGTCAGTATTAACATTTCAGGTTTTTTTCCACATGCCTGATCCAGAAACATGTTTCTCAGGTTTGCTGGAGCATCCATATTGCCTTGTGAGTCCCCCCCAGTGGAATCAACATTACCAGGCTATAGCTCAAGCCTAAGGGATTCCCTAACTCCTTGTAACCATATCCCACTTAGGGATGACAAGAAACCCACTATAATGTGTCCAGTGATGTCATTAATGCACATTTACACAGTGTCTTTGTGAAGTATCATCTGTCGTTCAGTGAACAGCATAAGCTGAGACCTGTTCTTTCAATAATTCTTAGCCTCTTCTCAATATGTCCAGGTTTTAGTTATAATTAAAGCACTCTTCTGTTCATCGTGATTATAACGCTATCATTTGATAACTAAGGATTTTTTTGGAGCTGGTCAAAGGAAGTTGCAGACCTCCGGTGCTTGCATCTGTCTTATCTCATAATGTGGAAGTGGACAATGGACGAGGCCTCTGCAGCGCCCATCACTCTGTAAAACACACAGCTCAATCACAGCCCTTTTAAATGCTGTCCCTAACTTGCTTCATTTCCTTCAGACTGACTGATCTTAGATAACGCTGCAGCAGCAAAGAGTATCAGGACAGAAACAGAAAGACAACTGAAGAGGGGGTGAACTGATGAGCTCTTCACTCAATGCACGAGCATGGTGCACCTTTTTCTTCACTTATTCTTTAACACGTCATATCAAAAATCTTTATCAGTAATTATTCAGGCTTCCAATGATAATTTGTCTCATTGCCAGTACATGTTAGAATGTAGAAGCTCCTCACATTTCTGTTTTCCTCCATGCTTTCTTTTATCCTGCACTAACCTACTCTCCCCCCACCTCATGCTGCCTTTGCCCTATTGACTATTGACCGCCAATCTGTCAAATATGTCTCAGTAGCCAGTGCTAGATGAATGTGGTAGTGACTGCAGCAAAGGTAGAGGCTAGTGAGTGGTCAGTATGGCCCAGACGCTATAGGAGAAGGTGGGTCAGAGGTCACTGGGGATAATGTTAGGATTGGGGAGGGGGGGTGGTCTAGCCATGGGTTTGACCTCATTGATTCTCTACCTTGTATCACACAATACACAGTGCAAAATGAGATGGGGGGGATAGTTTATTTAAATGTGTATGGAATAGCAGGTCATAACTCCAGCATGGTTACTGTGAAGATATCTGAAATGTTTTCGGAAATGTAACTTCAGGTGTATTATCTGTAATACCAAAGAAAAAAAAAAAAGAAAGAAAAATAGAAGATTGTTTTTTCAACATAAGAGAGGCAAACCAGTGCACATGCACCATTTTCTTTTTGGCTAGGAGGTGTTGCACTAGGCTGCTTAAAATAGTTCGGCTCAGAAATGAAAGGGTTAAATGTCTGCTGCACAGTGGGAGGAAAGTGTGTGTGTGTGTAATTGAGAGCACAGAGGATAGTTAGTGAGAAACAGGGAGGTATAAATATAAATGTCTGTGTGGTGTGTGAAAATGTTTGACGATGGGAGAGAAGGCAGACTGAGCATGCATACAGACAGAGAACGAGAGAGAGTAGGGTGGGGAAGACGGTGTCAGAGAAGGGGGAGGGAAGGAACCAGAGAGAGAGAGAGAGAGGGAGAGGAAGGAGAAGCAAAGCTTTCACAATTTTCATTCAAACTGACACAGCCTGCGTGTCCTGGTTTGCACTTCCCTCCCTCCCCCCTTCTTTCTCTGCTTTCCTCCCTCTCTCTCTCTCTCTCTCTCTCTCTCTCTCTCTCTCTCTTTTACACACGCATGCATGGAAACACCAGACAGTCTTACATTTAAGTTTGCTATGGGAAGGACAAGAGAACACAGGTCAAAAGCAAGGATATGACCGGAAAGAAGAGCAAGAGATGTGGGATCCAAAAAAATATATATGGTGACGTTTAGAAGTGGGAAGGGAAGTGAAGAGGGGGCAGAGTTTTAAAATAGTAGAAAGAGGGACCCAGCAAGAGAGGGGGAAAAGGGAGGGATATGCTGAGATGGAGGAATGCAGGGTTGGAACGACAGAACTCGACATACAGAGAGAGCAGTGAGAGAAAAAGAAAGCAGGAGACAGACTGGGTGTATACATCTGTGCTCTCTCACAGGGGCTGGGGTAAGTACATTTTACCTCATACATTTTCTTGTGCATTTTTTTTGTGCTTTGCATATTAACTGTTCCTTGTATAGAATTGAAACTCTAGTCATTTATTAAGAATATATAAAACCTTTGCTGGGAGCACCAACAGATTTTACATGGGGATGCATTGTCATGCCTGGAGGCAGCTTTTCCAAACTGGACACAAATTTGATGTGACGTTGATGACAAGTGTTGCTTATGTGTTCAGACAATACTGCGAACACAGGCTAATTTGATGTTATCCGCAAAGGCATGCATGAGCCTTGTATCTGCATGTGTTCCTACGCTACTTAGCAGCTTGTGGACATATCTGGGACTCATCTGTACTCGCCAACATTATCCACGACTTCCAATGTTCAGTGCACTTTTCACATTTTTCAGTATATTTTAAATGTCAGAGACTCACTCCTTATGGCTTAGGCATGACTGTGTGTGTGTGTGTGTGTGTGTGTGTGTGTGTGTGTGTGTGTGTGTGTGTGTTTATGCATGTACACATGCCAGGCTGTGGAGGTGGTATCAGCCTCTGTGTAAGTGAACAGCAATTGGATTAAAGTATTGATCTCGTCTGGGGCAGGTAGACGTAACCCAGACGATGAGGGTGTGAGGGGAGGGAGGGTTTCTTTCGGGGGCATCATCGGTCACTGATCACATAAGCACAGACATCTTTGTCGATAACTGTCGTTCATCCAGAGTGAAACAACTCTCTAAGGTCTAGTCTGACATTTACACTACATGCAACTTTTCCTTTGCTTCAAGCTTTTCCATCATATCTACAAGTAACCAGTTAATTAATATTATATGAATAGATCTCACATGTGCAATTTCTAGATGCACACCTTTTGGGAAACGTATACAAATTCGCTCAAAAATGGCTGTGCTTCCCTTGAACTTATTCACCACAAGGTCATGAGTTCAAGTCCCAGGTGGGGTGGGGGGGTGGTTTGGTCTGTCTCGGTAGGCTTATTCTTCTTCTGAGACCCTTCCCCCCTATATTTTTGCACCTTGTATGCTTAGCCACTGCAACGGCTGAACAAACACTGTTGTATAGCTGCTCATGCTACTTACTTCATAACTAACTAGTTAGTGAGCCAACTAACTTTCTCATGCAAAAAGTTTTTTTTTTTCATCCTGAGCGTAACAATAACAAAGATTTTACAAATATGATGTGTACATTTCTTTTAACCTCTCTCTGTCTCTCTCTGTGTGTGTGTGTGTGTGTGTGTGTGTGTGTGTGTGTGTGTGTGTGTGTGTTTTCTGACCACGCTGAACCTGCAGAAACAAAAACGGATGGTCACTACCAGACAGACCCTCTTTCATAGGAAATGAGACCCTTTGACCTTTGCCAATCATTGTGTCTGGAAATGCAAAGCCTGGAATCGATCAGTGCCCCCCTTCCTCACTCCGACAGACATGCACTCTGCACCTCTGTTCCTTCAGCTCCCCATTCCTTCCCTCCACCCCCTTTCCATTTTTGTCCTCTCTAGCTAACTGAGTGCCCCCTTCCCGTTTTCCTGCTCAACCCCTGGCCCCTGCTCTGCTCCCTTCCCCCATGATCAGATAATAGATGCCAGAGTGCTTATGTTCTGTTTCTTGCAGTACTTGGTCACTCACTCTAAATATGACCATGTTGCAGACGATACCACTGGCTGTATAGTATAGCATCATGCTCTGAACCTTGCTGGTGGGTCTGATATTTTGTGATAATGTAATAACCATCATAATAATAATAGGTGCATGCTGGAAACATGCTTTAAATAATACACTTGAGGTTGTTGTTTAACTCGTGTGTATTTTTGCATCAGCATAAATTCCTCAAAAAAAGTCAAAGTTAGGCGAGTCACGGTGAACATTCAACGCTGTCGGTGAGTTTTCAAATGCGAGAAACCATCGAGTGTTGAGTGTACCCTGCTTCTCGAGCTCACACTTACCACGCAGGCCTTATGTGCCTCACGCATTAGATGTGCAAGAGGCTCTTTGCTGCCAACCTGGCCAAGAAGGCTGCCCAGGCATCCCTGATGGCATCATAGATGATGTGAAAGACACTCTATGCTTGCTCTTTGCTTATGGTCCCAATTCACATTCATTGCTGTCGGTGGGTTTTTTTTTCCTTCAGGATGACTCGCCGGACAATGAATGAGAACTGTGGCCTTTTGGTTCAGCTTCATCACACTTTTTAATTGTTTAATGCTTATGAGAAATACAACTGATCAATATCTCTTCATATTTAGTTTCACCGTATATGTGTCAATCAAATATGACCACAGTAAATAATAAAATCAGTAAGAAAGCTAAACTAAATGATTTGAATTTCTTGTCTTTTTTGTTGTGAGTTGGAAAACGTGCACATAAGGCGAATAAGTCAATAATCTAATGCTTAGGTGCAGTATTTCTTTGCTTGATCCAACAGTTCCACAAGACTGATGGATTTGCTGTTGATGAAATACAGGGTTTCCCAAAAGTCTGGATCCGCAGACAATTATTTATTTGGATAAGATATTATAACAAAGGTCAATGTGACAGCCTGGGAGTTCACAGCACTTCCATATACGCTGAAACTGATCTTCTATCATTTGTTTCAACGCCATTTTGTGTCTGAAATTGAAATGAAAATGTTACATTTTATATAAAGAAAATGCCTATGGATCCAGACTCTTAGGACACCCTGTATAAAAGTCAGTTACTGATCTGCCTGAACCATGCTGCCCAAAGTAAGAGTGTCAACAGCACTGACAAGACAGTATGTTATAGGATGTCAGTGAGGACAATGGAAAACACTGAATAAAAGGTGCATCAGACCTCAGCCATCCTCTGTTGTCACTACTGTTGTATGCAAACAATGTGACCACAACCTCCAAAAAAAGCTCATACATTCAGGGGTACCATTATGACACCGGTATGCAGATGTACACTCTCTGAAGAAAAGGAATCACACTGTAGCTTTCATTATTGCTGTAGTGATTAATCATTAATGGTAACTTTAATGTGTACCTTAAAAAATTATTTAAGTTGCATAGTTGGACCTGAAGGACCATTGAAATGTTTACTTAGCCTTGTTATTATCTTTAGTTCACAGACTGTAGGTCCTTTGCTAAGTGGCATTAGTAAACAAAGTCATACAAGTGTTGCCTACGACTAAAACAAAAAAAAGAGGTGTATTTTAGCAGCACTGATCAACACAGGACACTCTAAGTAAGACAGCAGTGATGAATGCAACTAATTAAAAGAGTGCTTAAGGAACTCTCAGTGTGGAGAGGATGAGCTGCAAGCAGGCCTACAGCCATGGAGGACATGAAGTGCAGGTTTTAATGAATGAAGCCCTACAACTCTGGACTTTGTCAAGTATGAGAGTAGAAGCAAGCTGGAAATACGGAAACAAATGGGGAAAAAGCAAGGTCCTTAGCCAATTACTGAGACAATGGGAATGCCAAAACAATAATCACAGTCATATAGTGAACATTTAAGTACTGTGAGATAAACTTGCAGACAGTAAGTCCAGTTTTGAATGATGTTAGAAGTTCCAGTTTTTGACATACTCATTTATTCTCATGGTAGTATGTGTGTGCATGGCTTATTACACAATTACAAGGGGATATCAAGGAAAGGACTGATGTGACTCGAGCTAAGCCAGGGGTTATTTCCAATTTGGCGAAGATATATCTCCTGTAATTATTAGGAAGATACAGAGACAGAGCTTATCCACAGCAACAATCTGACAGTAAAATTTGCTATACTGAATTGAAAGACACACAGGCTGTATGTACTAGTTGTTATAGCTGTTATGGCTAGAGCTACAGCCTTAACTACACATTTGCCCACCCAATTAGCATTCCCTCCTTGCGCCCAGTGTTCCTGGGATAGACTCTGGACCCTGCAGACATTGCAACCCTGGCCAAGATAAAAGCAGTTACTGGAGATGAATGAATTAATGAATTAATATTCCACTGCATTTTAGCTGCATTATAGTGGTCTCATCATTTTTTTTTAACTCTCTCTTTTTTCTCTACGGATTCCAAACACTTTCTTTGTGGGAAGGCTATGGATATATTCTTTTTCTCTTTAACTAATCAGATCCTCAGTCCTAGTAGGAGGCCATTAAATGCATCTCTAATAAAGGTTAAAAGCGCAAGACTTTCAGTTTGTCTCTGTTTTCAGTTTTGGACACCCTTAGGTCCCTGAGCTACTAATTTTGAATTCAAAGACTAAGTAAGGATCTGATGTCTCTTTAGAAAGTAGAATAATCTTTATAAAATACACAGATAATCATTTCTACAATGAAAAGTGTGTTCACCCACAAAAAAAGTACATGTCTGGCTTGGTTAACCACCATACAAAGTAAGCAACAAAACTGCACCCTTGGAATCACCCCCTTCAAATTCTAACCACTAATCATCTGTGCCACCCCCTATAGCTACATATGTCAATGACTCACAAAATAAACAAAGATGATATAGTGACTATTGCACATAAGCCATAAGACTTGGAGAGATCACAGGTGATGGAATTCTCTTTTTCATTAATAAAATAGAACAAAACAATTCCTTAAAATCTAAATAGGAGGGGGAAAATGAAATGCACATTAAAAATCACTGACTCATTTGAGACTGATTACAAAAGTTTACGGAAAAAAAAAAATCCAGTTAAAATATTAAATCATCATGCTGTGCAGACCTAATTACATGACTTATTTCTAACATGCTAAAATGGTTTACAGTGTTATAGTGCTGTGAATGTTTGGCAGGTTGTGATGACCAACGAGATGCTTGTGGGAAGAGGGATTTGTACGAACATGCACACATACACACAAGGAGACTCAACACACTACACTAGTGTACCGTTACTCTGCCCGCAGCCAGTCGGCTATGGGTCAGCTGAACATAAAACAATGCTGACTGAAGGCTCACAATAGGGAAAACCACATGGTGGCTGGAAAACACACATCAGCAACAACTATCTGCATTTGTTTCTGTCAAAATATCTGATACATATTCCATTATATACAAACAAAAGAATATTTTAAAAGGTCACGTAAGGACCTCACTTATAGTTACTGGCAGGGGATTTGTGCATCAGTGACTTAACCTTTATAAACCAATACAAATGATGTAACATTTATAGTGTGAAAAAATGAGCTTGATGGAATTTTAATACTTGCAAATAACATAGGTATATTTATTTGCTCAGTCAGACATGTATTTAATGCATTTATATATATATATATATATATATATATATATATATATATGTATACATACAGTACAGTACAGGCCAGAAGTTTGGACACACCTCATTCAATGTGTTTACTATATTGTCATGACC
>JAQMCW010000008.1:13451325-13466489 GCA_030068335.1 Chrysichthys cranchii | reverse complement strand
TATATATGCTTATGCGTCCTATACTATTTATGGACAAATGACAAAAAACAACCCCCCCAACTGAAATGTCCCCGGTTTGCTTCTCAGAAATCTGGTCACCTTGGCATACATACCGTGTATCAAAGTACATTTTTAAAAACAACAGCTCATGACATGCCTCATTCACAGTAGGAATACAACCCTTTTCAGAAAAAAAAGGCCAAAACCCAGAATATTTTTTGCATGGTAGTTAATGAAGAGCAGACTACTGGCATCTCTAAAACTACGTACATCTTTTTTTCTGGCTTTTTTCTCGTACATTCTCACACTCCTCTCCAGTAGGGGGCAAATTCGTAGCACTCCAATCGAACACTTCCTGTGTAGTGCTTTCACACGCTTCCGTCTGCGCCATTTTCTTCTGCCAAATGTTCGGTCTATGCGTCGCGTCTTGGTGAATCACAAACAAACAAACTGAACACAACTCTAATAAAACATGGGAAGGAAAAAGAAGAAGCAGATGAAGCCATGGTGTTGGTATCCTTTCTGAGAAAAGCTGTTGATTCCGATAGTTGAAGAACATCTGGTTCGGTATGTTGTGTTAGCCAGGTAACAAACAAATCCAGCTAAGATAGATAGCAAAAGTGTCTGTTGTTGCCGGATTATTTTGTCATAGGGCCTTACATTTAATAGAAATAATCTCCGTGTTTGTTATTTATCAACTTCTGTAAATTGCTAAATAAGATTTTAATGGCTCATCACCAGCTCTAGCTTTAGTACTAGTAGTGTCGTAGGTTTGGGGTTCTCATAACTTTTTGTAGCTAAGGAGCCTTTTAAATGAGAAATAATCCTGTTGACCTTCTCGGTACATTTTCAAGATTCAAGGTTTGTCACAGGTGCAGTCGTAGCAGATATAAAGGTGCGGTGAAACGAGATTCAGCAACTCCAAAGACTTTGCATAGTGTAGGTACGTGACAAAAAGTAGAACATGAAAATACCTTTAAAATGACAACAGATTTGTGGTGATACCTTTATAAATATGGAAGTTAAAGCAGGTGTCCTGAGAAAACTTATTCATTAACTTTATAATCTTATCTATTATAAGGTAAATTAAGCATAAAGTGTGGTCTTCCTTCATAGTGGAGATATTCTCAAAGTTTTTCAGGAAATAAAGACTGTAGTGTCCTCTCAAAGATAATATAATTAAAATGGCCATTGGCTACTTGATTGGGATAAGTAATTAATTTAAAATATGAATTGTTTATTTATTTATTTTTAATAAAATAACACAAACTTCTACTCAAGTCAACTGGAAAATTTCAAACTCTATTCGCTGGTGGTTGATGAAATCACTTTTTGATTATTTCAAGAATACCATAAATAAAACTGCTAAAAAAAAAATCATTCTTTGCTGCAGTAATGGTTCCCAGAAGGTACTTGGAGACCATATGAACAAGTGCGTTTGAGGGTTACTCCCCCACCCCCACCTTCCTGCATAGTGATATTTATTCCATCAACATTTTAATGTTGTTTATATTTTGTGTATTTATTAGTGGCAACTTGGAATTCCCTGCCTCCAGCCAAACATACCACAGAAAGCACTTCCCTTGACTAGGGGTAGTGACATCAAATCAGCAGGGTCATGCTCAATGTGGACAGTGTAAAGTACCCCTTCTGTACTTTTTGGGCTTTATAATCATTTAATATACAGACACTGCACTTGGTTAAATCTATAACATTGACCATAATAATCTCTGTTTTGAGAAGGTAATCATGATGCCTTGTAAGGCACCTAATTTGTAAGGGCACAATTTCTTACCTTTTTTCCATGGGGACAAACTTGGATGTGGCCACAAAAGTGTGTACAGCTCATAAACACAAATTTAGCTGCACTTTTCAAATTACATGTCTGTGTGGGTACTGGTATTGTTCTAATGTAATGAACTTCATGCAAGATTTTGCGCTGAAAAATGTACAAGAACAGCAATAGCGAGTACTATTAACAACAAACTAGCCAGCTAATGTTAGTCATATAAGTAGTACCTCTAAATTTGATTACCTTCTAAAAACAGTGATTACTATAGTTGGTTGAACAGATTTAACTAAGTACTCTGTCTGTATATTAATTGCTTTGAAGCCAGTACTGTTCTAAATGAATTGAACAGTAGAAAAGTGGTACTTTACACTGTTCAGTGTATGTGCAGTGCTGTGCTGATTTGATGTAACTGTATAAACAGGGAAAGGACTCCCAATTTTTGAAATTTCAAGTTCAGGGGCTGTCTTCTGTTTTCATAACTAACTGGATAGTACAACGCCCTTATTTAGATGAATATCTTCCATGTGTCCATCGTGCTTCAATATAGCCTTAACTGTCAATGCAGGTATTGTAATAGAGATTTTGATGATGAAAAGATTCTTATTCAGCACCAGAAGGCCAAACACTTTAAGTGTCACATATGTCATAAAAAGTTATACACTGGACCAGGCCTGGCCATCCACTGTATGCAGGTGAGCATGTGCTTATATTTCCATAGCTATGACCTCATTGATGCTCGAGTTAAAGCAAAATGCTTTTTTTTTTCGGTTGTGTTGAAGGTCCACAAAGAAACAATTGATGGTGTTCCCAATGCAATACCTGGAAGAACAGACATTGAACTGGAAATTTATGGGATGGAGGGTATTCCAGAGAAAGATATGGAAGAAAGGAGACGGGTACTTGAGCAGAAAACACAGGGTAAATTAGCCTTTCTCACCTGTATTTTCTATGCCCCTTTTATGCATATGCTACATATTCTCTATGAAATTCTATACCAAATTCCTTTTCCATTGTTTTTGACTTAGAAAACCAGAAAAAGAAACAGAACCAAGATGACTCAGATGAAGAAGATGATGATGAAGAGGCAGGACCCTCATTCCAGCAGGCAACAGCACAGCCTCAGGCTGCTTACACTCCTATGGCACAGCCTGGGATGGCGCCTGTGCCCACACCAGGCATACCACCTGGGAGCTACTCAGGTGAGCCAAATACTCTGACATTTTTAAATAGGTTTAATAATAAAATAGACTGGCAAAATGTGTCATTTAATTTGTATCCTAGTGTTTGTTGATTAAGTACCTTGTCAGCTGGTGTCAGTCTGCTTATTATCTTCAAGAGGCAGTAAAGAATAAAGTTCCTATTATTTACCTATTTACCAGGTACTCTAGCTTTCTTAATTTGGAAGACCCATCTTTCCATAGCATTTTCTTAAAGAGAGATGTTGCACTTCCATTTAGTATATAGCTTGTTTTAACTTGATGTACTTCATGCCCTCAATCCTGTAGTTCATCAAACGCAGTGAATTCTGAAGCCTGCTATACTATAATAACTGTTCTACATGAAGTGTAGGCCAATGCCTTGCTGAATTTTTGTTCAAAGTGTAAATACAATGTGCTATATCACAGGCTTTGTTATAACAAGCTAATTATTACATCCACTTGTTTTTATTAGTCTGTGCATTTTTGCCTGGTCAGGCTCAACCTTGTGAGTTTCCAGGCAACCAGTCAGCTATCTAATGAATTTATTGTTCATCCATCCCTGATATAGGCTGAAATATAGCTTGTGCTGTATGAAATATATGAGGCAAAAAAAGCTTTAATATTGTGTTTTGTTTTCTAGCTAGGGAAAAAAACATTTGGAGCATGTGGCAAAGATTAACATGGTATTGTAAGTGGCATGTTTGAAGTGTCTGCAATTTTTTGTATTACTGATTTTCAATATGTCCCAGGAATGCCACCAATGATGCCTGCAGTCCCTCCCATGATGCCAGGGATGCCCCCAGTTATGCCAGGAATACCACCTGGGTAAGAATTCCCAAATAAACATTAGCCCTTTTCCACTGCAGGGTATCAACCTGACTTGACTCTGCTAGCTTTTGGTATCAGTGGTTGGATTTCCACTACCCCCTCAGTGTAGCTGGTTGTCATAATGATGCCACAAGAAATGGCTGTGGTGACGTTTTCAATGCAATACACACACAGACAATAATGATAACTCTGTCCATGCATTGTACAGGCAAATAACATTAAAATCATCTAGCCCATCATACTGCTGCAGTGTGAGGTGGTGTAATGGTTAAGGACCAGGTCTTAATACATGATCAGTGCATGTTGGCTCACTTTAAATGAGTTACTTGCAGCAAAACCTTCTCCCCAAAACAGCTGCAGAGCCGGTATGTGAATCTGGATGTGCACCTTAACCATTACATTAAGAATAATATTTACAGCATTACACATCGACATCGCCTGTGTGCAAGAGACGAAGTGGACAGGCGCGAAAGCCAAAGACATTGGTGACGGGTATAAGCCCTTCTACAACGGTGGACGGCTAAAGCAGAACGGTGTTGGCATCATCGTCAACGAAAAGCTCTGCAAAACTGGTTTTTCGAAGGCAGCTGCGTCTCTGACCGGCTCATGTCAGTCAAGCTCATCACGGGGCCAACGTTGCTCAGAGTGGTCAGCTGCTACACGCCACAGACGGGCTACCAGAGGCAAAGAAACATGAATTCTGGACAGTGCCCGTATGCCACCTCTAGTCAGTCAGCCTGAACGGCCATGTTGGCCAAGGGCAGGGGGAATGGCTTTGGTGTCCGCAACGACCACAGCACCCGGATCCTTGACTGTGCGGAAGCGCAGGATCTGGCTATTATCAACATTTTCTTTGAGAAGCGAGATTCACACCTGGTTACATACATCAGCGGTGGGTGGTCGACGAAAATAGAGTACTGGCTCACGCTACGACACGATCTGAAGCTGATTACAAATGCCAACGTCATCCCGTCTGATACCACTGCCCTTCAACACTGGCTACTTGTCATAGACATGTGCCCCATCTTTCACCCCCACCTGCCATCGTGAACCATTGGACCTGAGAAGGTCAAGTGGTGGAAATTGGCAGATCACATCCGCGATATGGCAGCAGCACTCGCCAGCATCCAAGTGAACACAGAGCAATCTGCCGCGGTGCTCTGGCATGAAGTGTCAGACCAGATCCATAGAGTGGCCGCAGCGACACTGGGCAAAACCCAGGCGCCGATTCATCGACAAGTACATCTGGTGGTTGTCCGACAATATCCAAGCTGTTGTCAAACGCAAAAAGCTGGCCTACATGGATTGGATGCGCACCACCACCAGCAGTGTGGTCCATTACCCAGCCGGCATCTCCCCACCATTCGAGATTCGAGTTGGTGTGCGCCAGTTGAGAAGGAGATGCAGGAATCACGCTTGCGCCGGTATGGCCACGTAGTGATGCTGACTCAGTTGCCCGCACCTCCATGCGGCACAACCCGATTTTTATTTTTTTTTTTACCTTTTTTGTGTGCACACACAAACATGTGCGAGTGGGGAAAAAACACACAAATACACACAATCAGTGAAGTATAATTAATAAATGACAAATAGATTTTTTTTTAATATGGCAGGCTTGATTAGTATGCCCTGTCTCACACAATGATGATGCAGTGATGGTGATTACTTTCCCTGACCAATCAATAGTCTGCAGCATTTTTCATCATCTTTTGGTATTGCCTCAGCTTGCTTTGAACCTTGACAGAGTGGATACCTAAAATAGTACCGGCTACCAGGTACTATCCACGACTGAGCCCTAATAGAAGCAAAAAAGGCAAGTAGATTTGAGTTGGGCCAAAGTGGAAAAGAGTCACGTGTTAAAGCAGATTCCTTTTTGGAATGTCAGGGCAAATTCTTATGAATTGCTTATGCATTGAAGGCATTTGACATTGAGATCAAAAGAGGGAACACAAGAGAATAGGTCAGAATTTCATCTCTTATTTTGTGATGTGCATGTCTGGATTTGTTAAACAATTTGGGACATGGCACCTTTTGTTTGAGGTTAGGTTTTCAAGTGATCAACAATATTGGAACGCAGGTGATTTACGGGTGTTTCTTGCTGCCTTGTTAGATTGATTGTTTAAACTTTTAATCATTTATTGGGTGAAGAACCATATTTGGTATTGTCAACAGACCTCCAAAATGGCCCCATTCTGAATTCTTGCAGTAAAGTCTTTTAATATCTTATAATTCTAATATAATATTTCCAAGTATTGCAATTAGTAACCTATAAATATATATGAGAAAAGAGCAATCCATTTTAAGCTGAGAACAGAGGTAAAATAGATCAGTGTTATTGTATAAGCATTGGGCACTGCCAGCAAACCAATTTACAATGTCCTGAAAAAGAAACAAACCAGCAGTGTACTAAAACAAGTCAAGGGTCAAACAGGGAAACCACTGCACAGGTCAACCAAGGAAAACATTGATAAACATTGCAAGCACTGAAGAAAAACCCAAAAAACAGTCAGTGACCACAAACAACCTCCACAGGATAGGGGTGAAAGGATCACAGTCCACCTTTTTAAGAAGCAGAAAGATTAGGTCTATATGACCAAATGCAAACCACTCATCAGAAACAAGGATCAGAAGGCCAGATTGGAATTTGCAGAGAAATATAGAAATTTCAAAAGTTCTGGAATCAAGATTAACTTTGGTATAAGAGATGGAGAAGCCAAAATGTGGAGAAGGAAAACATTTGCTCATAATTTAAAAGCTCGTTGGTCAAGCAGTAGTGGCTTGTGCGTGCATGGTTGCTTCTGGAATGGCCTCACTAATCTTTCTTGATGTAACTAATGAAGGTAGCAGCAGAATGAATTCAGTCTATAGAAACATTCTGTATGCCAAATACAGAGACCTGCATCCAGTCAAATTGGGAGGAACTTCATTATGCAGCAAGACAATGGCCCAAAACACACTGCCAACACAACAAAGGACTTCATCAAGGAGAAATAAACTGAAAGGTTTTAGACATGCCAAGCCACTTATCAGCCCTCAACTCCTCTGGAAGAGGAGACTAAAGAAAGAAAATCCTGCCAGAACAAATAACAACTGAAAGAAGCTGTGGTTCTTGATATTATCTTGGTATAAATGTCTGTAAGTTAATGCTAAACTTCTGATTTGTCTCAATCTTTTGAACTCAAACCATAATGTCTTTAATATACAGCAAAAACAAAAAATGGCCTTGCCATTCCAGTACTTTTGGTGGGAGCTGTATGCAAGATGTCATGTCTATTATGTCATTGTTGTCCTGATTTAGTTGCATTTTTTTCCAATTCTTTTATTTTTTAACTAATTAATTAATTTATTTATTTTTAAAATCTCTTTCTTTGATTTTTTTTTTTTTTTTTTCCCCCCCCAGTATGATGCCTATGGGTGGGATGATGCCACCTGGACCAGGAATGCCTCCAATGATGCCAGGCATGCCACCAGGTTCGATGCTTTGTTATTGCTGAGTTTACAGTAAGAAAAGAGAAAGCAATCATCAAGCTTTGTCATGTATGAAATGCAACCGGGAGTGATTTATCTCATCTTAAAATAAAATTGTGACAGACCTCTATAATTTGTTGCTTCTGACAGGCATGCCCCCTCCTATGGGTCATCGTCCAGGTATGAACCACATGCCACAGGCTCCAGCCTCCACCACAACAGGCATGATCCCAAGACCAGCCACACCTGCAGTCACAGTAGCTGCTCCACAGGCTGCAGTCACCAAGCCTTTGTTCCCTAGTGCAGGACAGGTGTGGCCATACTTCTCTTTGCTTTATTTTGGGTTGATATAGTTACCTAACTATCTGGAGATATAGTCACCTAACCTGGGTTATTCTAACTGTAGGACTCATATGCAGACTAACAGTTGTTCAGGTTAGGGTATTTTTAATAGGTAAATAAATGTTTGATTTGTCTAAACATGATAATTAAGATTCAGGGCATATATTTTGTTGGCAAGGATTAGTAGCTCATGCTCTAACATTTGCTACTTTTCAAACACCTTTCACAGGGTGCATAAAAAGTACATTTTAGCCATACACTGATTTGTGAAAGTATGAAATGATTGATGCAGCTGTGTTGAGGGATTTTGCTCTTTGCTTTTTCTCCATGCTGCAGATGGGGACTCGAGCTCCCAGCACAAGCTCAGCCTCCTCCAGTATGGACACTTTGTCAGCACCCTCTAAGCCGCTGTCGCAAGTACGCAGCAGCCTGCTGACCTAGTGAAACTAGGCTTTAACAAAACTGTTTATGGCTAGCAGCAGATATACAGGTGCACTTGTGTGCACATTGCTTATCTGTTTAATCTTCATTCGTCACTTGTAATCTTTTCCCATTGATAGTGTGCCCAGTGCCTGATCTCAAATTTTACTCCAGTTAAAAAAAAGCTGTTTAGTTCCAGTGGAGTAATGCTGCTATTCTTGAACCAAGAAGTCAGGGTCATGGTGTATTTGCTGGTTCCAGGACCAGCACCTTGTCAGTAGAAAAAGAATAGCAAGTGCAGCCTTGGATTACCACAGCACTGTGTAGTTTATTGGTTTCCCTGTTGTAAAATCACATATTACTAAATTGCAATGCTCCTTGTGAAATAAGCTGTTAAGCATCATAGCCAGACATAAGTAACAGGAATGTTCATCATGGATACTATTAGATATTTTGGTTATTATGGCTTATTTGGACTCTTATTGTCCCCAGGCTCAGCAGGGTGTGCCTGGGGCAGCAGTTGGGCTTTCAGCCTCTTCTTCCGCTGCTCCTAAAGCCACATTCCCAGCCTACAGCCAGCCTGTGCCCTCTGCTGCCAGCACTGGCAGTACTGTGGCCAAACCTGCCACCCCCATTACAAGTAAGCCTGCCACCCTCACCACTACCAGCGCAACCAGTAAGTTGATCCACCCCGATGAGGATATTTCTCTGGTAAGTGTCCAAAAATGGCTTCCTCCTTGTAAAGTAAGTAAATAAATTAGAATGTAATATATGGTTTACTAATTTAAGGTACTGTGAATGCAATTTAACTTTAGGTATGTTCACTGAATTGCATTTTTCTTATCCATAAGTATGTAGCTTGAACTTTAGGCAATTGTTGATGTGTCTAATTGCACTTTTTGTCTTTGTGTGTGGGTCAGGAGGAGCTGCGTGCTCAACTACCACGCTACCAGTGTAAGATCCCCAGCACAGGGCAGGCTCACATCAGCACTGCTCCTGTTGGGCCAATGGGGGGAGTGATGCCTGCTCAGCAGGGTGCCTCTTCACAGCAGCCAGGAGCCCGGCATCCCATGCATGGTACAATTCCTTTTTTGATTAATTTTCATAAGAAGTAGGAGACAAATCTTTGTAATTTCCCACTGTTTAGTACAATTTTGTCATTTGTTGGATTTTGTCATTTTTATTAGGGCCATATGGTACCCCATCCCAGGCAGTGCCTGGCTTTGTGCCAGGGGCAATGTCACCTTATGCGCAAGGCCCCCCAATGGTTCCTCCTTACCAGGGAGCTCCCCCCAGGCCACCCATGGCCATGAGGCCTCCTGTAATGTCCCAGGGAGGCCGTTATTGAAGCTCAAACACCAGTCTCCGATAGGTTTGGTGATTCAACCATTTTCTCATGTAATGGTGTTCTTAAGAAGCCAAATCATTAAGCATAATTGTGACTCAATTTGTTTAATAAGGGAAATGGAAAAACAGCACTGGTTTACACATGAAACTTTGAATTTTGTATAGTCTTTATTTGGATCTCTAATATGTTGCCGATTCTATAGTGTGGCTTTTTTCCTCCCCCTATGTTCCGTTTAGGTTTTTAGAAGTGAAGTTTAGTAAATATGGTTCGTAATAATTTGAAGCGGCTGGAGTAACGTGAACAGTACTGCACCTTTTATCAAGGCAAGTCTTTGTAATCATACTACTGTACTAAACAAATTAAGCCTTCACAGCACCTTTAGGTGCTGTTGGACTTCATGTCCCCAGCTTTGCTTGGTGAGGGCTTCAGTTAGCTAAAACTGTTTTTTTTTGTATGCCTGCTTATCCTTACCTACACAGTAAATCATACAAATAATAGCTGATGTGAAAAGTGTCTGTATTATTATGCAAACTATAATAAATGCTGTTGAAAACTTGACTGTTTCTTCATGACAGAGGAAAGGATGTGTATAAAACTTTGTAATGGCTGAGTTATTGCAATAATATGTGAAAGCAATGGAGTGTCATTCGTTCATGAAATCAACCTAGTCATCCACATTCATTTTAAATAACCCATACAGTAGTGTCCTTTTAACACTTTGCTTAATGAAGAGAACACAGTGACCAGGAGAAAAGAATATGGAAGGCTTGTGTCTCTTGTCAAAATCAGTGTGCCATATTCATTGACGTGAGTCACACTCTAAGACCTGAAGTCACATTCACTGGGGAAAAATGGTAATCCTCATGTGTGGTCACAAAGGATTCAGTTTAATGTGATTTTGGTTGCCTAGCTTGGGTATGATTGTGGGGGAAAATAGAATGTACTTTGGACCCAGGTTACTTTGTGTTGCTAAACTGAGGATCTTTCTTCTCTCTGTAGCGATGCCATGGGACCGGCTGAGGTTGAGTCTCACTGGTGCCCTGTTCAGGCTGAGGCAAGTCTCATATTTTTCCTCTTTAATTTCTGAGTGTTAGGGGGGCCCTCACAGCCTCATGGCTGTTGGATTCCAATGTCCCCAAACTTGTAGCAAGTTTGGTGATGGCCCCTGTTATTATTCACATTAGAGAAAACCTATAACTAACCTCTTCTGCTTTTGTTTCAAGTGCAGAGGTGGAAACAAGTAACAAGTAAGTTTCAAGTCTTAATACTCAAGTCTCAAATAAAGACAGAAGAGTCCCAAATCCTGAACAAGTCAAAATGCGTTCCTTGCCAAATTGAACCTATTTCAAAATTTAACATTAAAGTTCATATCCCGTAATAAAGCCATTGTCACATATGTATAACTGTTGTTGGCAACAATATAGAGAAAAGTCAGTTTTTTTGTTTTGTTTTTTGTTTTTTAAACCACACCTGAAATGACACACACATGCACCACTGATCCAAAAAAATTAAACAAATTTTGTCAGTTGATTTGGACTTGACCCTGCAGTGCTATGTAGCATTAAAAATACACGTATTTGTCTTCACAAAATACATGAAACAACCCCTTGTAAGGGTCGTGACCATTTGTCAGTTGTGCTTTCTACAAACCTATAATGTACAACATGGACTTTAAAACAATAACCTAATATTGCTCAGGGATGTCAAACTCTAGTCCTGGTGAGAACCAGCCTTACAGATATTTGTTTTAATTCTTCTGATACACCAAATATAGCCCATGAAGGTTTCTGTAATTATCTGATGAGTTTATTCATTGTGTTTAAATACACAAGTTTATTATTCATGAGTTTATTACTATGTGTTTAATGAACACCTTTCAGCAATAACATGAAAACCACTAACATGTGATGTGAATATTTCATTACAATGAATATTTCATTACAGTGGCACCTGTTAAGGCTTGGGATATATTAGGCAGCAAGTAAACAGTCAGTCCTCAATGTTCATGTGTTGGAAACAGGTAAAATCGGAAAGTATAAGGACCTGAGCAAGTTTGACCAAGGCCAATTTGTGAATGCTAGATGACTGGGTCAGTGCATCTCCAAAAAGGGCAGGTCTTGTGGGGGTGTTCCTGGTATGCAGTGGTTAGTACCTACCAAAATTTGTCCAAGGAAAGACAACTGGTGAATTGGTGACAGGGTCATGGTGGGTGCAAGACTTAGGAATATGTCTGGAAAGTGAAGGCTAGCCTGGTTAATCTAATTGTGGCACAAAATGCTGAAAAAATTTAATGCTGGCTGTGAACAAAACATGTTGGTAAAAGTGAAAAGCCAAAAGTGTCATTATAGGCCATGGCCTTGTGAGCATCAGAACTGAACCATGGAGCAATGGAAGAAAGTAGCCTGGTTTGACCACACTTTCTTTTACATCTTTGGATGGCTGGGGGTGTGTGTGTTGCTTTACCTGAGAAAAAAATTGGCACCAGGATGCACTATGGGAAGAATGCAGGCAGAGACTTGGTGAAGGCAGTGTGATGCTCTGGGCATTGTTCTGCTGGGAAAGCTTGGGCCCTGGCATACATGTGGATATTATGATGACATGTTGTTCTTGAACATTGTTGTAGTCCATGTACACCTCTTCAAAGTAAAGATATTCTCTAATGGCAGTGGCATCTTTCAGCAAGAGAATGTGCCCTGCCACATTACAAAAATTGTTCAGGAATGTGAGGAACATGACAGTTCAATTTGTTGACTTGACCTCCAGATTCTCCAGATCTTAATCCAACTGCGCAACTGTGGGATGTGCTGGGCAAAAAAAAGTCAATATCCACAGAGGCCCCACCTCGCAACTTCCAGGACTTGAAGGATAACATCTTGCATACCTTCATAGGTCTTGTGGAGTCCATGCCTTTACTGGTCAGAGCTGGCACAAGTGGGACCTACATGATATTAAGAAGGTGGTTTCAGTGTTATGGTTGATTGGTTTACAACCTGAATTCTGGAAAAGTTGAGACGTTCTTTAAATTTGCATAAAATGAAAACTAAAAGACTTTCAAATCACATGAGCCAATATTTTATTCACAACAGAACATAGATAACATAAATGTTTAAACTGAGGAATCTTATAATTTTATGCACAAAATGAGCTAATTTCAAATTTAATGCTTGCTACAAGTCTCAAAATAGTTGGGACAGGGGCATGTTTACCATGGTGTAGCACATCCTCTTCTTTTTATAACAGTTTGAAGATATCTGGGCATCGAGGTTATGAGTTTCTGAAGATTGTGTTGAATGGTGTTGGAATTTGGTCCCATTCTTGCCTGAAGAGTTCATGGTCGTCTTTGACGTATTTTTCGTTTAATGATGTCAAATGTTCTCTATAGGTGAAAGATCTTGACTGCAGGCAGGCCAATTCAGCACCTGGACTCTTCCCCGACGAAGCCATGCTGTTGTAATGGCTGCACTATGTGGTTTTGCATTGTCCTGCTGAAATACACAAGCCCTGCCCTGAAATAGACGTCATCTGGAGGGGAGCATATGTTGCTCTAAAACCTTTATATACCTTTCGGAATTCATGGTTCCTTCCAAAACATGCAGGCTGCCCATACCATATGCATTTATGCACCCCATACCATCAGAGATGCTGGCTTCTGAACTGAACGCTCATAACACACTGGAAGGTCTCCTTCCTCTTTAGCCCATTGGACACAGTGTCCATGATTACCAACAAGAATGTCAGATTTGGACTCGTCTGACCGTAGAACACTTTCCTACTTTGAAACAGTCCATTTCAAATGAGTCTTGGCCCACAAGACACGACAGCGCTTCTGGAGCCTGCTCAAATATGGCTTCCTTTTGGCATGATGGAGCTTTAGTTGGCATCTGCAGATGGCACGGAGGATTGTGTTTACCGACAGTGGTTTCTGGAAGTATTCCTGGGCCCATTTAGTAATGCTATTGACACAATCATGCCGATGAGTGATGCAGTGTCGTCTGAGGGCCAGAAGACCGCGGGCATCCAACAAGTCTTTGGCCTTGTCCCTTATGCTCCAGTTTCTCTGAATCTTTTAATGTTATGCACTGTAGATGATGAGATTTGCAATTTGATGTTGAACATTAAGTATTCCACAATCTTTTTATGCACCCTTTCACAAATTGGAGAGCCTCTGCCCATCTTTACTTCTGAGAGACTCTGCCTCCCTAAGACATCCCTTTTTATAGCTAATCATGTTACAGACCTGATATCAATTAACTTAATTAGTTGCTAGGTGTTCTCCCAGCTAAATCTTTTTAAACCTTCTTGCTTTTTCAGCCATTTGTTGCCCCCCGTTCCAACTTTTTTGGGGTTTGAAATTGCTCATTTAGTGGATAAAGGTGTACAATTTCCCAGTTTAAACATTTGTTACCTATGTTCTGTTGTGAATAAAATATTGGTTCATGTAATTTGAAAGTCTTTTAGTTTTCATTTTATTCAACTTTAAAGAACGTCCCAACTTTTCTGGAATTCAGGTTGTAGATAAAATGCTAAAGTTTGCAGCCCTCCAGGACTGAAGTCTGACAGCCCTAATATAGTACATTTGAACACTGCTGTGTTAATTGTTAAATAGTTTGGTTTTTTTAAAATAAAAGTAATGGTGGTGTCACTTTTAGGAAATTAATATAATAGCTTTAATTCTACCCAGTACTGCCAACATACAAATCTAGTGATCAGATTGTGTACAATTTACCCTTGGGATTGCTAAAAGCAGATCAGTTAATCTGGCACTCAAACTGGCAGTAAATAACTGCTGATCACTTTGTAATTATTTTTCTAAGTCTAGACACTGTTCTTTGTAAACTTCTAAGGCCAGATGAGATTGGAGTTAATGCTTGTGTTCCTAAAGGTGTTCCTTTATTTAAATAGTGGAGTGATCCCTCCATCTCCTAAGAGGGGCAAGAGCTAATCAAGTTGGAAGTCTTAATTATTTTTATGTTGAGTCTTTAATCATTAAATTTGACTTGACCAAGCCATGTGATTTGAATCCACTCTTCTGCCAAAGTGATACCTGGTTTTCTAGTTGGTGCCAGGGGCTATCAAAGGTAATGTAATGTTTTTGATTAGAGCCCTCAAACATAATTTTTACTCAGTGTTCAGGTATGCAGTGCATGTATTGGTGCAGGTGGCTATACAGAAATTCACAAAAACCGAGGCAGCCTATAACAACTGGTACAGCAGACATTGAAATATTTTTCTTTTTTTTTTAATGATACTAAATACATAATTCCACTAGCAATTTATTCACAATAACAAAGATATGACTTTTACTGTGCTGTTTGTTGGTCTTGCTCTTCCTGTTTTTCACATCAGATACTGAACATATTACCTGTTGTAGGTAAGTGTCATTGTCTCAGTTTAGTCTTTTAAATGGTAAGCTTGCTACCCAAGTTTTCTTTATTTCCCTTTTGTTTTTCCGAAGATATAAATGGTTTGACTGCTTTTTTTTGTAGCTGTGCTACAGCTGGGATACATTATACTGGACTAGAGCAGTTTGTATAGCTGTAGGGAAAATGACATAAGTTGCATACCTGTAATGGGAAATTTACCCCATATATAGACTATAACATCACTTTTGTCTTGAATAAATATTTGATGAAAGATTAACAAAATTTTGTGCCATCAGAATTGAGATACATTTTGTATTAAATTTATTTAAAAATTAAATGGTTTAGTGGGCTAGATCAGTGGTCCCCAACCTTTTTTGTACCTCGGACCACTTTCACATCGTGCA
>JAQMCW010000008.1:13440697-13451225 GCA_030068335.1 Chrysichthys cranchii | reverse complement strand
AATGTTTATCAGTACATTACAGAAAATAATGAACTTTATCACAATATGCTAATTTTTTGAGAAGGACCTGTACATTTCATCACCAAATAGCACAATATTATCTGGTGTGTGTGGCAAACATTGGCATTTACATGCATGTTCACAGTTTGCATTACTTGTAGCTGTAATGGTTGTGTGCTCACCACAAGACGTAATGTGTTAGCGGGCACTGTCATGCCCTCTGACCACACCTAGTTTTAAGCTTCTGTGCCCCCCTTATGTTCACAGGTACTGACATGTAGGCCCAATTCTGTGCATTTACGTGCATGTTAAGGGCCCCAAAATGCAGGAAAACCATTTTTCCCCCCAAATCACCACCTATACCTTGTATTCAAAATGTTGCTGGCATGTCAGCATTCAACGTATCGAAAATTCCTTGTAAACACATCAGAAGGAACAACTTGTCAACAGCGTGACCAAATTTTCAGTGAATTGATGAACCACCTCCAAGCATAAAATCCAAAACTGGAATGTCATTTTCTGCTACCAGTTGGTGGAACTATAGCAAGGTGCCAGTATTTATATATTGATATGACCGAACGACTGAGCACATCAGACTGAATATTTGTGCAAGGTTTGAAGCCAATTGCTCAATGTTTAGTGTAATCTCTAATTTTATTTATTTACAAAAAAAAAATTACACAAATTTGTTGCCTCACCATTTCAAGACCATTCAAGTTATGAAAAAATCCCTTCACAATTTTGCATCATGGAGTGCTCTTCTCCATATGGGTCAAATTTTAAATGACTCTGACAAAGCACCTAGAAGTTTTTGAAATTCCTTTGTGTGGAAAAATCAAACAAGCCAAAATATCTCACTTCCTGTTGGGTAGAGCTAATGAATGTGACATATTTGCATCTTGAGGAGATGCACATGCTTATTAAATTTGGTGCCAATAGGTGAAACACCATAAGGGTTGACACGTTAGGGGGTGCTGTCGAGCCCCCTGGCAACACCCGGGTACAAGCCGCCAGTACTGTCAATACTCTGAGGACACCCCACCCGACATGTCATACAAAACTCCAATGCACTAGGAGTAGTCAGTGGTGTTTCTCTCTTTCCCTGCCATGCTGGTATAATCAGTGAAGCAGCTGGTGGACTGGGGGCGAAGTGGCGGTGCAACGTAATGCCTGGGTGACCATCACAGTGAATCTGCCAGGGGAAAGCAAAAACACAGAGATTAATAACCAGTTTTTCTGCAACAGATTCACCTACATCCATCCTCCTCTCCTCGTAGTGTTCTGGCTGCTTTTATACTCTCCTTGGATCTCATGGTCACTCAAACTCAAGCAGCCAACAGCTGTGTCAAGCTTAGAAGCCCCACCCTATAGGGAATGCCAGCCAGTGCGCTCCGGCAAGGAGTGCTTGCTGCTGACAGTTAAGCAGAGCAGCCGTGTTTGTCACAAATGTTTAAACTGGAATTCTCATGAATGCATCATCTTGGATGAAGCTAGATTCAATCTGACAAAAAGGAGAAGGAGAGACCTTAGAATGTAGCATTATAGAGCTATCATGATCCTGTGTGTAGCCATTAACAACTGAGATGTTTTCTATCACCACATTACATATGAAAATGGGGTGGGGGGACCTTACCCAAGCCTGGATAAATAGAAAGGGTTGTGTCAGGAAGGACATCTTGTATAAAATCTTTGCCAAATCAAACATGCGGATCATTATGAATGAGATTTCCATACCAGATTGATCGGGACCCAGCTTAACACCACCAGTGTTATTGGTCAACAGGGCACTGGTGGTGCTACTGTTGGCCAAAGACAAATGAAAAAGAAAGGGGGAAGGTGTGTTCTGAGGCAGCAAGAGAGAAGGAAAGGTCATTGTGTGGAGGTGAGAGTAGGTACTTTAAACACTAAGGAAGGAGAAAAGCATTTGTATAGACAGACAGAGATTGAGCGGGAAAGCATGTACAACTGGTCAGGATGATTAAGCATAGAGATAGAAATGTACTAATGAGTGAAGAGAGTGTACTAAGAAGGTGGAAGGAGTACTTTGAGGAGCTGACAAGTGAAGAAAATGAGACAGGAGGACAGATGGAGGTAAGTTACTGAATCAGGAAGTACAGAAGATTAGTAAGGAGGAAGTGAAGGCAACTATGAAGAATATGAGGAGTGGAAAGGCAACTGGTCCAGATGACTTAACTGTGGAGGTATGGAGATGACTAGGTGTGAGGGCAGTGGACTTTTTTTTTACCAGGATGTTTTATATAAACTTGGAGAGTGTGAGGATGCCTGAGGAATGGAGAAGTGTACTAGTACTGATTTTCAAGAAGAGGGGTGATATGCAGAACTGCAGTAACTACAGAGGGATAAGCTGAAAAGCCATACCATGAAGATATGGGAAAGAGTTGTTGAAGCTAGGTTAAGAGGAGAGATGATAATCAGTGAACAGCAGTATGGTTTCATGCTGAGAAAGAGCACTACAGATGCGATGTTTGTTTGAGAGTGTTGATGGAGAAGTTTAGATAAGGTCAGAAGGAGTTGCCCTGAGTAATTGTAGATCTAGAGAAAGCATATGATAGGGTACCAAGAGAGGAAATGTTGTACTGCATGAGAAAGTCAGGAGTGGCAAAGAAGTATGTGAGGATGGTGCAGGACATGTACATGTAGGACAGCAAGACAGTGGTGAGGTGTGCAGTAGGATTGACAGACGGGTTTAAGATGGGGGGTGGGATTACATCAGTGATCAGCTCTGAGCCCCTTCTTGTTTGTAATAGTGATGGACAGGTTGACATGTTTAAATTCCTGGGGTCATCCTTTCAAAGCAATGGTCAGTGCACAAGAGCAGTGAAGAAGAGAGTGCAGGCAGGGTGGAATGGGTTTAGACAAGTCATAGGAGTGATTTGTGACAGAAGGATAGCAGCAAGAGTGAAAGGGAAAGTTTACAAGATGGTAGTGAGACCTGCTATGATGTACGGTTTGGAGACAGTAGCATTAATAAAACGACAGGAGGAAGAGATAGAGGTGGCAGAGCTGAAAATGCTAAGATTATCATTGGGAGTGACCAGAATGGGCAGAATTAGAAATAAGTATATTAGAGGTACAACTCAGGCCAAGTAGTTTGGAGACAAAGTTAGAGAGGCAAGGTTGAGATAGTTTGGGCATGTGAGGGGAGGGATAGTGGATATATTGGACAAATGATGTTGTAGATGGAGCTGCCAGGTAGGAGGAAAAGAGGAAGACCACAGAAGATTTGTGGATGTAGTGAAGGGGGACATGCAGAAGCTTGGTGTGACAGCGGAGGATTATCAGAGATATCTGGAATCTACAAAACCCATGGGCAATAGAATACACATTTTTCTCAAATCTTTTTGTAAGACTAAATTCTTTCTTGCAAACCAACTCCATCATACTCAAAATCTTTAATGCACAGATCTGTCAAATTATCATCTCAGATCACCCCAATTAGCTTCGATATACATAATGTTTAAAAAAAAATAACCTCTACGTTGTTCTTTAAAATATCTTTGTTACAAATTGCATGGCACATTTCAAAAGTGAATGGATATCCTTTCACAAAAGTGGAAACAGCTAAGGCAGTAGTGAGAGGTAAAATCATTTTTCAACATATAAAAAAAATTAACAAGCAATAGAGAAAGAACTGGAACAAAAAATAAAACAGCAAATTTATACTCTCAATCCCTCTGACCAAACTGATAGTGAACTCAAAGAAGCAAAATTCCTTCTTGAAGATAGGATGAACAAAAAAACAACACAATTTTAATTAAAAATTCAAGACATTCTAACATTGAATTCAATAATAAATCAAGCAAATTCCTAGCAAATCAACTCAAAAAAGAAAAAGAAAGATCAATAATCTGTTATCAAGGATTCACAAGTAACACCTTATATTTCCCCGAAGATACCAATACTGCATTTCCTACTATACATCCGTATGAAAAATCCAATCGCATTATACACTGAAATGTCAAACGTCAACCTCCCAAACCTCACGTTACAGCAGGTCAAATCATCTGACAAACCATTATTACCAGTGGAATTTGAGAAAGTAGTACACTCAAGGACTAATAATAAAGTACCAAGGCCAGATGGTTACCCTGCCATCTACGGTGCCAGTGTTCTACAAACACTTTTGGCATATTATCTCAACACTTTTTATGAGAACAGTTAAAGAAATTAAAACCATCTCACATATACCACCCCATATAAATACAGCTCTGATTTCAGTAATACCTAAACCAAACAAAGACCCCACTCTCTGCTCCGGCTATCGTCCTATACCACTCATCAATACAGGTCTGAAAATCAGCAGCAAGGCACTAACTACCTGAATTTAAAGTTTTTTTCACAGGATTCCAACAACCCCCCCCCCCCCCCCTTTTTTTTTTTTTTGCTATCTT
Source organism: Chrysichthys cranchii (assembly GCA_030068335.1). Taxonomy (NCBI): domain Eukaryota; kingdom Metazoa; phylum Chordata; class Actinopteri; order Siluriformes; family Claroteidae; genus Chrysichthys; species Chrysichthys cranchii. The sequence goes on along the minus strand of JAQMCW010000008.1, from coordinate 13,446,813 downwards.
TATAGAATCCCTAGCTACCACTATCAGACAGAACGGCAACATCAGGGGAATTTTAATCTCCAACTCAAACCAAAAAAATCAGCCTGAATACAGATGACATACTGCTATATACCCCAATGTTCTTTGCGATAGTTTCAACAGTTTCACTTTTCTTTGATTTTTGAGCCTGTTTTGGCAGGATAATGCCCCCTTGCCTTCTTCTTCTTCATGCTCTTTGTACCAAAAGGTGCATAATGCATCAACGATTTGCATCCATCTGGAACAGTCTAGGGCTATGTTGTTACAAGTTATGCTTCACCCCATGTTACCCATATTAGGTCCATCTCTTTCAGCTCGTTTAACCTTTTGCTGCCAGGTTGTTTTGGGCCGGCCTTATTTGTGGTTCCCAGGTGGTGCCCATCTGAGAGCACCTTTTGGTATACTGTTCTGATCCAAACTGGGAATGTTTCCAATGTGGCTTGATCTCCAGTACCACACTCTGGTTCTTAGTTTTCTTGTAAAGGTCTTCATTAGAGATCTTCTTGGGCCAGAAGTTATGGCAGATCCTCCTGAGACATCCATTGTGGATGTAATAAATATGTGAAAATGTACTATAAGTCACATAAGTTTATCTTTTTATCCTAATGTTCCTTAACATATGTCAAAAACAGCTATGCGTTCCCTCCCTATAATACACAAAATGGTCTGTTTTGAGATTAGTTCAAAAACTAAGCTGAAATAAATAAAACTAAATAAATAAACTGATTTATTTAAATAATGCTTTTAAGCATCTAATAAATATTGTGAACTTGACAGGAATTTCCTTCTACTGGTGTAGTGCTGAATCTTTCAGCCACACACACACACACACACAACTCTCCAAGCCCCAACCCTGGCACTCATCCTTACTGCTGCCTTTGATAACTCATATCTAACAGGAACCTTTCATAGAAAGCTGCTTTATGTATGACTTGAGGATTTTTCTCAAGACTACCCCATTAAAATGGAGCATTTTTGTGACTCATGACCAGTAATAGATAAACTAAAACAAAATCAAAACAAGGAAACAAGACTTTGGTTTAATGTACACAAGCTATACATAAGAATGAAAATAAAAAAAACACTTGACAAGAAAAATTACTGCTTATCTGTGCTAAGATGCTACAAATTACAGTATTAATCTCTCATACTAATGATTGTATTTTAGGTAGATGCCAGACAGTATTGTCAGTGGTGATGGCATTTAGAATCGTTATTTAATACACCATACATGGCCAACTGACCATGCCATAATAAAAACAGTAATAAAATATCTGACAATTTCACCAAAAATGATTAAAATACTACTTTAGTTACAGGGAAATAATATATTACAAAAATTCACTTTACTTGCAGTAAACCTCTTACAGTTCTTCACCAGCCGTCACCTCAATATCCCTCAGAGCTCAGCACGTTTGTTAAACCCGTTTTCTCTAATAATGCTGTACAATTTTTTCTTAACTTTCCCAAAGCTTTAGAAAAACCTCTCTCACATGAGCAGTAGATAAGGGAGGCACCCTTGGAATGCAGAGAAGTTTGAAAAAATTAGGGTAAATTTTTAATTACATTTAATTAATTTAAATTTCCAATGTCACCAAGTTTATTATTCAGTGTAGCTAGCTGGGTATAAGCTTTCCAGTAGAAATTAGATATTTGCATGGCCCTATTGATTAATCCCCTTTCTCACCATAGCAGCTGGTGGTCAATAAAATATGATTACACAAACCAACATGTTAATATGATGATAATTTGTTGACCTTCTATGAGCATTCAATTAATGCTTTAGATTGGTTGAAAATTTTTGGACAAATTGGGCAACTAATGTTAAATTCTCATTTTTTCTGGGCATCTTACATCCATGACTTTTGCAAGGTACTGCAAAGGGTTTTTCATGCTGGCTAGAGGCTGAGCTAGGGCTTTCAGCATTTTTTTTTAGGTTTTGCTAAGCTGCCAAGTTGTCAGTTGATCTGGATGATATGTTTTGTTTTGCTTCAGTGGATTGAAAGGTGAGGGGTAGAGAGATGGGGATGGCTTTAAATTCTTTTTAAGTGATAGTAACATGTGTCCATTCAAACATGACAGCAGGTTGTAGTTTAGACACCTATAGGTGCCAAAGGACCCATCAGAGTGAAACCTTGCTTAAATACCTGAAAATGTTCCAGTGCATGCTGCTTCACCCAAAGATGAAATAAATATATGTAGGAATTCTTACCAACATGGGAGTAGTCTAGAGTTAGCTGAAGGCCTCACTAACTAATAACATACATAAATTCATGCTGACAGTTTTCTGTACTTAAAGATAAAAGATCTTACAGCCAAAAATGCAATTTATTAATAGGTTGAAAGAAGTTCCATTGTTCATGAAACATTTCGGTGCATGTCTTCAACAATCACATTCTATGAGGAGAAAGAGAAACATTAAAAGCCACTGTCATTTTAAAATCTCAGTACAGGCATTTTCCTTAATATTTTAAAAGGCAAAAGCAACCCTCTGCCCACCCCCACCCTAGGTAACACAGGAACAAAGATAACACACAAGACACACCCTTATCACAAGGCTACAAAAACCCCACAGTGCTTTAGAGTGAGATGCTCATTGGTTTAGGAATAAACAGCATGGTAAACTACTAGTACTGTAGTACACGATTAATAAGAGATGCTGACAGGGATATAGAGGCAACATAATGAGTACAATGGAAGGAAAGCCCAAAAGTAATACCCCAAATCCCATGAGATGGGTCATAGAGGTCTTTACACCTCTACACCCCACTTGTGCATAGATCATGATCCTTAAAACCAGCTCACTTTTAATCCTTCAAATTGATGCAGACAAAATGTTTTATACATTTTCCCCATACATAATACCCGCCACAAGAGAGTATGGCAGAAAGGAAAGAAATAGTAATGCACAAATGTTCCTGATTTCAACAGGATGGGACCTCATGTTAAGAAAATACAATAAAGATTACCACATACAGTACTTGTATGCTCTTTTACTGTCTTTTGAACAATCAAAATCATTGATCACTTTGTCTAAAATTAAAGCAATTTTAATATATAGACTTTTTTTTTTTAATATAAAGCACTCCATTGTTTAAAGTTCATTTAGAGTCCATTATTTGGTAAATATGTAACTGCTACGGATTTAGAAACAAAAGGTATTTTTCTTCTGAAATCCATAACCTTCAGTGCTTCATTTTCTTAATCGATTTTTTCCTTATAAAAACAAACATTAAAATGGTGTGGAATTGGTACTCTGGAACCCTTGCCTTCCTGAGACATGATCCACTTTTTATGCATGTGCAAGATAGTGAGCAATTATTTGCACAAAGGAAAAACATACAGACTTCAATAGTCCATGAAATCAACAATGACAACACAGAAATAAAAAAAGTGAATCATAACATGACAACACTGATCAATCCCAGAGTTCTGCAAGTAGCACATTAATCTTCATTCAGTAAAGTGTTTTTGTTATTCATGATGGAAGTATGTCCAATTTTTTTGGACATTCCCACAGTAATTTCCTTTTCTTTGAACAACATGAAATGCTTGTAAACTGTTGGTGGCCTTGGAGGAAAAAAATAATGATGATTAAAAAAGGTAGGCACCACTGAATTAAGCCTTGTAACAAACTCAACTTTTATCATTTTCCATTCACCATGGAGCTGACACTGGAAGTTACAAGACCATTTACACCAACCTATGGCCACATTTTTTTTAAAATTTTTTTTAAATGTTTTTTTTCCTTTTCATTTTTATAATCTGGAAAAGATGGTGCAATACTCAATTATTTTTCATGAAAGCAATAAAAGCCACTATAAAGTAGATAATCAAATTACAGATAAAAACACTTTTTCCTCTAAGTCCTTGAGTAAACATTAACACGTGAATGGTCACCTTATCCCTCAGTACTTTATTTCATGTTGTACGATTAGCTGAAAGAGGGGAGGCAGACACTCAGTGCAACGCTAGAAGCTAATAACAATACACATACGAATAGGTTTCTGACTACAGACTAGCAAAAAAAAAAAAAGGGCAAATGACCTGTAAAGATACTGAATTAAACCATAAGGTGGGAACGAACCCACTATAAGCGCGCACACTATATTTTGAACCTTTGCCCACTTGTACAGACATAAAACAATCAGTCATTCACTCATCAGAACACACAGACTTGTGCAAACACACATACAATGGATGTCATTTTGCTTTTTTTTTTTTTTCCTTCTCCACACAAATGTTCATATGTTTTTAGTTCATTCTGAACTGATGTTATCAAAAAGCTTGGAAGTGTATGAATGACAAATAATTACAAAAAGTTTCACATTACATTATTGGCGCTTCTTTTGATTCAAGTATTAGTACATCTTTCATTTTGTATAATTTGATATGTTTACACTTTTAATATGGGTACACAGAGAAAAATATAGGAGTTGGCATTTAAATTGGCCTGGGAGAGTAAATTAAGGTAAAGTGGAAAGAGATAACCAGCTATATACATACACAGATTTTTGGATGTGCATGTATATGAACTAGTATGTGCATATTCTTCCCAGGACCTTAGAAAAGATTGGATTCTCTTTGAGCTGATCTCTTTCCTTCCCTATCCATTCCTTTTATTTATTTTTTTGCTCAAGCTGCATTTACAGCCACTGATTGTTGGGGAGGAGGGGTGCATTTGTTCTAAAGCAAATCCACAGCAATGGACTGGACATTTAGTGAGGTACAGAAAAATAAGTCAAGCCTTACGGGACTGCGGCAGCAGTGACTTGGTGCTCTGGGGGTTAATCACGTCACTCCACTTCTGAATGTGACAGTCTGGCGGCTTTGACTACAGTTCTAAGCAAGGCAGTTTGGAAATAAAAAGGGAAAAAAAGACAGGCAATAGTAATCGTTACTAGTGTCTCTCACTAGGGCCTTTTCCCTTTCAAGACTTGGTACCAACCGACATGTGCTCTTGTCCTGATTAAATAGGTCCCTAGGTGCCAAATTATCAGTATCAGTGGAGTGTTTAATAACCTCCTAAAATGCTATACAATTTCATAAAAACAATATTCCAGCCCTCATATAAAATTATATTGCTTAAAGGTTTACCCCTTTGTAGCAATATAAGGGTTTCTGGTCACAGCATTCATCAATGGCATTCTATTTCTGTTAGAAACACCCATATAGCACTGCAAGCCTCACTGGCTGATCCAGGAGCTAGGAATTAGGAAAATCTGGGACAAATAGCATTGCCTCCTGTTGGGGACTCTGTCCCAAATTAAATACCAGCCCACTGCAAAATGTGTATGCACTACCTACAGCAGGTGGTATGCTAGTTTCCCCATGTTATTTAGGGCGCCATTATGTGTGCAACAACTCTTTTAAGGGGCCAGCACTCCAAGTGAACTAATTACAGCCACTTTGTTGTGCCATTTCACTGACAATGTGTCATCCTTAACAAAAGTATGCCATACATTTGAAACTGACCCTAAATGTGAGATTTAATTCGGAATTATTGGGGGTGCTTGAGCTCCAGAGCAGTCTTGGAGCTGGCATGCATGTTTACCTGGACCTGTGAAAAATAGTCTGCTCTGGTGCTCTACTCCTTGGTCAGAACAGAAGTGAATACCATCAGTACAGTATCCCCACAGTCAGCTGTTTGCTGCTTAGGGCCATTAAAAATGCTGGCAGAAAGAAGTATTTCAGCCAAGAGTGTACTCTTAGTTTCCTAAAAGCAATACAAGGGCAAAGCTTTCATTTTTGGTGCCCTCACATTAACACCAAATACAGCATACCTAAGAATTTTGCAATCCCTGTTTTAGTTCACAGCAGTCTTTCCTGGAGAATTTTAATGCCTTGAACAAGGTGCTACCTGTCAGTCTTGATGCCAGCCTGCATTCTACCTTTCCATTTCCATGTATTCAACAATCTACAGTAAAAATAACAATCTGTGGAAATCTAATCCCAAGTTTCAGACATCTGATTTTTTTCCATGTTCAGGAATTATGGGTGTCATTATTCAAATGGATAAAATAATCCCTGTGTTTTATTTCTACATTTAATGTTGTAGAACTTTCACAAGATGAGTTAGTTCCTTCTGAATTGAGAAT
>JAQMCW010000008.1:13409555-13421266 GCA_030068335.1 Chrysichthys cranchii | reverse complement strand
TTTGAAAAGAATCGTGGCTGGTGTGAGGGAGACGAGAGAGTGTCAGAAACAGGAATATCAAAGGCTACAACAAAAACTTGGAAAAGTAGGAGTACAAACAAGAGTCAAAACATGAGCAAGGTAAACACTAGAACGTGGCTTGGCAATAGCGCCGGGAAATGCAAACTAATGCTTCGCAAACTTGGCATTCATGAGTCAGTCTATTTATAGTCTATATAATTAGTCCTAATGTCCTCTGGCATGCACCGCTATTGGGAAAATGGGTGTGCTGCATGCACACTCCGTGCGGGCAGAAGGATTATTGTGTGTTACTTTCACTACAACTCACAGAATCACTGCAGTATGTCAGCTTGCTGGAATCTTTTTCTTCTTGTGCGACTTTAACAAGGAAACTATCCAATGATGGCTGCTTTTGCCTCCTTTTGAGGATTTCGTGGAAATGTAACATTGCATTGTCATTAAACAGATGAGTGAGCACACACACACACTAACAGTATATGCTAGCACGGAAACCAAAATCCTGCAGTGAGTGAGAGAGAGAAGTTGTGATCACGTGAGGCTCAGCAGACGAATATTACTCGTACTGCAAAACCTTGCTCGTTAACCAAGTCAAAATTTATTAAAAATTTTTGCTCGTCTTGCGAAACACTCACAGACCAAGTTACTCACAATCCAAGGTTCCACTGTACATGCACTGCTGCTGATGAGAAACATAAAAAAAAAATATTATGCCTTTTTACTGACTGCCTAGTGGCTAACAAAATATTAAAATCAATTTAACAATTAGTTAACAATTCCTGTTGTCTAAAAACAAGAGAAAAAAATTCTTCTGACAAAGTTTGACCAAAATTGTTTTTTAAGCATTTCATCTATTTACAACCAAATGTTGACAGCTCTAATCCATGGCTATATGTTAGCTGGTTAACTATACCTTTCGCCTTCCCCATAGGCAGGTGCCTTCTGACTAAATTTGATATTAGAGTATTTCTAAGAGGTAAAGAACACATCTGGTTAACTGCTAGAAGAGGAGAGAAAAGTGCTGAACTGTGGAACAATCAAACTTTTTTTCATGTCTGAGGCAGTGCATGTATTTGACAAATAGAAAGATAATGACAGAAAAACTAAAAACAGCAAAAGCATTACAAAATATTTTGTACATATTTTGGGGAACTTCAAACACAGCCCACCAAATGCAGCCAAACACATGCAAACAGCACTTTGCAAACAAATATTTTAGTGGCACATTTATGGAAATAAAAAAACTAGCATAAGCAATAACATCTATATTAAGTTGTGTGCCATACATTTTTAACATGCCCTTGATACTAAGAATGATGGTAAGGTTTTTGGTTAGACAAGAAATATCTACTCATGACTTACCATAATGCTCCCCACTTTCCAAAATACTAAACCTACCCCTTAAATGTACTGTACAAAGCTCGGTGAACAGAGAACAAAAGCCAAAGTAGTTCATTTACCTGTGGTCATCAGAGGTGCTCTGCTATGAGGAGCCACAGCTTGATGTGGGCTTGTATTTTCAGGCGTGATATGGCTGTTGGTTGCAACTGGCCCTCCATGTCCATGGCCTGGCAATGGAGGTTGATTATGGTGGGTATGGTGGTGATGGTTACTGGGAGGATTGTTGGCATTTCCAGAGCTTGTTTTACTCTGCATTCCAGGATTGTTCCTGTCCCAGAGGTTAACCGTCTTATTATAACTGCTTGGATCACCCCAAGCTGAGGTACCATCATCAATTTCCATTTTGCGTCGAATGGAGGGTGGGGAGGGCTCTTCCCATCCTGTGGGCTCTGCCACATGATTATGCTTTACTCCTCCCCCATTGCTTCCTCCCCAACCTGACCCACTCTGTTTGAGAGAACCTGAGCCTCCCCATGAACCCATGCTGCCACCAGCACTACTGCCATTGCCACCCTCCTGAGACTTGTTGCTCCATCCCTGTGTTGAGGCATTGGATCTTTGTGCATCTCCCCAACCTCCACTTGGAGATGGTTTTCCCCAACCATGTGGGCTTTCTTTCCATCCTGTTCCATCGCGTTCCCAGGAAGAGCTGGATGGTCCATTTTTCTTTCCTTCTCCAGAGTCACCCCACTCATCACCAGCTCCATTGTCCCCTCCTGTGTCACTGCCCCAACCATGGGATGGTTTGGGGCCCTCACCCCAACCCTGAGGTTTAGCCTTGGCATGGGAGTCATCCCATGTAGGAGACTTGTCTTCTGAACCCCAGGACTGACCATTTTTTTGCAAGCTACCACTGTGGCCTTGTGGAGGGTTGCCCCAACCGCAAGGCCCAATAGGGGGTTTCTTGGTGTCACCCCATCCAGAGCATGGTTGATTGGGAGATGTCCCCCAGCCTGATGTAGCTGCTGCAGTGGGGCGATGTGCATCATTCTTGCCCCCAGAGTCAGGACCAGAACTTGTATTGACACCAACATGAGATGGTGGTTGTGCCATATGAGGTGCATTTGAAGATGAGCCCCAGGCTTCAGTACCAACATCATTCTTGGGATTTGAGCGTGTAGCTTCTTCTGTCTCCCAGACTGTGTGCTGACGCACAGGGGTCTGTCCCCATCCTGTGTTGCAAAGAACCCTTGGGTCCATATCTTGGGCAGGCAGGAGAGGTGGGGCTATATCTCTTGAAGAGCATTCCCTCCTTTGAGAATGACCGTCCATGCTGTCACTGCTTCCCTCACTAGCTGGAGCATTGGCCCCAATGCCCCAAGAACTGAGTGGCTGCTCCTGAGTGGGAGATCCTGCAGTCTCCCACCCTTTAGGTTCACTGGAATGCTTGCCCCAATCCCCATTGGATGATGCTTGTCCCCAGCCAGGGGTGCTTGAAGCTACTCCTTGAACCCAACCACTTCCCGAATCCCAGCCTGAGTCCTTGGAGATATTGGCAGTCTTGGCATCTCCATTACCCCACACAGACCCCTCCTCCCCATTGACCTGTGAACTTCCTGTTGAAGACTGGACAAAAGAGCCCATGCCACCAGGGGTGACACCCCAGTTAGGCAGACTACTGGCAGGGCTCATGGGCTCTTGCTTAGTGTGATTTGGTCCTTCAGTGTTAAGGTTTTGAGGTTCAGAGCTAAAAGACACATTCAAGGAAGGGGAGGAGTGTGGCTCAGTGGTGTCACTAGACACCAGACCACCCCAAGCGGTGCTGCTATTTGCATTACCAGAGTTTCCAGCAGAACTTCCACTTCCAGCTACTAAATTACCACTACTGCTGGGTCCGGAGGACGGAGCACCTGGTGGGCTGCAGATATTAGAAGGAGCTTGGTTGGATACTCCAGAGCTGCCACCCGCACCAGTCCCCTCATGTCCCAGAACTGGCCAGGCAGAGGGGTTGGCATTGGGATTCAAATTCAAGTTAAAGTTGGTGGAGCCCCAGGACCTGGCTCCCACTGATGAAGTACTGCCATCACTCTTTCCTTCTCCAGCAATGGCAGGAGCTGGGCCAGAGCCCCAGCCTCTACTGGCCCCACTCTGGCTGGAGAGGATGCCTCCTGAGTGGCTGTTACTGGCTTTATTGGGATGACTAGTAGGAAAGTGTCCTTGCTGGCTGCCTCCTGTGGCCATGCTCATGCTGTCTGTGTTGCTGTTGACAATCTCACCATCTGTTGAGCATCCTGCAGGGATGTGGCTTTCACTGCGAGAAATAGAAGGCCACTCCTTGGTGTCACTTTTGTCTATAATCACTTGATCCCTGCCACTATTACTGGTAGTGATTACAGTAGTACTGCAGTTGATAGGTGTATGTCCCCAGTGGGGACTTTCATAATGTGCTGAATGGCCACTCTGCAAGGGCAGGTCTAGAAAGAATAAAGAAAAGCATTGAATGAATCTTTTCACTCATACTGTAAATCTGTGACATGAACATTAAACAATTAAAAGGTTATGCATTTCATTTGTGGTAACTAATGATTGCTGTAAATTAATACTTATTTCAACACAAGACTAGTCAATCGATGCCAAAGCATTAAAACACAGTCTAATGTCTGAACTGTTACACTTACTACCATTGTTTTTATTATTCAATTCAGCTCTATTGACTAGACAAAGTACACTGAATTTCATTTGTACAACACTTAACAATGGACATTTTCACAAAGCAGAAATCCTAGATTCCTAATGAATAAGCAAAAGGCAATAGTGGCACATAAAAAACTTAGATTAAATGAGGGAGAAATCCTGGAAGGAGCCAGATTCAAAGGGGTACCTTGAATCTAACCTAAAATTGGATTATAAATCAGTACAGTATACAGGGTGTAGACTAATAAAGGCAAACAATACGTGTGTTGAAAGGATCTGCACAACAGAGGGAGTTTTTCCTTGCCACCGTCGCCGCAGGCTTGCTCATCAGGGATAAGCATACAACTATATATTTCTATATATTTAAACATATGCACTTATGGATATGTTTATGATTAATTAGCCTTTAATTGGACATTATGTATTGTAAAGCTGCTTTGCGACAATGTTTTGTTAAAAGTGCTATACAAATAAAATTGAACTGAATTGAACAGTCTGCATGATAACAGCAACAGTCCTTAGAAGGCAGTAAATTGGATACAGCCTGAATTAGGAGGTCAACAGATCTATAATCTGCACTAAACAGCTCTATAATGCCTACTATATAACTAGAAGCTCTGAAGAGTAAGATAGTTTAAGGAGCATAAAAAAAGCATTTTGTATAATTTAACAAAAATACAAAGTCAAAGAACTGATGTGTATTCAAAAATCAATCAATAAGAGCCATAATTGATAAGCAGAATTGGAACTGATTAAATTCAAACAATACCCAACCCTACCTGCCAATTCAATGATATTCAAGAGTAATTCTTGTTTGTTCAAACTGCTGCTATATGATTTGTCACAAGGCAGCATAACACACTCAGAGGGAAAATGCAAACTGCCATCCTCAGCACACATGAGCTCACAGATGGCAATGATTGGCTAACATTGGGGTGAGTGATGGGGACAGGGGAGTATGAGGTGTCTCTCCCCCAAAAGAGCATGGACAATTCTGCTCCCTTGACTCCTAGCCATCAATGGCTGTGGCACTGTCAGGAACTCATCATCTCCCAATGATGGGGTGAACATTATCCTATTAAGCGACTCTTCTGCCCTTGTACTGTTTTGCTACAGGAGTGACAAATAATAAACATTGCTGTCCATCCAAACAGGTGGTGTAGTTTTGATTTATCCCATCAGAGCAAGAGCAGCTAATGTTTGGCCTAACCTTCGCTTAGAATAAAATGGAAAGTTTTTCCCCAAATGCTTACATTTATTCAATCTTACACTGCACAAAATACACAATTATTTGAATAAATGCTACGTTACTATTTGCTAGTCAAATTAGTGATTCTGCACATCCAAACACAAAAGAAAAGAAAAAAAGAAATGCTCAAATACCCTAAAAATTTTACAACATTTACCAGGTATATTACATATGACAATGTAACCAAACAAACAGCACTACCATCACCACAAATCTTTACCTCCAAACCAAATATTGGCCAACTGGAAAAAATGATCTTCCCTTTAAAGAAATCAGTCAAATTTCAAAGCATTTAAATGCCCCATGTGGGGCCCAAAATCATAGGCAGTTAATTACTTGGCAAGCACTGCCCTTTATTTGGGTTCATATCTGTTGTTTTTATGTGGCTTTGCATGTGCATACATCATACTTTTGGTGTGCTTCAGCTGTAGGAAAACAGTTTTGCATCTACACCCCAGGCATGCAGTTTGCAGAACACACTTCAACCAGAGATCACAAAAAGACACATTGTATGCAAGTGAAAGAACATAAGAGGCAGGCGAGCGGGGGGAGTGAGAAAGAGAGAGAGAGAGAGAGAGAGAGAGAGAGAGAGAGAGAGAGGAAAGGCAGCGTACTTCTGACATAAGCACCATCCTTTTGAAGAGTCACTGCGTAGCAAAGGACGCCATTTTATCAAGGCAGAAACACAGCCAAAACAGCCTAGAGCTGTTGTCAACATATCAGTATCGCTCCGGAGCACGTTCAACAAAGAACACTTATGCCCTGCATAAAACCACTTTCTGTGGCTTTGCGCTTTATTTGTAGTCATCAGATCGTTGCAAGACCAAAATAAACAGAAGCAGTGCTGCACAGAGAAGCAAGCGGAAGAGAAACATTCCATCATCTAGAGGGGGTGGGGAAATGACGAAGAAGTGGAAAAGTACCTGAAGAGAGGAGCCTCCCGACCATCATCCCATGGGCTTTAGGTTGTGTTCAGAACGTCAGGCAATCCTGATACAATGTGCCTCCTACAATATGTCTTCCAAGGCTCACTTCTGAACCACTGCCAAGAAACTGCGGCACAGCATGCAAGCGACCGCCCTGTTCATCCCACACTGCTTAGACAGGATCCGACCCCGCTCCCTCACTCCAGCCTTATTTATATCTCTCTATGCTCCTGAAGCGTAGAGCAGACTCGTGCTTGTGTGTAGGGAGTGCACCCCGGGTGAAGGTTAAAACAGGGAGTGCTTTCCAGCATGCAATCACACAGGAGTGGAAAACAGAGCAGAGTGAAATGGAGATTTTCCTGCCATTGTTCAGTGCTCATTTCATGCTTGTGAAATGTCACAAAATCTCAAACTGAGACCACTTTGGCTGCAAATATCACATTTGAAGCTTCCTCAGTAGCAGCACAAAGACAAAAGCGGCATGGTGTCTATGCATCGGCTGCACCAGAATCCGTTACTGATTAGTGAAAGTGAACTTGCGTGAACACACAAGAACACACACCAAGTCTCTTACTGCTAGCACACTTTTTTGTTCAAAGCAGTCTGGTTTGTGCTTTAAAAAAAAAGGATAATACTGCAACACCAAATATCAGATGAAGGCTTCCCACACCCACCCCCACCTTTAAAAGGAAAAAGACACTCCAGCACCAAATGGGAAACAGGCTGACATGGATGCAGGCAGGTGGCCAAGAGCTAAATGTCTTTGCAGTGTTCTTTCCCTGTGAAGAAGTGGGGGGAGGAAATTGTGTGTGTGTGTGTGTGAGTGAGTGTGAGAGAGAGAGAGAAAGAGTGAGTGTGTGTATGTGAGAGAGAGAGTGAGCGAGACTAAAGAGGGAGCAAGTGATAAAAGAACAGTAGTTTCTCTGATAATAGATGATGTCATGTACAAAATGCCTGATATACACAGTTCATTGTTTAAGTTCACAGAGATCAGACTTTTTACTTAGCCCAAAAAAATACCAGCATTCTCTGGCCAAACATACAACAGTGTAATTAAAGTCTCACTGGTGATTAAGTCAGGAGTGTTGCAGGGGTCTCATATATAGGTCAGAAATAAAAATAAAAAAAAACAAAACAAAAAAAAACAAACAAACAGAGGATGTGATGTGAAAAAATAGGATAATGGCCATCTAAAAAGCAAGAAGACACTTAGCTAGGCCAGTAAAATATAAAATACCATTCTGCATAATTGTACGGTCATATGTCATCAGATACAGCTGGAAATTTGCCCACAAGCACACTGTTCTCCAGATGGTGAAAAGCTAGAGAGTTTAGCTGATTGTTGTGGTTGTTTTAAAAGCAACCATTATGTACCAATTTTCATAACACAGGAAAGGTCTTGACAACTTGAAATATGCAGCACCTGAAACAGTATCATTAGAAATAATATCACTGTGTTGTGGTAGACGAGACTAAAGACTTAAACTATTTGGACACAAAAACCACTGATATGTTTGGCTCCAAAAGCAGATGCGCTACAAGGAAATCCATGTTACATCTACTGCAAAATGTGTGCCATGATCATTGATGCTTCAGTGCTCTTTTGTTGCACTTAGATCAGGTTTCATGTGAAGCCATGTGTGAAGACTGCTGGATTGCTGTTTTTTTATTGTTCTGAATAATTTCTAGTTGAAACATCTGAATAAATCTTTACAAAATTCCTGTATGTTTCAGCTAAAAATTTCAACACTGTACGTGCTATTCTTTGTATATGACATTACAATGTTCTCGCATATTTTCATGAATGGTAGCGATAATTCTGAAGGTCATTATACTCCATTCCTGGGAGGACTGGGAATTGGTCATTCAAAATGAATTAGGACACAAACAAAAAAAGGTGATTTCAGGAACAAAAAAAAAAAATTCAAGAAAAAGGTTAAGCTTATTATTCAAGTTGTTTTGATGAGTCTGCTGTGGGTGGAAACAGCAGGTTAGTTGTGAGTCTAGGAACCCTAGCGCTCACAGCAGCATGACTCAGTAGGGGATAATGAGATCTTCCCTCTGGACTACAGTGAGAGCCAGGGCCTGCTCCTGCTAGTAGAACAGACCCAAGATCACACCTACCAGCACAGCGGTACACACTCCAAGTGAGCTCTTCTAACACTCAAGAACAAATAGTACATCTATGGTATAAGATGTGTGATATCAACATAGTAAAAGCAAAAATCCCTACTGTGCCACTGTGATTTGATGGATCATATTGGACAACAAACGTCTTTTGTTTTTAGAATTAATTCCACATAAGAACATAGAACTGGATAAAACACAGAACACGCATGGATAAATGCTAGGTAGGAAATTAAGATCATTGCCATAATGAATTAGCCATGTTAATCTGAAATATCCAACAAGGCCTTCTGTGATGCTGCCTAAGGAGGCAAAAAAACCCTTGGAAACACCATGTTACCACCTGCTATACTGAGAGCATGGTAGTGAGTCCATACATACATCCACAACTACACAGAACAATAGAAGCACAGTGTAAATGCGTTGATGGCACTGTGCCGAAGGCTGTGTGTGATGGTTACACAGAGGCTTGTAGGAAGGAGGCAAGAAGAAGGGGGTTGGTAAGTGGGAGACTTATGCAACCACAGTTTAGCAGCATACTCACTCCATTCCTTCGACACAGGATGTGACGCACATCAGCCTTCACTCTGGTGAGATCCAACAGCTGACAGTAGGGGACGACATACACACATGCTTGCTGGATACACACACTACTTTTGTATTTTTCAGTCTGAAAGCCTAATAATAAATGTGTCTTGAATGTGAATCTGCCAAAAAATGAGCATTGTGCTTAAATGCATGTTCCCCAAATCACACATTTTACCTACGGAAAAAGAACACTACTTATGCTTTGGACACTGAAATTTGATCAACTGATTTTAAAAAAAGATGTTTATGGAAAATGTTAACTCTCTGGAAGCATTTTGTGCTTTCTACATGGGGCAACAGACAAGTGATTTGTAATTGCTGTTCATGCCGAGTTGAAAATATGGCAGCAAAACAACATTAGCAAAAAAGTCCCTGCTAGCACACCCATAGAATCTGTAACTGTTTTTTGTTTGTTAAAAAGATGGGGGGGGACCCCCCCCCCCCCCAAAAAAAAAGATAGCTATAAAACAAAGTATAACTAAAAATAATAATGCCTTGGATAAACAGCCATTCTCTAAGGTTAAGAGGATTGGATTTCTTAGGCTAATAGAGCATTGCTTCATTGCTTTCTAAACACAATTTATTCTTTATACAAATTGATCTTGACATTAGTTTTGCCCTGTTGAACAAGTTTTTATAATTGTATTTTATTCAGGCGCAAAAAAAAAAACCAAAAACAAAAAAACCCTAAACCACCATTACACACAAAACACACAGAAACAAAGAGCATCTTAAATTTCAATTTTGGACAGGATTTTTCAGTTCAATGCATTTCTATCTCAAATGGTCCATAATGGCACTTCTATTTGATAGGGATGTGAAAGGAATTAGGAAAACATCATCAAGAAAAGAGAGAAAGTGAAAGCTTTTCCTGAATACAGGACCGCACTGCTGCCCGGTTTGGGCAGAACTGTGGCCATACGCCAGGGGTTTCCAGTAAAATGCTTGCACATGGCAAGTTAGGCTTCTATTACAAAGCTGAGTTTCGATTTGTTAAGTACCTTGCAGAGGAACCACAGATTGTTGCAAGTGCAGGTTTAAAAACCAGGCAAAAAACAACCAGGAGATAGAGTGAATAAATTGGGCAGAGAGAATAAAATCAGACCCATTTTCTCTCTGAATCACCACTTTCCTTTGGAGAAACCTTTAAGGTTGTGTGGGGGTAGAAAGTGCAGAGGAAGAATAAGAGCACAGGAATGAAAGGAGAGTGTGCTGTTGGCAAGCACCGCAAGAGACCACTTTAGTATCAAAGCCTCAGCTTGCCTATTTACCAGCTCACAGGATGTCCCTTTCACATACACACTCCAGGGACCAATCAAAATCCAGTCTTGGGCAGGGTTTCGGGTCTAACGCCTTGAAAAAGGGTTTAGACGAGTTGGGCCAATCAAAAGCAGCCCACATCCCAGTTGTG
This sequence comes from Chrysichthys cranchii, assembly GCA_030068335.1. Lineage (NCBI taxonomy): Eukaryota > Metazoa > Chordata > Actinopteri > Siluriformes > Claroteidae > Chrysichthys > Chrysichthys cranchii. The sequence goes on along the minus strand of JAQMCW010000008.1, from coordinate 13,410,912 downwards.
CATGCATACCGTAAGCAATGAGTCATTGCAGCTTACTAAACTGGGATGCTGCCATTTTCTTGCTCTCTGCAGCTGAACAGTTACCCACAAACCGACAGAACATATCCGTACATGCACCTCCCAAACACAGGAAGCAACTAAGCACACCTCATGTCTTTTTGCTCTCCTTGCTTAGCCTTAAAAACTAGAGGGAAAACAAACCAGAATTCATAAGCAGCCACATGTACACGTAGGCAGACTCCAAACAAGTAAATAGAAAGAAAGTGCCAAGACACAAAATGGAAAGCATATTTTGATTCTGTGAGGTAACATTAGATATGGCGGAGCAATTACTACAAATTGGACTGCATGTTTGCCAAAAAAATGCCTGGGATTTACTGGACTACAAAAAGAGTGATGTAGGAAGATTCAACATTAAATGCTGTAGTTTCTGCCATTTGTCAGTATGTTTAGCTGATACTTACATTTTCACGACAGTTTACAGAACTATCTGTAACTTTACATCTTATATACAGGTTAACATTGTACGAAGCTAGCTAAAATGCTCAAATTTTAAAAAAGTGTTTTAGCTAGCTTAATTATCCATCATGGAGCTTGAATACAGGCAGTGAAAGTTCTCCTGCAAGTGGCAATAATGCTTCAGGAAAAAAGAGAGATAAAGAGTGATGAGTCAGAGTATCCAGGTTACCTTTTATGGATTTACAGGCAAACAAGTTCGATATAGGAGTCAACAGCATATTTTTGTTTGTTTAACTCACTTGTCCAACAACTAGTGAAAGGAAAATACTGAGTTTCCCTAAGGAAGAAAAGAAAAAAAACAAAAAACTTTTGTTTAAATGTAATACACTACCATTGGTTGATGTATTTTTTGAAGGTGCAAAGCACATCAAAATCATGGTTCCGGCTAGGTTTTTTTTATTATTTTTTAAAATCTCACCGCCTACTGTTAACACAGTCTAGTTCTTGGTAGGAGTTATTTTTACTAGCCATATTGATTAGCATGAAAAGATGGTAGACAATATTTCCAGAGTAAGAAATATGAAAGGATGTGGAAAGAGTGACTAATCTGCACAAAATAAAACCACAGTTCAGCACAAAACAATAGCTGTAATGCTAGCACACCACAAAGGCACATTTTAACATTTTCTCAAGGGAAACCTTCAGATGCTAGCCAGATATTAAAATCATAACCAAATATTTGCTATACTTATTATTAGGGTTGCACCGATACCACTTTTTTCCAAACCGATACGAGTACGAGTATTTCTATTTGTGTACTCGCCGATACCAATACTTCTTAAATTGGATTTCCATGAAAGTGTAATCAATTTGGAGGCAGGTTTAATTTTCTCTTTTG
>JAQMCW010000008.1:13377858-13389873 GCA_030068335.1 Chrysichthys cranchii | reverse complement strand
GTGAATGTGAGTGTGAATGGCTGTCTGTCTCTGTGTGTTGCCCTGCGGTGGATTGGTGACCTGCCCAGGGTGTATCCTGCCTCTCACCCGATGTCATCTGGGATTGGCGCCAGCTTCCCCCGCGACCCCGACCAGGATTAAGCGGCAGAAGACGAATAAAAATATAGTTTTTATACAAGCAAGTAACATTTCACATAAAACACCTTTTGAACAAAGAAACAGAGTAAATGCTGCTGGGTTTTGCATGCAAATAAGATGCAAGGGCAAAAGTCAATGTCTTCAGAAGAATTGTACAGATCCTACAAGTTGCTCAGTAAAACTAAGCCAGCTAATTTCTTTACAAAATTCAAGTTCTTTAACGAAGCAACAGGTTTTTTTTGTTTGTTTTTTAACACCAAATATTGATTTTCTTTAGTTTATTACTGATTGCAGCTTTTTACAGTATTTTTTAATGCAGAAATGTTTAACTGCATTATATTTGAAGGCATCTTTACTTTAAGGCATTTATTTGCATGTGCCTATGACATCTGCCCAGGACTGTACATGGCAATTTAATTTATAAATTGCATAAACAGAACTTAGTAGACTGGAAAGACATGAAATCACATTTGGTTTTAAAACCATTTTCTCAAAATCTGTTTATTTTTCTATACTGAGAACCAAATACATTAGTTTCTAGATGACCTGCATTCATATTTTCTATGCTCCTTCCTGTCCACAATCACTATAAAATTATAGAGTTCTGTAAAATATTAGCAATTTGCTTTATATCATATTTTGAAGGGAAAAAAAACAATCACAGCTAAACAAACACACATGGTAATTTCATAAACAATAAGTATAAAAAAAAACATTCCAACAAAATTCTGAAAAATATTTCTCTAGTGAAAATTAAACATGAGTTCTAGCATCATCCAAAAATAGATCTTTTGACACCTAAGATAAATGTAAATTGATGAACATCTGAAAAGGTTCAAATAGATCATTTTTTGCAGTCATATAACTGTGAAATCTGTTGTTTAAAACAGCATCAAAAACCCCTCTCAGAGTATGGATGCTGTAGTGACGTTACGTTTGCATGTTTTATTTACAATTTTCAAACGTGTTTATAGTTGTGACGTCGGGGTGAAACTGTGACGTGATCTACAAGCGCCTACCACAGATAATCAAAGATAATCAAGTCAATTCAAGGTTTATTTTTAGCATGTAATGCTTTCATCTGCTGGAGCACTCCAGTAGCGCAGCGAATAGTAAACGTGCAGGAAAAAAGAGAGCTGTCAAGAAGCCAGCAGATTCTGTAGTGTGGACTCGTGCATTTAAAAAAAATAAATAAATAAATAAAAAGTAAAAAAAGATTTTTACCAATTGCGTGCGTTTAACTGGATGTGATGTTGACTAATGAGACGGCACAACAACCAGGCATATGCTTGTGCCAACCCGAATCACTCCTATGGAAAATGCCATGGTACAACACTACAGACTGGATTGAATAATGCTGTTTGAAACACTTAACCGAGTCCTTTACTTAGTAAATCAACCAAAAAAATCCAGCACGCGACAGGGGTTTTTAAATGAACTAGTCGATAAATAGCTTAACATGTAGGTCTAAATGTGTAATCGTGTCAGTTTTGGATTCCCCGAGCCTTACCTTTCACCGCACCTCCACGCAATGGCGGTTTTCTGCTGAAAGCTTGTTGTGTGTTCCGGCCCGGAGATGCGCTCTGTACCCGCACTGACACTTCAGCCGCAGCTCGAATATGGTCCAGTTTAAACACTGCAGTCAAAATAGCTCGTTTGGCTTGTCCTGTTCAGGAATTCAGTTCGAATTCTTTTGCAGGAAAACACACCAACAACCAGTGCTAACAGCGGACACGACGGCTTTTGCTTTCGATCACGCAAACGAATCGGCGCAGCCTCAGCGCTCGTATTAGGCGCATGCAGCAGCTACACCGCCACTCGGCGCGCGCTGCGCTTTTCCAATGACGTGTTCATACCGACCAGGCGATAAAAGTGCAAAAGGAGGGGGGGAAATGTTTTCAGCGTGCATTTATCTCGCTAACACGCATGCAGTCGAGCCCACACGAGTACGTGCTCTGAGTGGAAAGAAACTCCGAGACGTCCATTTAAATTGCTCTGTAGTGACATAAGGCGTTTACTGGGCTTTCGTTTGCGGTCCTCCAGCAGCCATTTTGTTGAAACTGACAACAGTAGCTCACTGCAAACAGGAAGTGCCCCATTCCCCAGCGACATGTCACGTGACCTCGCGTCGCAAACACGCCAAATAAAAGTGGTCCCGCCTTCTCGTTACTATGGTAACGGGGTTTCACTAGCTCCTGCTGAGCCATCTCGGTGCATCCCCCCCCCCCCGTTTATCTACCCTGTATAGGGGTCTTTGACATCCTGTTTTGACAAACACTGAGTCCTTCCTTCCTCACAAAAGCAATCCCAGAGTGCACCAACCACGGCTGCAGCTTCATTTTGGCCGTATTAACGCATAAACCGAAATCTATGCACCAACAGGGGGCGCAATTTCGACACATGAATAGGCCGCGGATAATTATTTGTAATTATTTCACTCCTTCATCTTTAGTAACTTCTTCATCTGGGTCAGCTTGCATCGAGAGCCTACACTGGGTGCACACAGGACGGGATGCCAGTTCATTGCAGGGCACATGTAAACAAACATTTACCCATCCTTTCCTAGGAGTGATTTATCTTACCTAATCCACCTATTGGCATGTATTGGAAGGTGGGTGAAAACAGCAAAACCCCACGCAGACATAGTGAGAACATGCACAGAACTCTGTACAACAGTAACCCAAGATTAGGGTCAAATCAGAGACTGGAGCTGAGAAGCAGCAACTCTACCTGATGCTCCACCATTTCACCATTTTCAACTTGTGCAAATATTAATTGTCATTATTTCAATAAAAAAAACCCAATATATTTTGAATTTAAATTTTATTTTTGTAATGGCAATGAGTATATTCAATGAATAAAATGCTTCTCTTATTAATGTTTATTAGTACTCCATAGGGAAAACAATGCTAAACAATCAATCTTAGTTTGCTACAACTTCATCCTTGAAGTCTGTTTAGCAAAATGTACTGAAAGAATTTTCAGTGTAGCCACAATGAGGTGTGGACCAGTGGTCATTATGTTAAAAGATAAGGTCCACATATAAGCACCTATTTGCTTTCACAATGATGCATGCATGTTATAATTTGCAAGGCATCAGGAAATTATGCATATTAACAGCCACAAAGTCATATATGAATACCTTTAATAATAGCTAACAATTAAGATATTGTTAATTCATTCTGTTAATACAAACATGAAAGATTGTTTGTAAATGTAATTGTTTAAACTGTGAAATTTTACAATTTTATGCACAAAATGAGCTTGTTTCAAATTTGATGCTTGCTACAGGTTTCAAAATAGTAGGGACAGGGGCATGTTTACCAAGATGTAGCATCTCCTCTTCTTTTCAAAACAGTTTCCTTATATATGCTCCCCCTGGGTAACATTATTTGTAAGCATGGTATTAGCTTTCACTGCTATGCTGATGACACACAACTGTATGTTTCAGCAAAACCAGATGAGAGACACCAGCTTAATAAAATTGAGGACTGTGTAAAGGACATTAGAGAATGGATGCTTACTAATTTCCTGCTACTTAATTCTGATAAGACAGAAGTACTAGGACAGCATTCAGCTAGAAGCAAGATTTCTGATTACACAGTAACTCTGGATGGCCTTTCTGTACCACCATGTGCAGAAGTAAAAGACCTGTAATCATTGACTCGAGTCTCTCTTTTGATGCTCATGTAGACAATATTACCAGGACAGCCTTCTTTCATCTGGGAAATATTGCTAAGATAAGAAATATAATGTCACTGCACGATGCAGAAAAACTAATTCATAATCTGGATTAGATTACTGTAATGCCTTACTGTGTGGATGTTCCAGAAGGAGCATAAACAAGCTCCAGTTAGTCCAGAATGCAACAGAAAGAGTCCTTACTAGAACCAGGAGGTTTGAGCATGTCACTGCTATCTTATCTACACTGCACTATGCAATTTTGCATTGATTATAAAATACTACTGTTGACCTATAAAGCACTGAATGGTCTCGCACCGCAGTACCTGAGCGATCTCCTGATCTTTTATGATCCGCCATGCCTATTTAGATCCAAAGGTTCAGGTAATTTGTTAGTACCTCGAATACTGAAGGATACATCAGGGGGCAGATCTTTCTCTTACAAAGCCCCACAGTTAAGGAATAACTGTTAGTGTTCGGGACTCAGACACAACCTCAGTGTTTAAATCTAGGCTGAAAACATATCTGTTTAGTCACGATTTTTGTTAATAGCTTTATTATGTAAAGGAGCAGATGTGGAGGGTTCTCAGGCACAGAGTGTTTTGGTAAACTGGGATGTTTGGATGCAGTCGCCTCACTCTTACTTGTTCACACAGGTTTGTTGATGGGGGAAAGTGGGTGGAGGCTTTATGCCCCAGGGCTGCCTCATGTCGTTGTTACCTTCTGGTTCTCCCTTTTAGTTATGCTGTCATAGCTAGTCTTGCCGGAGTTCTTATTATGGACGGCTGCCCATACCATCAGAGATGCTGACTTCTGAACTGAATGCTCATAACATGGAAGGTCTCCCTCCTCTTTAGCCCGGAGGACACGACATCCATGATTACCAACAAGAATGTCAAATTTGAACTCGTCTGACCATAGAACACTTTCCCACTTTAAAACAGTCCATTTCAAATGAGTCTTGAAACAGAGGACACAACGGTGCGTCTGGAGCATGCTCAAATATGGCCTCCTTTTGGCATGATAGAGCTTTAGGTGGCATCTGCAGATGGCACGGCAGATTGTGTTTACTGACAGCGGTTTCTGGAAGTATTCCTAGGCCCAATTAATAATGTCATTGACACAATCATGCCGATGAGTGATGCAGTGTTGTCTGAGGGCCAGAAGACCATGGGCATCCAATAAAGTTCTTCAGCCTTGTCCCTTACGCACAGAGATATCTCCAGTTTCTCTGAATCTTTTGATGATGTTATGCACTGTAGATGATGAGATTTGCAAAGCCTTTACAATTTGATGTTGAGAAACATTATTTTTAAAATATTCCACAAACTTTTTACACTCTTTCACAGACTCTGCCTCTCTAAGACATCCCTTTTATAGCTAATCATGTTACAGACCTGGTATCAATTAACTTAATTAGTTGCTATATGTTCTCCCAGCTGAAACGTTCTTGCTTTTTCAGCCATTTGTTGCCCCCGTGCCAACCTGGACCTGTAGCAGGCATCAAATTTGAAATGTGCTCATTTAAAATCCGCAGACCTGAGGTACCTGAGTTTTGATTACTTTCAGTCGAGCTGCAATAAAGGTTATTGGAAATTTTTTCTTTGGAAAATCTTTCTGTTCTGCTTATACTAGAGTAAAATGCATCTACAAATATCCTAGGCCTAGTCATGATGCACCAATATCAAAATATTGCCCGATGTATTTTTTTTTATCTTTTTCATATTTTCTCACTGATGCCTTATGGACATAAGGGATAATGTATAGTTATTTCTGTATTCATGATAAAAGCATACATGAAATTTTGTTATTTGTAGTGTGTGGCATGTACATGTATGTGTGTGTGGCGGGGGGTGGGGAGGTGTCTGTTGTGACTGGTAGTCCAGCATAATAGCTTGGGCATCTCTGGCTAGGATTTATTTCCCCTGAGGCTGGAAAGGAAGGTGAGGGCAGAAAGAGTGGGGTGAGCCAGGCAGCAACAAATACCTTCACCTGACTGGATGGCTAATGATGAAATAAGGCACTTGCGCTGCCTTCATCTCTCACTGGATTGCTTCTGCACAGAATGGAATTAGTCAGAAAAATTTGATTTCACTGGCAAAAAAAGATTGATATTTACATTCCTCAAATATCCTACAGAAATGTAAATATAGTCTAATGCTTTAGGATACATGCATGTAAAACTCATGCTTTGATGTGAGAATCACTAATATGTATTTTAGCCATAACAGAAGTTACTAGTTGTTGAATAAACAGAAACAGAAAAATGCTTACTAGATTGAGCATGGTATGAAATTGCTGTTAACTGGTTAATTGGACTAATTGTGTTCTGTTGATTTAATTATAGAATGGTCATGTGATAATACCTATGTCATGCACACAAAAATTACTTGTATTTTTGTAAGTCCTAATCCTAAAAAATTCAGCTTTTTTTCAATGCTCAGCTACTTTGAATTTTGAAACATAGTTAGTCTTAATGCTTAATTAGTTTTCACTTATCAAGTAAATAATTAGAGTTCCATCCATGCTATGATTCTACTTCTCCTTCTCTGTCTCTGTCTCTCTCTCTCTCTCTTTTTCTCTCTCTCTGTCACACTGTCATATGCATCCCTATTGAGTAAACATTAGATCACTGTGTTTGAAGAGTAGTACAGAGAGGTTAATCAGATTTACAACGCATATGAACATAATTGGTTGCCTTTATGGATTCAAATTAACAACTTACTATAACAACCGGTGTTCTTGCCTCATCAGAACCCTGGGAGTGAGCTGATGTCATGGTAAAAATAAGAACCCCACAGAGTCAATCAAGCTTCTTATTAATTCAGTGAATGTGAAGTATATACAAGCACCTTCCTACTCTTCTTTCAAACTATAGTGTTTGAGTGTGTGGTATGATTGTGCTATGCATTAAACTGCTAATTCATTTAATGAGACTGATTGATGTCCACAGTAATAGGGTTTGTTCAGCATGGGCTGAAAGGAACATCCAATTTTTAAGCAACCACACCTAAGTATTACAAAATATTATTATTAGCATAGACTATATAAGATGGTATATGTTTTGATTTTAGCAGTGACCCTACTGAACAGCACATAGGTGTTTTAGTTAGTGGAATGTGTTTGAAAAGCAAACATTGAACTGAGGGGTTGGAAATGAATTTTTTTCATCCATCATCAGTACCCACTTTATCCTAGTTAAGGTTTGGGAGGAACTGCAGTGTATCCCTCACGTGTGAAACACTGAATAGACTAAACAGCTTAGAATTATAAAAGGGAACCTGAAGCTATGAGATGGACACGTTACCTGCTGTGTGATTATGACACCTGGGTTTGATATTGCCACTCTGAAATTCATAGGCTTTGGATTCAAGTAACAATATACAGGATGCATGTGCAGATCACACTGTTTTAAATAAAACATCAAGCAGAGGTACAGAATGGTGAGGCAAAGACGTGGTCAAACTTGACGTCAGACGTGATCAGGCAAATTTCAGAAACCAGCACAGCAAACAAAACATCAGAGGCAAAAGAAGAAGAAGAGCAAAAACAGAAAACAAATAGGATCATACACGTAATATCAATCGCAAATAACAAGGCTTGGCAATAAATACTCAAAAAGGCAAACTAATGCTTTACAACCCGACTAAGGAAAGCTGGGACTATTTAAAATTTTTGTGTGTAAGTGAGTTGCACCTGCACCTAATCAGAAGTCAGGTGACCTGGAGTGCGGGAGACAGTCGGCCAAGTTTCTTTGGTGCAGATGCTCATGGGAATTGGAGTTCGTGGTTGTATGCAGGTTACGCGTGTTCATGACAATATAAAGTAACCTTTCAATTATCAGTTTGCTGAAAGTATTACTGACATGATCATTCTGTAGAAATTTATTCATAGATGACTAAGAGAATTCTCCTGAATACAGGAAGTTCTCAAGTTACGATAGAGATGCATTCCGCCACACCCATCGTAAGTCGAAAATATTTTAAGTCGAACGACTGTGTTGAATCACTTAGCCTAGCTTAGCCTAGTCTACCCAGGAGTCTTTTCCTGTAGAAGGCCACACACACACTCACTGAAGACTTCATTTAAATCACATTTCTGTCAAAAGAGAGAGTGTGTCCGAGAGGTCCGCACCTGGTGGAGGCAGCAGCACTGTGTCTCTGTGCTCCGTCCAGCTGTGATACCAGGCTACACAAATACTGAGCTCCGGCTATAGACAGCTGCTGCTGAATCTGTTTGGTTAATAATCATAAAAAAAAGCTGTGGTAATGCACTGTACAGTACACCGATGTACAAGTTAACTCCGTGAGTTGCGGGAGAGAGTGAAGCATCGTGCGAGGTGAGTGATCCACACATTGTCCGCGTACTTCCAGGTGTCATCCGCATACTTCCAGGCATCATCTGAACGTCTGCATATGTCATACATGGTTATGCTGACCTGCCAGCAATGCCTCCCTGCGAATTTTAAATATTTTCTAAATATTTTACAATTTTTAGCAGATCACAATCGTCATTGTAACTTCAAAAAATCATAAGTCAGGCCATAATAACTTGGGGAGCACCTGTATTGGGTAAAAAGTATAAAGTAGGAAACCTTATTACTTTAATTTTCTTGCTTTACATGACATAAAGGTATTGTCATATAAGGACCGGCTGCAATGTGCTGCATTGCTTCTGGTGTAAAATAGGCTTAATCCGCAGACCTGAGGTAACTGATTTTTAATTACTTTCAGTCGAGTTGCACTAAAGGTTATTGGAAATTGGAAAAAAATCTTTCTGTTCTGTTTATACTAGAGTAAAACGCATCCACAAATATACTAGACTTTTAGTCAGGATGCACACTATAATTCTGCTTTTTATCAATATATCAAAATATTGCCCAATGTGTTTTTTCATCTTTTTCATATTTCTCACTGATGTCTTATGAACATAAGGGATAATGAATAGTTATTTCTGTATTCATGATAAAAGCATACATGAAATATGTTATTTGTTCTGTTACAGTGCCCGTCCTTACTTAGGAAGATGGTCACACACTCATTAGAATGATCCTGAATCCTGTAATACTGTCTTTAGTTATAACATGACATAAAGTGCTTTGACAGATGCCATGCCTTCGTTACAATATGACCAGATTAACCTGCATCTTAATGGACGGGAGGTGCTATCCAGACCCATTTAGTTAAATATAGCACTAGATCCACATTGTGTATGACATAAAACTATGCTGGGTAAAAGTGTTTTATATAAATAAATAAATACATCTATTTATTAATGTTTTATTTAACGTTAGTAATATGATATGAATATGATTTATTATTCTGCAGTTTTACTGTACTGATTTATTCTTTTTTGTCAGTAGCCCTAAAAGGCTTTAAAGCTGGAAATATAATTTGTAGCCACTATATGCTTGCTAATTGAAGCACAGTTTGACACAGTCTTGCTGTTGTTTGTTCAAATTTAACTGCATTAAAAGCACCTAATAAAATGATGTCCTGAATCAGTTTTTGCTTTACCTATGGAAAAGATCACTTGTCAAATACTTTTTTTGCATTACTAGCAATTTGTAAAACTTGGTTGTTGTGCAACCCTAAGTGTGAGCATATCTACTTATGGTAATCATGCCTTTGCCTTCCAGATCCAACACTACTTTATTAGCTGCAGTTCCATACTGTAAAGCTGAGCTTGAATTCTTTGAACACCATAGCAGCATATTAGACTGTAAGGTGTTAGACCTGTTTAAGGTGAGGCCAGGCTGGTAGTAAGATGTGTTAGATTATAGACAGAGAGAAGGAAATGACCTTGATTCCCCTAATCAATAGTCTCATATGCTGCGTTTGGGGAGGGAGGGATTCAGTCTGAGAGCCTTTCCTCTCTATTTCTTATTCATTAGGCTGCATTGATGGAGGTAGATGAAGAACATTTTAGAGGGGGTGTGGTAGATAGTGAATTGTAGAATTTATAAGCTAAAATACAACATTACGAATTTGAGATAAATATACAAATAATTATCCTTTTAAAATGATACAAAAACCATTTATTTTAGGAAAAAATTATACTACAAAAACTCCCATTCAGGAAGAAGCCCAGTGCAATTAGTTGTGTGAATGTCTGCAAACAGATTCTTCTTCATGTCTTTCCTCCAACTCTCAAGGTCATGAGTGCAACGGAATGAAGCCCCTGCAACTGCTTCACTCCCAGCCCAAGCAGGTAACAGCAGTAAAATTCACTCCCTGCAGACACACATCCAGCCTGCACCCACTTTAATCTCAAATGTAATCAAACTGGCTTCGAATGCAACTGGCCTAGACTGAAGTGGGTTTGGAGAACAGAGGACAAAATAGTAGAGGGGTCATCCTTGCACTCATGCCATAAAATACAATATATTGTAAAATACAGTCCAATAATGGATGAGTAAATGCCACAAAGAGAGAGCTCTGGAGTCTCCATAACCCTCTTGCAAAGATTGGTGGTGCCATTCAGCACCATTTCCTTCTGTCACACACGACAAACCCAGCCAATCTGACATGCTTCACTGCAAGCGACAACACATTTATTAGACATCAGCACTGGGCATAAAGGAGATTGTGGATGCGTGTGTGTTCAAATGTGAAACTGGAGGTAAACCCATCCAGCCTTGACTGACTGGAGTAGTCCTGTGAGATATGGCTGGAGAAAGGGAAAGGGTGCGTGAAATTCTGGAGAGAAGAGTGATCGTGATAAAATGAGAGAGGGATGTGGGAAGAATTTATTCTGTGTATTAGAGGGAGAGACTGGCAAGGAACAAGAGTGTTTATTAATTAGCTGACAGAACAACCACAGTAGCATAACTAACTGTGATGGGGAGATAATGGCCCAGTGGGAACAATGTCCAACATTTTATATAAGTTATGTATCAAGGTACATTTGCCTATAAGTGATTTTCTGTTACTGAAAAACCCCTTAACATTTTACAGTCATATTATATTTACAGTTTTTTTCTGTGACAGATTTATTTTATAAGGGAGGATTTAATTTTTTTTTTTTTTTTTTATCAATGCAGAGTCAAAATAATACATGCAAGGTCAACAATTATACATACAGAACCCCTAATGTTTGGGTAAATGTTCCTTAGCAAATTTCACCTTGACCAGACACTTTTGATAGCCATCAGGAAGCTTCTGTCAGAATTTTGGATAGTTGTGTATTTGACCACTCTTTTAGCAGAATTGATAGAGTTCTATTAAATTTGTTTGTTTCCTGGCACAGACCTGACTTTTAAGCACATTCCACATACTTTTTTATAAGGCTGAGGTTAGGAATTGTTTTTAGGGTCATTGTCCTGATGTAACACCCAGTTGTGTCCAAGTTTTAATTGTCAAGCTGATGGTTTGTGGTTATGCTGAGGAATTCTGTGGAATTTCTTCATTGTTCCATTGATTTTGTGCTAGGTTCACACTGTAAGATGAGACAAATCTTGCCATTTAACTACTCCTCACTGCTTAAGCTCAAATGTTGGGGCACCTGGGAGGTATAGTGCCCAGGCACACCATATTGCCTTAATACGGGCCTGTGTAGATCCAATGTAGTTAGTAAATTACGTTTGAGAAATGCCCTTGTTTATGCATGCTAATTTTGACAGGAAGACAGGGGTAAGTTGGGGGGGCGGGGGTTGGGGGGGTCGGCGTTGGGGCACCTGTGAGGTATAGTGCCCAGGAGCACCACATTGTCTTAATACGGGCCTGAGATAATGTAGCTCCACTTAAAAGAAAAATATTTAGAAACAAAAAATTAGCACCTTGGTACAATGAGGATACACAAGCCCTAAAACAGACCTCTTGGAAAGTAGAGTGTAAGTGGCATCAAACTAAATAAGTAATATACAACCTGAATTCCAGAAAAGTTGGGACATTCTTTAAAGTTGAATCAAATGAAAACTAAAAGACTTTCAAATCACATGAGCCAATATTTTATTCACAACAGAACATAACATAACAAATGTCAAACTTGGAAATTGTACACCTTTATCCACTAAATGAGAACATTTCAAATTTGAAATAGCTGAAAAAGCACGAAAGTTTAAAAAGATTCAGCTGGGAGAACATCTAGCAACTAAATAAGTTAACTGATATCAGGTCTGTAACATGATTAGCTATTAAAGGGATGTCTTAGAGAGGCAGAGTCTCTCAGAAGTAAAGATGGGCAGAGGCTCTCCAA
>JAQMCW010000008.1:13361991-13375505 GCA_030068335.1 Chrysichthys cranchii | reverse complement strand
AGCCTTTAATTGGACATTATATACTGTGAAGCTGCTTTGTGACAATGTCCGTTGTTAAAAGCACTATAGAAATAAAATTGAATTGAATTGAAAACAATTCACTGAGGAATTGGATTCAGTAAGAGCAGATGAGCCTATTTGTCCTACCTTTCCCAAGTCCATATATGTAACTATTTATAATTATACAATAGTTATTTCTGGTCTACTAGTTTGATTGATCAATCAGCATTCCAAGGCTGCTTATAATTAGTATAACCACACAATGGTGAGCAATAGTGAAGTTATACTGAATATCACCATGGCTGTGATTAAAAATAGCCAAGTCACAGCCATTTTGATATTCAGTTTAACCATACTTGCTCAATATTGTGAAATTGTTTAATTAACTATTTAACAGTGTTAACTAACATTGGCTAAGAATAGTGACTAACAATATAACTGAGAAATGCATGCCTGGTAAATTATGCTCGATTATTTTTGCGTGTGTGGCGGTCATCTAAATCCAATGAACAACACCCCCCCCCCACACACACACACACACTCCTCCAATAGCAATGCTTTGTTCTGCCTAAGCTCTTATTTTCTCTATTCTATCCCCTCTCCTGCTCTATTTTTTTAATGCAGAGGGCAGTGAATTATGAGCACTACCTTGAGGTTAGCATGCCTGTTTCTGCTACCTAATGGCCATAGAAATGGAGAGGGAGGAAGCGACAAAAGAATGAGAGAGAGAGAGAGAGAGAGAGAGAGAGAGAGAACATGATGGCACAAAGTGACACAGGGGAAAGAAGAGAACTGCCAGCATGTAACCCTAGGTTCTGTGTATTTGCAGTGAATGTGTATTCTGAATGGGGGTGATTTGCTAGCAGTTATTAACCAGAGGCATAGAAGTAAGAGAGACACCAGGACCCTAAACACACGAAACCATGTACACAAACACACACACACACACACACACACACACACACACACACACACACACACCCATCATGCCACCCACAGAATCCTAGCTTGGTCCTGCATGATGATTCTGAAATGGGGCTATTACTGTAGCATAATTATTTACCATGTGTTTGGAAATTTGTGTAACTATATCTCAAACCCTGTGTGTATAATCAGATTTATAAATGCGTAAAACAATCTCTAAATGCATTCTGAAGTTTGCAAATTTGTACTGGAACCTGCAAATGTGCATTCAGAATGTGTGAGTGCATAATCGGATTTGTAAACGTGTAAAAAAAATCTTTAAATATGTAATAAGATTTGCAAGTGTATGGAGATTTATACATAGGCAAATCATTTTTCGCAACACAGTAAAGTCTTTTGCCTAACCTTGGTATGTAGGCTATGTGGCTACTGAAGCCCAGGTGGTTTTGCCATTATGGTTCCATGTTCTAAGTTTTTTATTTTAATATAATGTCAGAAATGTAAGCTGAAATTCCGATCTATCAGCGCACATTCATCTTTTGATCTCAAACCCAAATGCGCCCCCCCCAAAAAAAGAATTTCCATTGCCATTCCAATACTTTCAGAGGACTCTGTATAATGCATTAATATGATATTTGATACGTTTTTGTAATTATTATATGTTTAGGTGTTTTTATTGAAAGGGCAAATGTTTTATTAATATTTTAAATGATTTATCTGAAATATATATACGTTGTGAAGTACAATTGAATATGTTTAAAATGTCTTTTACCTTTTCTTTGAGCACATATTTGTAAATGTAATATCAGTGGAACACAAATGGCATCCCAATCACAGAATCCACTAAACACCAATTTATTCTTAATCCACTCTTATTGATTTCTGCTGATGATGATGTACAAATGCATGATGCCACTCTGATAAACTATGTGAAGAGAAGTTATAGGTAGTTTCACTCTCATTGTTCTGGCTGTGTGCTAAATCAGTGCAACTGAATAGTAAAACCCGGTGCTTTCCAGACTGTACCCTGTACTGCACTCAAACCTTACACTTCATTAATAGAGTAACAATCTTAAATATTCTTTATTAAATATTCATTCCCTGTATTATTTTAGATTTAAATGTTGATATTCTCATGCTTGAAAACTGACTCATTTTGGACTGCTGTTTGAGAATAATTTCCTACAAAAAGGCTAGATATGGAAAAGGTGGAATGCGAGATGCTTCACAGTAGTCAAACCTAGATACAAAGGGATAGATTACAAAAGTCTTTTCTAATATAGTCTTTTCTAGAATATTAAATATTTTAATATTCTGGAATCATAACAAGTAGGGAAATGTAATGTGTAGAATTTGTTGGTGTTTTGTTGCTTAATTGGTGTTGCATAATATAATTGATAGGACAGTAACACATAATTTTTAGATAACAAAAAAGTAATATGGTCTGGAACACAAAGAAAGTTTATGCTCAAAGCAACCATCTATATATGCAGTGCCGTGTCAATATGTGTACATGTTGGCCAGTTTCAGCATGCAGGACCATGCTTCTTCTGTACTGCACATACACTGATTGGGAGGTTGGGGATGGACTGGTTGTCTAGCAACGAAATGATGGAGATGGGGCAAAGAAGAAAAACAGAGGACTGAAACAGCCTTTACAGAAAACAAAACACATGGAGTTTGTGGACATTCACATGCATAATGATGTTTTTCACATATTTTTTCTTTTACACAGTCCTTCCTTCCATCCATCAATCCATCCATCAATCCACATAACCTAAGCCTATAATCAACTGAGTAATGAGAACAAAGGATTTTTTGCATTTGTTGTTGTTAATGTCATGAAGAGTTAAGAAGAGAATAGAGACCAAATCAAGTAGCGTTGGGTATCAATATTTAACTAATATAAATCATTCTGTCATGTACATCACATTCTCTATCTCTTCTTCAGTTAGGTGTCAGGATTTTCCCCCTGAAATAGAGTGAAGGAAAGCACAGTAAATAACCAAGGAGTATTGTTGATTTGAATAGTTTTGCATAATTTTATGGTAATGAATTCTATGACTAAAGGACAATGACTCATGGAATTTGCAGGGAACTTCTCCCAAGAGTTATATTGATGAGGTAAAATCAACTTTTCAGTAACACATTTGCAAGTGTCAAACAATTTTGTGTGTAAGTGAAAGATCTTACTTATTTTCACCCACATGGCACTATTTCTTTCACCTCGGCTTCTCCGTGGCCCTCATTTTCCCAGCTTTGATGTCTTCATTGGTAAGATGGATAAAGGGGTAGAGGCTTCATTAAGTCAATGCCTTAGAGGAAGGGCAACCTGGTACAGAAAGTGAGTGGTGTTTGTGTATCTGATTAGCATTCAGCATGTAATTACACTTTGCCATAGTGGCGAAGGCCAGTTCCAGCTTTTTTTGGCCCTCACTGTGTTTATAAGAGAGAAAGAGCTGGCACTTTGAAGACATACAAACTCACAACAGGGCTCAAATGCCAGGACTGACCCTTGCTAATGAGAACCCCTCTTTATCGTCATCATTACTCCCTCCTACTTTCTATGTCTAACCCACACCTCATGCCCCTGCATTTGACTGCTCTGTGCTGTCACTGGAACACTGATGAGACTAAAGAGAAAATAATTGAGTGGGTTTCAGCAATGTATTAATAGGGTTTGTGGAAAGGCGTTGTTGAAGTTTTCAGCAAATTCTGGGCATATAAACAAACCCTCTATTATGAAAAATGGGGAAATTAAGAGGATTAGGACAAAGAGCTTTGTAGTAGCTATGTCTAATGCTATTGTCATACTTTATATTAATCGTTTCAAATAACATACTAATCACACATATCCACATATCCTAACTACTGAGGATGTCTGAAGTGTTACAGGTGCATTACAGAAGTTAATCTTATGTAGGTACTTGTGTGTCTTCAGTTTTAACTCATGTAGGTTCACAATTGTATTCTTAAGTGATCTTTCATTGGTTATTTTGTAGGACATCATCAAAGTCTGTGTTAAAGCTTAAATCTTGCTAAACATATTACTTATTATAATATTACTCAGCATGCTGTATATTCAAATTCAACAATTTGACATTGTATGAGGGCGGCACGATGGCTAAGTGGTTAGCACTGTCACCTCACAGCAAGAAGGTTGGATTCCCAGGTTGATCCCTGGGATCGACACAGGTGCCTTTCTGTGAGGAGTTTGCATGTTCTCCCCATGTCCGCATGGGTTTCCTCCAGGTATTCCATTTTCCTCCCACAGTCCAAAGACATGCACAGAAGGGATTAGGCTAATTGGCTACTCTAAATTGCCCATACGTGTGAATGTGAGTGTGAATGGTTGTCTGTCTCTGTGTGGTGCCCTGCGGTGGATTGGTGACCTGCCCAGGGTCTTCCCCGCCTCTCGCCCAAAGTCAGCTGGGATTGGCACCAGCTTCCCCCACGACCCTGAACAGGAATAACTGGCAGAAGATGAATAAAGACACTGTATGACATCAGTTCATAATGAAGACTCACAACTTGAGCAGCTAAAAGACAGGCCCTGTGACAAAGCAGTTAGCCCCTTTACGCATGTAATTACACAGCTGGTATGACTGGACAATCATCTGACAAATGGACATGTGTTTTTTGTGCACATAATTTAGTGTTGTTGATATTAAAGGCTAAGCCAAAGTGAGCACTTATTATTATTGTTGTCATTTCAAAAAGTTTTACTTTATGGGTCTTAGTAGCCTTAGAAAATGTGTGCTGTCAGCAAGGAAACTGTGTCCGGTACTTTAGGGACTTTTCATTACTCGAAAAAATGCTGAGATTGTATTCCTGGGAGCTGTAAAAAAGTTCCCACTTTCAAACAGGTGACATAAGTGCAAATCCCTCACTGCGAAAAACTTGTAGAAAGAAATGTGACACACACCCACTCAGTCTCTGAAAACAGGTGTGACACATACCACATGCACAGGATAGGTGGCTAACAATTTGTGCTGCTGTATAACCTAAAGCACTGTTATCTTTATATATCAGAATCTCAATAGTGCTATATAATAGAGCCACACTCCACATGGTAACTCCACATGGTAGTAATGTCCCTATGTAATCCCACCCACCCCATCAGTTAGGGACCACTTTGAGGTAATTTGATTGTAAATAAGAGAGAGGGGGGTTGAGACTCTACTTAGTAATAGAGAGCGAGAGAGAGAGAGAGAGAGAGAGAGAGAGAGAGAGAGAGAGAGAGATTGGTCTCATTATTTTTGGCTCCCAGAATGAAACCAGGAAGAGATTATTTGGGGCCTAAAGTATTATTTGCAAATATTCAGTACAAACTCCCTCAAACCCAATTTTCACAAGACTAAAATAATATGTATTTTTTAAACATATGCAGTATTTTATATCAGTGTATTTAAAACATTGCTTATGGATACGGATATAAAAGACATGGATAAGTGTTTGTTCCTCACATCTACTTTGCAGAGTTTCAACCTGTGTCTGCATGGGTTTCCTTCTGGGTTCTCCATTTTTCTCCCAATTCCACAAAACATGCTGGTAGGCTGGTGGCTGTGTGCAGTGATTGGGTTTTTTCCACAGACTGCTTGAACTCTTTTGGACTTTTTAGACTGCTTGTCTTTTGGTGAAAAATGTGTCAAATTGCTTATTGGTCATTCTTTTAAGGATTAGCCCAATATGCCAATATTTAGTAGTTTAGAAATATAGTACAATAAATAAACAAACAAATACAAATAGTTTGCTGTGTGCATAGGAGAAACTTAGGTTTTATTCAGAAAACATAGATATTTAACCTGATCATAACTAAAGCAAAGCAGAATTTGCTCAGAGTACTACTTATAGCTATTGATGTAAAAGTAAAATCAACCATAAAAATCTATCTAAACAAAAAGAACAGAGGGGATTAGTCTAATTGGCTACTCTAAATTGCCTGTAGGTGTAAATGTGAGTGTGAATGGTTGTCTTGTGGTGGATTGGGGACCTGTATCCTGCCCCTGCCCCAAAGTCAACTGGGATTGGCTCCAACTCCCCCCCCCCCACAACCCTGAACAGGATTAAGTGGCAGAAGATGAGGTAAGATTAAATAACTATAAGACAGAAAAAAACATTTTGTTCTTTACAACAATGTTGTTATAAGGCATTGGTGTCATGTGTAACCTTTATGGGCAAATATGGAGATAAATAAATGCCAGTCAATAACTGAGCAGTCTGATACGTTAACAATTTCTTGATTGTTAAGGTATCTAATTTAATGGTAATGTCAGGGTCTTGATTTCTGAAAAGCCACAGTGTGATATTCAAGTTCTTCATATACTGAATCAAATTACGATGAATTAACAATATATCAAACACCCAGTGTGTTTGTGAATAAAAAGAAGGAGCCATTTTGGTGGAGAGTTCCATTGGTATAGGGTGAAACAATGGATAACCTTGTCAGGGTCTTATATATGAAATCCCACAATTTTTTTTAGTAAATTTGAAGATAATATTGCTACCATATACAGTATAGGGACTGTCTGGGGTTACACACTATTTAAATTTTATTTTAAACTGAAGTAACCCACATTTAGCTGACATTTATATAATACCAGTTCTTGGTATGTCACCTATTATGTGAAGTGTCTATCTAGAAAAGATAAATTTACCATATCAGCATTATGATATTGACTGGACAGTAATCGGATACGTGTTCATAATGAAGCTGCCTTATTGAATAAGGCTGTCTTATATTTGCCTTATTATTTAGTGATTAAAAAGGGTAGACTAGCAGGGAGGAGAGATGAGACAGCCCACGGGGCAACGTCAGTGCGCCAGCTGAGACCCAGAGATTGTTACCACAGCAACAGTGGGCACGAGATATAGAAGCTGCCAAATGGAAAATGTCAATTATGCTGAGTATGTAGATATGGTGAAGCCTGGGTGAAGCTAAGAGTAGAGGTGTGTGTGTGTGTGTGTGTGTGTGTGTGTGTGTGTGTGTGTGTGTGTGTGTGTGTGTGTGTGTGTAGAAGAGGGTGCTGTTAACGTTCCAGCCAGTAGGTAGGAGAGATGAGAAATGGAGTGCATGGGCAAGGACAAAGAGAACAAATGACACACTGCCTCATAATATGATTCCTTTGAAAGCAGACAGCACATACTGAGACTTAACATATTCTCTTCACGCACACACCCACACCCACCCACCCACCCACCCACCCACCCACACACACACACACACACACACACACACAATTAAGTATGTGTTTGCTCTTTTGCACCCACTATTATCCTTCCCTGGTCTCTGAACAGTGGTTTCATGATAAGGTCTGGATCTCAAACAAGGCACTGCTGGCCAGACATACACTTCTCCAATCCAAATATTGATCCTGGTGCATGTGCGGACCACAGATCAATGAAGGCAATGAAATTCAGACTGGAGTCACAGAGGAATTGGGATCAGTAAGAGTAGAGCCGAACAGACATCCTCCCATCCCCATGGAGGTGAGGTGGAGAATCCATAATGTTTATGCTCAGACATCTTAGAACAGTACTTCTGAGAAGACATTTTACAGGCAAAAATCACTATAAACAGACAGATGCACATACAGACAGAGCAACAAAAATGTTCACATATTGGTGTCAAAGCCATAAAAGCCGACAACAGACTGGAACACACTTCATGCCTAAAATAAGCAAATATCACCGAGACTCAGCTGGGGGAATCCCATTGGCTCTGGTTGCTTTTGACCAACATGCTTAACATGCTGTCCACAAAATGAGTCAAGATCTAACTGGAGATATGAACACTTCTTCGTTCTTTGAGGAGACAGCAGACGATATATAAATGTGGCTAAATGCAATGCAATCAAAACAATACTAATTTCTTCAAGTTCAAATATAGTCTCAGAATGTATGATAATCTATAATTGAGAAAATCCAATTCGCAGAGAAGAGGCAGACTTGGCATTATGGCAGAGCATTCGCAGGCTGCACTGACTGCGATAACAGGGTTTATAATAATTTGTTGTTGATAGTTGGTGATAGTGATAGTCATGGAGACCCATGCATATGCTTTCATGATGCTGGATTGACTCAGGTGATGTGTATATGTGAGCGAGAACAAGTAAGCAAGAGTGCATGCATTAGAATATATGTGAGAATATATGTACATAGATCTAAAAATGTAATATGATACACACATTTATTATTTTGCACATGTATTGCAATGATTTATTGATTGTATAGCCTATGTGTATGGCAGTTAATTAAAATGCAGTTCAGCAAGTTCTTTGTTGTTGTTTATTAGCAATTTAGTGCACTAATAAAATAGCCTAAAATAGAGATGTGCTGAATTGAATGAAAAAGATGACTAGTTGAGTAGTAAGATAGATAGTCATGCAAGAAGAATGAACACATGGGACTACAAGGAAGAGACATGTAAGCACTTATTTGTGAACAATGCTTGAAATACAGTACGCACTAAAGAAATTCAAACAATAGCAATATGCAAACAATACTCACAGCATGTATAACCATTTGTGACACAGGGGGTGCATGGAAGTGTGTTTGTTTTGCTTGGTTTAAATGGACTTCTGCATGTGCTTTTGTATGCATATATGTACGCTCTGCTTGCTTCCCCACAAAAGCTAATGAAATGCAAACAGCCAGAGCTGAGAGAGCCTGTGACGTGAGCTGTGTTCCACTGCCCAGAGGAGATTCAGCATGCCCTAGCTGTGCATGTCTCTCTCCCTCTCTCTCTCTCTCTCTCTCCCTCTCCCTCTCTCTCTCTCTCTCTCTCTCTCTCTCTCTCTCTCTCTCTCTGTGTGTGTGTGTGTGTGTGTGTGTGTGTGTGTGTGTGTCTTTGTGTCCACCCCAAGGGAGCTCCACACAGTGTGTGTGTATGTGTGTGTGTATGGGGGGTTGGGGACAGAGATTATCTGGTGAATAAATCATGCAGCATGAGTGTGAGAGCTGCAGTCACAGAATCAAATCCCACTGCAGCTCTGTCACATACAGCACAAAGGTCAAGGAGAGCTGAGGAGGGTACACTAACAAAAAGGTCATCAAGTATAAATGGACTAGTCCTCAATTTATGAGAGCCAGTTTCAGTGAAAAGGTCTGGTTTATGTTTTCTTTTTTAAAATCCAACAATGTTACTACGATGGCTAGAAATTTCCAAATGTGTATTGTTGTCACACAACGTGTGTGTGTGTGTGTGTGTGTGTGTGTGTGTGTGTGTGTGTGTGTGTGTGTGTGTGTGTGCAGTCTGCCTCCTCAGGCAGTGGCTGGATGAAGGTGTAATTAAATCTCACACACATGCAGAGCAATGAAACTGAATTAATGTGAGCTCTCTCTGCTCTCTTACTGGTTTACTGCTACTGATGACCTACTGCTGACAGGATTATGCTAAACACCTCCTGCACACAGGGTGATACTACAATCAAATGTTATTTGCCTGACTCTGACTCAAATGAGGCACAAACACACCACTCTGCTAGCAACCAGATACAAGCGAAAGCTTCAAGAATTTCATCACCAACAGCTGGTCACAATATTGAATGTGAGGGCTGAAAAAAAATCTACTATCTAACCATTATGGATTAACCTTATTGCATAAAATTTAATAGACAAATATTAATCATACATGCTCAGTGAAAGGCAGATAGGCAGCACCATTTAGGATTGTTATTTAGTTTTTACATTTTTCAAGTAATCACATTGTGTCTTTCCTTACTAGTTCTTAACAGCTAAGGGTTTGGGGAACTGATTAGAAGGTTGGGGGATCAAGCCCCAGCACTGCCAAGCTGCTGCTGTTGGTAGGGTTGCCAACTTTCTCAACTTGTAATGCAGGACGGTCTACGAAGGGGGGGGGGGTTTGCGAGGAAGAGCGGCCTACGGGCCGGGGGGGTGGGGGGGTGGCACCGGCCGAAAACTCTACAATTTTGTTGCTGCTCACCACTAGTGGCCATTGCAGACACGCACACCAGCAACGTTTATACTTACAGTAATCTTTTGTAACGGTGCTTCTGGGTGTGGGCGGGGTTTCCCATCATGCTCCGGGGTAAAAACTTGCGTTTATGGTGTAAATATGTGCTTTATGTGTTTTATGTGTGTGTGTTCACAATTGTTTACTGGTCAGAAAGCCATTTCATGTTGTGACGTATTGTTTAGGGAATATTTGGAGTTGTTTGGAATGTTTTTGTAAATCCACCGTTCCCGAGGAGTTGGTTTGCGCGAGTGACCTGCAGCCAGTTTGGCTATATGTGTGAATGAGGTGCGAGTGTGGGGACTGTGCTCTCTAGTTCTATGCATGCATGTTCTTTTTACAGTTAAAGTGCCTATGCAACCAGTGTGCTAAATAAAAGAGCCTCCTGAGCTGTTGATTGGAGTTTTCCTAAAAGAGCCAGTTGCCGTCTTTTGTGGTGTGTGAGCATCTGGCGATGGAAGGAACCCGCCTTCTCCACACTATTATTGGACGAGGAGGTTGCGATTGGAATGCGGGATTTGAGCTGTCCCGGACGGGACAAATCAAAACCATCCATTTTCCGGGACATCCCGTGTAATTCGGGACGGTTGGCAACCCTAGCTGTTGGGCCCTTATCGGGGTCATTGCATTGTTTTTTCATTAATTTTGCAGTGGTCTCTAGTATGAATGAATGCCCTGTGAGTCAGTTTTGGTAAAAACAAAATGCTCTGGTGCTCCTGTTTCAGGCTGTTCTAGTTTGGTGGAATAGTGGGTAGGGGGAGAATGACAGGATTTTGGCTCTTACTCATGAACATTCATGACATGCAAACGTATCACCTCTGTTTGGCTAACAGCAATGTGACACTCCGTCCAGTGCGTCATCGGAGGTTCGACCTGCCTGCCGGCTTGCTAAAGCTCAGAAAACTGTAAGTTTATAACAAAATGGCTTCGGAGATACATCCTTATGTTTTTGATCCTAAATCTGAGGAGGAAGGAGAGATAGTAGAAGAACAGCTTCCTGATTGTTTGTTGATGAACATTTCAGAATGGTAATATTTGCATGTCAACTTAAATTTTCTCCTAAAATAGATGAATATTTGTGGTAATCGTCATCATGTTGTAATAAACATGTTGGAAACGTTTTAAAATAAAGACTTCTTTCTTTACACTATCAACAATCTTTGCAATCTTCCTGGTAGATATTTTATTTTAAAACACAGGGTTAGTGCCCTGCTAAATGCAGTTCAGCCACTGACCTAGGCTGCTAATTGTCATGAATCTGCCCGCGCGGTGCGCATGTGCAGCACACCCATTTTTCATGCACTCAGAGAAGCGGTGCATTCGGGAGAACTCACACCGTCCCAAGAAACACTTCCAGCATTTCCTCAGCAACGTCACTGGCACATGCGCGAGGAATCTCTGAAACTGCTCGCACTCTTCATGGTGCGAGTCATTGAGAGTAAATAATGTTGAACAAATGAGATTGCATTGAATTTCCCATATGGACTTAAACAGAAATTCCACGAAAGTGTCCAGTTTTTGTTCTGCTGCCTAACCTACTTTTGAGTTTACTAGTTTACGTTTTTCTTCATGTATTGTGTTTAGTTTTTCTGCTTATTCCATGTATCATCGGGTATTTGGATATACAGTATACGGTAATTCCATGTTTATGCTCGTGGCCAGTTTATGCTCTGTCCAATACCCGTGTACGAGTTGTTAGTTTCTGTTTTGTTTCGTTACCATGTATATCAAAATAAATATAATAAATGCTACAACTGACTCCTGCCTGCGTGTGTTTCCGACCACACCGCACCCATATGATACTAATCCTAGTTACTGCTTGAATTCTAGGTACAGTGGAACCTTGGATTGTGAGTAACTTAGTCTGCGAGTTTTTTGCAAGACGAGCAAAAATTTAAATAAATTTGTACAGAAAATAAAGTGTGAATCATTTGTGTGTCATTATAATCCCCCTGACACAACACACGTGTGTGTGTGTGTGTGGGCGCACGCGTTTGTGTAAGAGAGAATGAGAGAGAGAATATTATGTCCAAGTTATTATAACCAGACATAACGGGACATAATTATTTTCTGCACAAATCCCAGCTAGGGCAGACACACACACACAGACGCGCACAGATCTCTCTTGTGCATGGGCAATGTTCTTGGTTTTCCCTGTTTAGACTAGAACAATGTCCATGCACTATTAGGCTAAGTTGAACATAAGATGTTGTTGCTAATATTATAATTCGTGGTTTAATGCTTAGCTTAGGTTAGAAGATGATCAGTCCCTACCCTTGCTCTTCCCACAGGCTTTAGTGTCTCTGTCAGCTCTCACCGCCGTGAATCCCAGCAGCTCCACATTAGCATCTGGTGTGCAACAGGATAGCCACGTCTCCATAAAGATAAACGAGCTGCTTTCTCCATAGATACACTGGTTGGTAAGTGCAGACAACTCATCCATCTTGTTTGTCAGTGCGTTAACATTCCCCATCATTATGGTGGGAATCAATGGTTTAAAATGCCTTCAATGATCCATTAGCTTAGCCTTAGCCTTAGCACTGGCCTCTGTATTTCCTCCTTAGCTCGGCCGGTATGCTCTGGCTCTTTTCAGGAGAAATAATATGGTATTTGAAGATGTCTGGGCATCAAGTTTCTGAAGTTTTGGTGTTGGAATTTGGACCCATTCTTTGGACCCATTCTTGCTTGATATAGGTTTCCAGCTGTTGAAGAGTTCATGGCTGTCTTTGACATACCGGTATTTTTCGTTTAACCCTGCTCTGGTACCATGGGGTATATGTGACCCAAGCCCTCTTTGGACCATGCTTTTTTGGAAACTATCATGATTAGTGACCTTGCCTGCCACGTATTTTCTCATAAGGCCTTCCTAAGTATGTGACGCATGTTTGATAGTTTCAAAGTCTTTCTGCTTATTTTTTATTTAGGTTTATTTTCGATTTGCCACAGTACCTTCAATGTGATGGGTATTACGGGGTCAATTTGACCCCAAGAGAAAATAAAACTAAATAAAACATAAGCGGAAAGACGGGTATGTGTAGTCACAGAAGCCAAAAACTGTCAGAAGAACCCCGATGTGAAATATTGTCAGACAGAAACTGTCAGAAGAACCCTGATGCAAAATATTGTCAGACAGAAATATTGTCAAACTGACCCCATGGTACCAAGAATGTGACTTTTTTCATTATACCAGATTAATGATTGATCAAGGTTAATGATGCACCAAATGATTTCTATAGGTGAAGATCTGGGACTGCAGGCAGGCCAATTCACCACCTGGAGTCTTCTCTGACGAAGCCATGCTGTTGTAATGGCTACAGTATGTGGTTTTGCATTGTCTTCTGAAATACACAAGGCCTTCTCTGAAACAGATGTCATCTGGAAGGGAGCATATGTTGCTCTAAAACCTTTATATACCTTTCAGAATTCATAGTTCCTTCCAAAACATGCAACCTGCCCATACCATATGTATGGGGCGCCGTTTGTAAAAGACAGTTGAACAGTTTTCTACGTGTCAGATTTTCCAGCATTTAGCGCTTTTTGCGCAATTTTCACACATTTAGAGATAAATGCGTTCAAAAGACAGTGTTGTTAAATCTACATGTTAAATCTAAATCTA